>JAPVLO010000738.1:0-484559 GCA_027257055.1 Cephalopachus bancanus | reverse complement strand
AAAAAGCACTACTAAGTCAATATTTTTAGAAATGTCTCCGTTTTAACTTCTACTGTGGTGTATAACAATAGATGTGCCTTTCAAATCTCTTTGGGGTCCTCGATAATCTTTAGGGATATAAAGGGGTTCTGAGACTAAAAAGTTTGAGCTTTAAATAGTAATCCTGAAACAAAGATGATTATTAAAAATCACCAATATATTTTTAATCATACATAGTCTTTGGCCTCATCTAAAAATTCTCATCTTGGGTTGTGCTTCAAATCAACTGTCATTATAGATAATGCAGTAACTGTGGTATTTAGAGGCATGATTCATGTGATAAACTTCGAAAATCAAATTAAAATTGCATACTGTACCATGTTTTTAGGAAAATCTCAAAGTAAATGCCAAGTTATGTTTTCAACAGTACTGAATTTTAGATTTACTAATTTAAGAGAACATGGTTGTTGTTTGGGTAGCCTATAGATGACCTATAGGAACTTGATTGCTACACTATGTTTCCAACTAGGAAGAAACAGTCTTCTGTATTATGGCACATGTTTTTGTGGGCTTAGAGTCATGTTGCTTAGGTCCAATGCTCAGAGTACAAATTTTTTTTTTTCTTTGAGAGGGGCTCTCCTCAGCTTATTCAGTCAGGCATAAAACTAGTTATAACTAAACAAGAACAGCTTGTTACAAGCTGTTATTCCAATTAAAGAAAACTCAGAGTACATTTTTAAAGACATCATTTTTTATAATTCATATGCTATTCATCTTTTTGCATGAAACTAAATAAATGTAGAAATGAATACATATGGAAATTTTGTTTTGTAATCTAGAAAAATGTCTAAAAGAATAGTTAGCTAATAGTGGTAAGGAGAAAAATTGAAAAAATGATTCAAAATGGATTTCTAGAGGAAAATATTTATAATGAGGGCCTTGGAGAAACAGAACTACATCCTGGAAAAAAATGTCCACCAAGATTCACTTTGATTCGAAGGATTTTGAGTACCTACAATGTATTCCACCCCATGACCATAACTGAGAGATGCATATAATATGGTTGTTTTCTTTTTCAATAATTTCAAATCTAGAACAAGGATTGGAAAGTTGGAAACTATTGCACACAATTTGGAATATTCAAGAAGTATTTCCAAGCATGACTAGAGTAGCATTGCACTATGGAAATAAAGAGAAAGGGAGTTAGACAAGAAATGATCAAGCTTTTCACACAGTAAGAAATGTAATTCCGGGTGAGAACATAACCTTGGTCTGCCAGATGTTGATGGGTATGAATGACCCCAGAAGTCTTCTTAAAATATACCATATCTTTATGGTGACCTTCCCTTGAAGACTATCTCTATAGTCACTTGTGACATTTCTTTCACCACCCACAGATTATGGAATGTGGAGATGACTCACAAAAACAATTTTCATCCAGTTTTGAAGTGGAAAACTTAATGAGATACTGTTAATTATGAGGAGGTTGCCTACCAAGGAACTCATCCATGGGTTTATGGAACCCATCCATGTTGCCAACTGAACTGGTCAATTTCAGAATCAGATCTAGAGTCCATGGGTTCCAACATTTCAGAAGACCACCATAGTTAGACTCATTTCAAGTTTTTTTGGGTAGGTTGGGTTAGTGGAAGTGACTTGATTTTGATGACTCACAGTCTCAAGGATCTTATAGTATCCTGTGATTGTATTTAAATATGGAATTCCAGATCAAATTTTAGTAGCACAAAATTCTTTTTTTCAGTGTATGGATTTTACTCATTTATTTATGTGTATCTTATCATTCCTGGGGCAGAAAACATACTTTATGGAAACAATATATCACCTTTATCTAATCAAATGTAAGAAGCATCTCCCTGACTCTTGAATTTATATATTCTTCTACAATAATAGATGACTTACTTGTTTGGGAAATATAGTCTTTGTCATTGAGCAAGGCAGAACAAAGCAAACACACACACACACATACACATACAAAAGTGACACTGTCTAAAGTATCACAGGCCTCCCCAAATGTTTAGGAAAACATGCCAATGCAGAGATTGCTTTAATTCGTGGTTCTTTTAAAAGCTTTAGGAAAGAATTATAAGAGAGTATTAAGTGCAAGTCTGACAACATACTTGATCATACACGGGAAATGAATGATTTTCTAGGAACACATAAACTTCCAAAATTAACCTGAACAATGCAGAAAACCTTAATGAGCTTGAAAAAAATCTGTCATTAAAAATGGAAGTGGATGTTAATATGACTGATTTACATCTACCCTTATTTGATTCATAATTCTGATGCAATTTATATCTAAAAAGTGCTTGTTTCTAAAAGTGGTACAAAGTGCTGGTTGGCCAGCAGTATCAACATCACCTGGGAACTTGTTAGAAATAAAAATTCTCAGAACCCAAATTGTTGTAACTGAACTGAATCTTAGAGCAGGGGGCGGGAGAAATCTGTAATTTACAAACCTTTTTTAGGTGCTTTGTGTATGCTAAAGTTTGAGAATCATTGGTTTAAAATATTTTAAACAATAGAAAATATGTAAACTGTCAAAATTCATTTTATACATGAGTATAATACTAGTAAAATATTAAATGGCAAGATTTTTTTAAAAATAATTTTTATTATGAACACAGATGAAAAAACTTAAGTAAAATATTGGCAGACATTACAGAGGTAAAGTTCTAAAGAAAAATATATTATAAGCAAGGAAAATTTATTCCATAAATGAAAAATGGCTCAACATCAGAAATTATATCAACATAATTAATGACAAAAACATGGAATGATAAAAACTATGGAACTATATAAATGGGTTCCACATATATATTTGATAAATAAAACAGTCCTATAAGTAAAAAGTCCAAATGAAAGAGACAGAGAAAGAAACTGCTTCAATGTGATAAATATTATTTGCCCACAGTAATTATCATCAATCTAATACTGAAATTCTAGAAAATTTCTATTATAGTTAGAGTACAGAAATTAATTTTATCACTATTATTAATTTTTTTGTTTAGGTAATAGAACACAAAAAAAGATAAATTTTATGTTACTATTAGAGCATGAGCCCCAATAATTTCTGTTTTCAGAGTATGTGGACACCAAAAAACCACCTAGAATTAAGTAAATATTTTAAGGGTGAATTAGCAGCATCAACACAAGTTAAATATACAAATTGACACTTTTTTTTCCCACAGTGAAAATAATCTCCTACATTATTAAAAAATTATCAACTCATAATAATGTTAAAAATGATTAAATCATAGAAAGCCTTATAATAAAAAAGATGCAAATTCTGTTAAAGACAAAACAAAACTTGAACACGTATATAGGGATAGTTCATTGTCCTGGATTTGAATATTTAATTTTATAAGTACATAAATATGTCAACTGAATGCATTCCAATAAAAATCCCAATGAATTATGAGGAAAGGAAATTGATTAGATAACCGTTATGTTTCAATAAGAATATTAATTAAATTAACCTTAACAGTTAAAGATATTGTGAAAAAGAATATTTTTGTGCAATGATGTCTGTGTGTGCTTGCGCATATGTGGGCATCTGTATAATTTATCAGAAAATTAAAACTTATCATGAAGTCTCTGTTACTTAAAACAGATAATATGGTGAATAAAAGATAAATATATTAAGAAAATAAGTGATTACTGATATATGTATGCACTTACACATACATATAGACACAATAAATAAATAATACATATTAAATATATATAATCAAGATAAAAGTTCAATTAGAAGAAACAAACTGATATAATTGATTTCATTAATAAATAGCTCTGTCTTCATTTGCTATCTATATGAAATAAAAATCCTAAAATTACATTCTTACATCCAACAATATTTACTAGCAAATTATAGATGGGTTTAACAATTATTTATTGTTCCTTTGGACAAGAAGAAATGTCTACTAAGCCTCTGCCACAACAGGATTTTAATGCCTGAATTTTGTAGCCAAAATCTGCAAACTATATTTTAAGAAGTTACCAATGCAAGTTATTTACATATAATTGCTTACATATACACTTAAGGAGAAAAAGAATAGACAACACTTCAAAGTCAGTTGATATACAAAAACCTCAGTAAATATAATACTCAATTTTTCTTACTCTCTGAAAAGGTCTAGGCCATGTGATTTGTGCCTGTCACACAAAATAGTAAAAAATAGAAAAGTGATGCTTGATAGATGCTAATAAAAGAATTTGCAAGCACAAAAAAAAAAAGCAACAGGAAATGCAATTTACAACTTTACATAATGCAGAGAAGTGTTTGAATACCTACATAAAATGCAGCAGATAATAGATTTGCTGACAGGAAAAGGGAATGTGAAGTAAATAATGGGGAATTAAAAAAAAAAACAACTAGATTTCTGAAAGTTAATTTAATGACCTTAAATGCATGCTTCTCAGTAGTTCAACAATATTTACTGAGTATCCACAGAGTGCAGGGCTGTGAGTTGAGCTTTGGGTCAAAACAGAAGAAGACTGAAGCATTACGAGTTATATAGATGAATAATGTGGATACTGGGGAAGAGTTGAGGTTCAAGATAAAGGACTCAATTCTTGAAAAATATTTTAAAAGTAGAATTCATTTACAAATAGTAGATTTCAGCACATATGATCCAAATTTGCAACAGATAGAAACACATAATGAAGGAATTATAAACACTCTGCTTCTGCTTAAGAAGGATTAACATTTAAGGGAATTGCCCTAGTACTGTAAATAATTCGAAAACTGGAAATACATGAAACTATGGTATTCAGACTTTGGACAACAGGCAACAAGATTGTGATCTTTGAGATGAGGGAAACCAAAGGTAAGCACTCAGGTGGCCTAGCTTACTTCCTAGGGAAGATTCTAGACTTCAACTCAAGGATAAGGATGCTAAATAGCTGGTGGTGCTAAACTGAGGACACAGAGACCTGAGTTCAAAGCATGAGGAGGCTGAGGTTGCTAAGACACGCAAGGTATAGTGCTGGGGAAGAAGAATGGCTACAAAGAGACAGCCCCTGAGATCCACCGAGCAGTCTCTGGCCATCCTCTCTGTTCAGATCTCTACTCTAGAGTAGAAAACCTCCAGAAGACAGTCCAGTGAATGATTCCCTGAATTTCCATTGGCATGAAAGTGCTTAATGTTCACACCAGCCAGAGTGAAGAGACTCATCAACAGCTTGAAGACAAAGACTGGGAAAAATATTAACCAAATAAATTTCTGATAAGGGGCTACGATCTATGAACAAGTCTTACAATTCAGAAGTAAAATGACAAACTATATGTTTTTTAGAATGCAAAATAAATAAACTGACAATTCTCATAAAAACAAATTATTGGCCAATATGAACATGGGATAGAAATCAATTTCTTTGGTCATCAAGGCTATGCAACAAAATTCCACTAGACACTCAAAATCAAATCAAAATTAAAAAGACTGACAATGTCAAATGTTCAAAATGACACAAAAAAGAATACACACACACACACACACACACACACACACAGAGAGAGAGAGAGAGAGAGAGAGAGAGAGAGAGAGAGAGAGAGAGAGAGAGAGAGAGAGAAGAATGACACAACTTTGGAAAAACTGCTGGAAATTATGTAAAGATATACTAAAGATCCTATGGCTTAGCCATTTTACTCCTATCTACCCAAGATAAATAAAAACTTATGTCCAAAAAATGTCATACAAGAGAGTTAAGAGCAATTTTATTTATACTAGATTTAAAAATGGAAATGGCCCAGGTATCCATCAACAGAAGAAAGAAAAGTAGACTTTTCTGTTTTCATATATTTGGCAATAAAGAGGCACAAACTTCTGATACATGCACCATGGATACTTCTATTAAAAATATGCTAAATGAACAAAGTGTTAGCCAAATGGCTATACACTGTGGGATTCCCTTTTTATAGGTACCGTTTTACCTAGAACAGGTAAAACGGTATCTGTTGGGGAAAAATATCAAACCAGGGTGTGGAAATTGATTGAAAATGGACGCAGGGGACTCTGATGAAGCCTGTTTTTTCTTCCTCGGTGGGGGTTTGGTTTACACAAATGTGTACTCTTGTCTTCTTACTAAATGTCTGCTTAATATTTGTGTGTCTCATGTATCTCACTCAGAGACTGCTTTCCCTGGACAGAGGAAATTGCTGCCTGCCATCTCATCAGTTGTTTCCTAGGAGCCACTCAGTCATCATTGCCTTCCCTGAAATACAGGGATTATTCTGTCATCTGGTAATCGATTGTCTCCCGTGAACCAAGTCTGTCCTGGGCTGTGTTCCCTCCACTGACTCTGACTCATGGTTATCCATGGAGTGCCTTGGTGGTAGTCAACTACCTTCCCTCACCTGAGGAGAGCACTTTCTGTCATCTCTTGATCAATTTTTTTTAATGTGACTCAGTCATTCACTATTTTCCCTGAACATCTCCCTTGTAATTTTGTCATCAATATTTTCCCTGCATTCACTCAGTCACCAATTGTGTCCCTTGAAGTGACTTGTAGTCAACTATTTTCCTGAACTGACTCTGCCACTATGTTCCATGGACTGACTCGGTAGTCACCTATTTTTCCTGTACTGAATCAATCACTGTGTTTTCTGGATAGACTGAGTACTGAACTCTTTTCCCTGTTCTGATTCGGTCATTGATTGCATTTCCTGGACTGATTTGATCATTGAATCTTTTCCCTGAAATGACTCAGTAGTTAACTGTTTTCTCTAAACCGATTAAGTTATCAACTATGTGTCCTAGAATGACATGTAGTCAATGTTTTCCTGGACAGATTCAGTTATCAATTGTGTTCGCTGTACTAAGGCAGCACTTGACTCTGCCCTCGAATAACTCAATACCTGACTCTTTTCCCTAGATTGATTCTGTCGTCGATTATGTGTCCTGTAATGATTCGGTAGTCAACTGTTTTCCCTGGACTGATTCTATTATGAACTGTGTTCTCTGGACTAAGTGCTTGTATTTTTTGGAGTGACTCAGTCATTGACTATGATAATTGGTCTGATTTGGTCATTCGCTCTTTCCTGGAATGGCTTGTTAGTCAACTATTTTCTCAGAACTGATGCAGTCATCAACTGTGTGCTCTAGAATGACCTTGCAGTCAATGTTTTCCTATACTGATTCAGTTATCAACTATGTTCCCAAGAATGACTTGGTAGTCAGCTGTTTTCCTTGGAAAGACTCGGTCATCTACTGTGTTTCTAGACTGAAGGCATCTCTGCCTGTCACACAATCATCATGAGTGTTTCATGTAGTGACTCAGTTATTCACTGTTTCCATGCATGACACTCTATCATCATTGGTTTTTCTGGACTGATTCAGTCATTGACTGTTCCATAGATGACTCATAAAACATAAATCCAAGTTTATGACTTGGATATTGCCATTTTTTTAATGAACTGAGGGAATCCCTCCCTGTCATCTTTTTCATCCACTACTTTCCCTGTTGTGACTTTGTAATAGACTATTTTTCCTGTAGTGAGATCTCTCTGACATCTCCTTATCAATGATTTCCCTCACTGACTTGGTCATCTATTGTTTTCCCTGGACTGATGCACTGATCTACTCTTTTTCCTCGAATGACTCAGCACTCAATTGTTTTCCCTGGACTGACTCAGTTATTGACTATGATTCCTGGAGTGACTCAGTCACTCGATTGTTTTTCCTGGACTGGGACAGATCACTCTTCACCATCTCAGTCATTTTAGAATTGGAATTCCTGGAAATATCATTACATTTTAATTTTAATAAATACATGTAGGCCGGGCTTGGTGGCTCAGCCTGTAATCCCAGCACTTTGGAAGGCCGAGGCGAGTGGATTGCCTGAGCCCGCGGGTTCGAGACCCGCCTGGGCAACTTGGTGAGACCTCATCTCTACAATAAATCAAAAATTAGCTGGGCGAGGTAGCGCACACCTGTAGTTCCAGCTACTTGGAAGGCTGAGGTGGAAGGATCGCTGAAGCCCAGCAGGTCGAGGCTGCGTTAGCCAGGAGTGTGCCACTGCACTCCAGTCTGGGTGACAGAATGAGACTGCAACTCAAAAATAAACTGATAGAAAGATAGATAGATAGATAAATACATGTAAAAGAACACACACATACATATATGTATTTATGTATGTGCATATTCAAGTCTTCTTCCAGAAGAGTTATTCCAGTTTGCGTCTCAAACAAGAATGCATAAAAATGCCTCTCCAAAGCTCATATGTTGCAAAACTTTAAAATTTTCTCCCGCAATATGATAGGGGAGGGATGGTGTCTAAGTGCATATCATACTGTGCTCATCTTTCAATTAGTTTATTCGGACTTGTTCATCTTTAATGTTTTAAATCTTCAATTTGCAATTTAAAAAACATTTTAAGACCATTACGCCTTTACATTACTATTATATATATGTGTAATATGAGAAATCTGTCTTTCGGTGACTTTATTGTTGTGCAAACATCCTAGAGTGTACTTACACACACCTAGATGGGATAGCCTACTGACATCTAGGCTGTACGGCCTGTTGCTCTTAGGCTACAAACCTGCACAGCATGTTACTGCTCTGAATACTGTAGACAATTTTAAAGCAATAGTGGATTTTTGTGTATCTAAACACATCTAAACAGAGAGAAGGCACACTAAAAATATGGTGTTATAAACTTAGATGGCAACCATTAAATACGTGGTTTGTTACTGACTGAAATATTGTTATATGGTACATATCTATATTTATCTTTAGTTTTCCCCATATTTTTGTTGCATTTTTTGCCCAGAAAATTAAAAAAAACCCTGATATATTGAAATTGTATGCATTTCATTACATTTAGATTTTGAGTAATATTTAGAAATTATCCACACTAAAGTTATAGAAAAACTAATTCACTTTTCTTCTGGTATAGTTATATGTATGTAGGACACATACATCTAGACATTCTTATATGCGAGTATGCTTAGATACTTGATTTATTTGGAATTTACTCTTATGCATGAATAAAGTATGGATCTAAATTTGTCATTTTCCAAATGGCTATTCAGTTGTCCCAACAACATTTATTTAAAGAATCTGTCAAAATCCAATGGTTGGACAGCCAACTTTATCATATACTAAACTTTCTATATATTTCTACCTATTTCCAGATGTTGTCTTCTACTCTTCTAGTCTTTTTGTTTTCTCATGCACCTGTAACACATTGTTTTTATTAAAGATGCTTAATAATGTATTTAAACTCTGAAAGGGCTTGACCCTAGCAAGAACTTTTCTGGCTATTCTTGCTATTCGACATGAACTTTGGTGTTAACTAATCTAACTCTACAAGACAGTTTGCAATTTTAAAAAACATTTAATAGTATCAATTTTATAAATTCACCCACCAAGAAGTGACATCTTAATATTTTTGAGGTATCCTATTCAAGGGTTATTTTGGTTTTTCTCATTCTACTTTTCCTCCTGTCAGAAAACATTTAAAGTTTTTAGAATTATAGATTTTGCACAATTCCTTTTAAATTTACTTCTAAGTATAAATTTTAATGTTAGTTTTCTAACATTAAATATTCTAAATTTTTATTTGGAGGATATATTAATGACTTTTGTATTTTTATAGCTAATTTACAAAATTCTTTTATTTTTGAATTAGTTGTATTATTAATTGTCAGTTTTTCCAGATATTATCTGAAAAATAATATAAATTATTTTCTTCTAGTCCTGATACTTCCAATTGATTTATTTTGTTTTCTTGTATTAGCAAACACTTGTAGCATAATGTTAAATAGCAGTGCAGATATTTTGTATTCTTGCTTGCATTTCCAGAATGAATCCATTTGGTAATGACATTTTTTTTTTAACATGGTTTGGATTCTGTTTGATAATATTTTATTTAGTATTTAAACATCAATATTTTTAACTGACATTGGTCTGAAATATTCTTTCATTATTCACCAAAATACATTTTTAGTTAACATTTAAAGTATTTTATTATGAATTTAAATGTTTGAAAACAATAAGTTTTTAGTGGTGTATAACTTTTATATATCAAAATAAAATTATTATAAATGTGTCCGATTATATTTTCATATCACAGTGACTTGAAAACTAGTATTCATTTAAATTATTTTACCAAACTTTTATTTAATAATTGGAAATATTACATTATTTTTCTCTTCTCCCTAAGGTATTATTCATATTTTATCCTTGCCAAAGACTTTTAAGCTTGATGTAATGCATTTTTGAAAACATGTTAATTACATCAACATCCTTCTCTGTATTCACGTCTAGAAGCTAAAAATTAAACTTTTTAACTTCCTGACCAATAGCGAACCATATGCTAACATTTTCTTCTGACAGAATTTTCATTGTATTTTTGTTCATTGTAATTTATCAAAACAAAAATATATGATGCATTTTCAGAAGTATAAAAATGTCTTGAAACATAATTTTATGGGGGGATAATTAAGAATGGAAAAATAGCAAGAAACTATACATACATCTCTAACCACACAATATTCTCCTGGCCTAATCATCCCAAACAGGACCAGTCAATTGGAGTCCAATCAATTGTGTGGCTACTAGAATCAGTGGTACTGTCTCAGCCAACCACTGACCCAGAACTTCTACAATTTTTAGTTAATCTGGTGTAGAGAACCACTAATCACTGATGTCAAATCACAGCCACCAGTGGAAAAGTTATGAAACCTTTTTCTGAATCATGGCTCACTTGGAAGTCAGACTTACCTGGTTCATGATTTAAGTTCTGAAGAGTGTGCTTATCTGACAGACACTCAATTCATATGAGTTCTTTTAATACCTAATTGCATCATAGTGGGATGTTATTGACTCTCAGAAGTAACGATACATATAAATAAACTAGGCTATCAAAATACAAAAACTGTTGGTTATTAGGATGGAATTAAAATGATAGGAAAACATATAATAGATGATGATTAAAGTAAATAAACCTGTTGGAAATGTATTACTCTCAGAGAAAAGGGATTTCAAAGCAAATGTCATGAATAGAGGCAAAAAGAGCACTGCATAACACATACAAAAAAATACATTATGTTCAATAGGAAAGTATAAAAAATTCTAAGCTTATCTGCTGCTGGCAATATTGCTCAAAACAAGCAAATCAGAAGTACAAGAATATATTTCAAAACCTGTATCACCTCTTTTAGTAACTCATGGAACATGGAGTAAAAAATAAAATATCTAGAGTAAAAGGGGGGAAAGCAATACATATCTATGATTTAAACAAAAAATTAATATGTTGGTATAATAAATATATAATCAACTTTTTGCCCAGTGATTTAAGTGTTTATGCCATTTCCAAATATAAAACACATGCAAATAGTGTCTATGTGCTAGGGCAAATTTCAACACATCAAAACAATAAGAATCATGCAGATAACATTCTCTGAGCACAATAAAATTAATTGTAAAATCAATTAAAAATATAATTTCAAAGTAAAATATAATTTGAACCTCTTATTTTTCATGATTAACATATAATTCTAAATATTAATGGGTAAAAAATAATAAAAATGAGAAAATAATTAAGACGCAACAAATTTATTACACCTCAAAAATCAGTAAATTTCACTAAAACAAAATTCGAAGGCAATTTATAGACCAAAACGCCCCTGTTAGGAAAAGAAAAGAAAAGCTAAAACTTAATGATACAATGATCTAACTTAGGAACCTAGAACATGAATAGTTAAATAATGAAGATAAGAGAAGAAACTAAGTGAATACAAAAACAAACAAAAGAAAAGCAAAACACAGAAAACCTTAGTTTGTTTTTGTTGCTATAACAGAATACCAAAAGATGGGTAATTAACAAACAATAGAAGTTTATTTGGGTCATATTTCTGGAGGCTGGAATGTTCAGAGACTGACATGGGCATCTGGCAAGATCCTTTGTGCTACATTCATCTCATGGCAGAAGGCAGAAGGGCAAGAGAGGAGGGTGAGACTGAGAAAGGAAGAGAACGCTGAGCTCACTTTTATAACAACCCACTTCTGCAATAAGAAACCCACTGCTGTGATAGTGACATTAATCCACTTATGTAGGTAGATCTCTCATGATCTAATCATTTCTTGAAGGTCTCACCTCTTAAATAACATCACAATGACAATTCAATTTCAACATGAGTTTTGGAAACGACATTGAAGCCATAGCAAAACTCTAGAAGACATTGTTTACATTGCAGTCTAGATATTTAATGCACCATCCTACACTGTTCATTTACATTTGAACAATATTACACAGCAGTCTTGACAATCTTACAGCAAGAATTAATGAAGTCAGAGGTTGGGAAAAGGAGTATCCAAAAAATGTTGCTACAGCAATTCACTATATATGGTGGAAAAAATAAAAACAAATTACTACCTCACACCATACATTAAAACAACTCCAATAGGAATAAATATAAACGACAAACTGTGAAATATTTAGAAGACAACAGATGGGAATATTTTTATAACTTCCAAGTAGTAAAGCCTTGCTTACATAAGACAAAAAGCTTAACCACAAATAAAACACTTGATACAGTCAATTAAGTTAAAATATAAACTTGTATTGTTCCAAATAAGTAAATAAATAAAACCTCCTAAGAAGATTCAGAAAAAGGAACACAATTAAGTAGGCATGAAGCCTGTTTGCAAATATTTTATGTCTCTTTTTGGGGCACCTGGTGATTCTCACCCACCACAATTGTAACCATGTGTCTTGTTTTGGACAATGGCATTTGGATCTTTCATGTATACTTTACAGGGATGTGTATGCTGTTGTTTATCATCTTAAGAACATATGGGAACATAAGACAGTGACCTTAGAAACAAAGGCAAAATTTGTCTTCCAATGTGGGTCCATGCAGGTGTCTTTAATCTCATCCATCCATAGTTCCACAACATACTAGAAAACAGAAACTGAAGGAGTTTTTGTTTTTCTTCAGTTTTTCCATCCCTCAAATTCTTCTCATTTCCTACCCTTGGCTCTAGGTTTCTACATGCTTAGTCAAGACAGAGGGGCCAAGTGAGATCAAATTTAGCTTGTAAATAACTGAGGACACTCAGATGAGTCAGCCTCAAAACACACTTAGATCAAGCTAGGAGAACAGACAAGTCATGCAGCTGTGTGTGCAATGTTGCTTTGAGCATGTAGAAAAAAGCATGATTTACAGTGCATGTGCGCACAGAACAAGAGGATGGAGTTAGTGATGAGGCTGTAGATCAATGTGCGACATGATAGGATCTATCACAGAAACAAAACACTGAGTACCACATATTCTCACTCATAAGTGGGCCCTGAACATTTATCATAATACTGCATGAAAGGGATTGGCAGTACTGGATCACTGCTGGGAGGCTGAGGGCAAACACCTATCACTAATAAACATTCCTGATTGCACACCAGGTGAAGTGAGGACCAATGGAAGGCCCAAACTTCATCTTTATGATGACCACTTATATATCTAACCCTGAATTGTACCCCACAGCTCTAAAAAAAAAAAAAAACAAAAAAAAACCAATGGCTTGAGCATACCAAAGGGCCAACCCCAGTGACTCATGAGTCTATGTAGAGGTTTTAGTTGATCTCAGGGCAGGGTATGCTTTTTGTTGGAGTGCCATGCAAAATACACCAGTAGATCAGTGAGTTTAGCAATCTACCATCAACAAGTACTTAAAAAAGCTGTGACGCAAGATTGAGGGAGACAAATTATCACCAACAATCACACTCTTGGCCCACAGAAACTCTCAAATGGATGTGAAAGAGGAGATACTCACAACCATTTGTTTTTGTTTTTCTTCAATTTCCATGTAGTTTTTCTTCGATCAGTGTAGTTTGAAGAACTACACTACATCAATCATGGATGTAGAGATAAGTATTTAATATATGTATTCAGAGTAGATTATAAAGAAAAAGTTACATGTGTGACAATGTGTGTGAGAGAGTAGAGTGACAGTGAGAAAAGCATGCACTAGAATAAAACAAAAGCTCGGGTTTGTATAGAGAAAGAATGACCAAGAGCCCCAATGGAGAAATGAATCAAATAAACACTCTGTAACTAAGAGCAACAGAAGCATGGATATATAGTCCTATACATGCATTATCTATCATTGCAAGGAAATGTAGGACGTATGGAAAGAGGAGTCTACGTCCCAGACATAAATTAGTAAACTACAACACCAGTCTAGACTTGGGTTTACCTTTCAAATCAGCTCAGAATATTCATCATAGATTTTGCTTTCACATATTTAACCAAATAAATATATGGAAGTAGTATGTTATTAAAACAGAAAAAAGGCATGGAATATTCTACATACAATGTTTACTAAGCTTGATGAGAATAAGAAATTGATCAAAATTAAATGTACAACTTTCACTTACTATATATTTTCCAGTGATGAAGTCTCAATAGTTTAGCACTTGAACATTACACATGATTCATGAGGATTTGGGTTTTTTTCTTCTCATCTACAATATGTGACTCTATATTTTCCTCATCCTGAGATTCATGCCCAGAAAGTCAATCTGTTGTTTTATATTTCTTTCATCTGCCAAAAAAAAGATTCACTTTTACCTTATGTTAAAAATCTCTGAAATTCTCACACAGTGAATTTTTACAAACGTCTCCAACTCGATGCAATTTCTAAGAAAATGTTTTGTACATTAACTAGAATGAAGAAAAAAGCAGAAATATTGTAATTTATGGTTCTTAATTTTGCATTTTGGTTTTCCCAATTTAAAAATAAATGAAAATGTTTTGAGATCATATACTAATTTTAAAGTACAAATATCTTGTTAACACTTTGTTTTAAAACCAGGGTGAGTTGCTTGTAAAAGAACTTAAACCTTTAATCCACAAAGTGCTTGGAAACTAATTGGAGAGTCAAAGCCCACACAGATGAAAATAAATGGTAATTATGCCCTAAAGACAATTATCACTATAAGATTTAAAGGAGTCAAGAGGAGCTGTAGGTATGATAATGTGGATAAGAAAAAGTGGCTTTTAACAAAACCAGTAATAGTTGGGGAGATCTACTTATACATAAATGTAAAAAAAAAAACAACAAAGAAAACATGAAATCATAGACACAATCAAAGATATTTGGGAATGCTAATCTTAGTCAGGTTTTAGGTGGAAAATTTGGGAAAGTTTAACATTCATACCATTGAAATAAACCAGTGCAACCTGAGAGTTCTCTTAAACTTCAGGTTGCCCTAATTTTGGCGATGATTAAATATGAAAATAGGTTATGAGGAGACCATAAATTCTGCTTCCCAAACTATATTATTCTCAAATGAGAATTTCTCCTATCTGGGTGTATAAAATACTTCCTCAGAAAACCTTACAGCATAAAGTCTGCTTTCATGAGTCATTCCTTAATTAACTACTCAAGGCAGATCCTTGTAAAAATAATTATTCCTTTTTTATGTACACAGTCTTGATTTAAACTTCAAGATCCCTTTTTTTGGGGAAAATGCATCATTGAGGTATACTAATAACATATGCTTCACACTTATTCTTTCATTAAAAAAACCTATTTTTCATGGCGTTTTTAAATTCTTTCTAAATGTGCCAGAAATTTTGGAGGAGTTTCTAAGTTTCTAATAAGATATATTTTTATGGTGGTTGGGTATTGGGCCAGGATTAGGGTGTGGCGAATGATTCAAGTTATTATTTATTGAACAATTGCCTCTAGTGCAAAATTTAACTCTGTCATTAAGATATATAATTTTTTTTTTTTTTTTTGAGTTGGAGTCTCACTCTGTCGCCCAGACTGGAGTGCAGTGGCCACTCCCGGCCACCGCAGCCTCGACCTGCTGGGCTCCGGCGATCCTTCCGCCTCAGCCTTCCGAGTAGCTGGAATTACAGGCATGCACTACCACGCCTGGATGATTTTTTGATTTATTGTAGAGATGAGGTCTCGCTGCCCAGGCGGGTCTCGAACCCGCGGGCTCAGGCAATCCACTCAGCTCAGCCTCCCAAAGGCGCGGGATTACAGGCTGAGCCACCGAGCCCGGCTGATAAATAATATTTTTATCCAATATTTAAAAAATAAAAAAGTAAAGCATCCATAAAGAACAAAACATCTTTCAAGTAAAGATGGGATTGTTAGCCATTCTGTGCTGAGTCAAATTGGGACTTAAGGCAAAATAAAAGTTAATACTAATGTTGCCTTCATTTTAAATTTTGATAATCTATTTTTCAGGAATATTTTACATTAATTTTTATAAATATTGCATTATACTATTATTTATCTTTAAGACTGAGAGAGGTTTTTTGTCCTCCCTTAAATTTTATGTCCAAAGCAAGTGCCACATTTGAGGAATAGGCTGGAGTCCCTCTTCCTGTCCTTTTTGAATGTCGATTCTGCACTGAATGTGGACAAATATGATGTTGAGTGTTATTTGCA
This sequence comes from Cephalopachus bancanus, assembly GCA_027257055.1. Classification (NCBI taxonomy): domain Eukaryota; kingdom Metazoa; phylum Chordata; class Mammalia; order Primates; family Tarsiidae; genus Cephalopachus; species Cephalopachus bancanus. The sequence continues at coordinate 468,147 of JAPVLO010000738.1, read as the reverse complement.
TGCCTTGCCCAGATGACTCATTTTGATGAGAAAATGTTTTTCATTGTGTGTGTTTTTACAGGCAGATCTGGAAATACACTCCTGTAAGGGTCAATTTGCCTTAGCAAGATTTGTTTTGATTAATGGAACCAAAGAGGACAAAAAGATAATGGTGCTTACTAGGCTGTGGAATGAAATATGACAGAGGCCACTCAGTGTCTGAGAGAACACGTAATCAAACTCATTTAATAATTATTTACTGAGTGTTTATCAGATAATAAACATAATTAATGACAGTTAACATTTATTCATCCCACATGCATACAGTGAACAGGTATTGTTCTCCATGATAAACATACTGGGAAAACTAATTCTTCCTGTAGCTGCCTGCAGTATGAGTGTGTGTATGCACACACTTGTACATACACCTGTGCACTTACCTTGTGCCATGTCTCATGGATATAATGGCAAATGTTATAAAGGTGAGAAAAAAGTAGACCTACTTGCGTCCTGCCCTCTGGAAGCTTATAGAGTGGTTGGGAGAGGATGATTGGGCAGGTCTCTCACGCAGAGGAAATTACATGTGCAAAGACTCTGGGGCAAAAAACTCCAGAGTGGGCAGCAGCTGTATTAATTTTTTTCTGAACAAGTGAGAAGTTAGAGGCTTTTAAATGGGAGAGAGACACAATCAGAGAGAGAGAGAGAGACACACACACACACACACACAATCACTGTGTCTTTAAGCGAGCACAAGTTAAGGGTGGATCTGGGGAGATGAGTCAAAGACCAGAGGACTTAGTGATTAATGTAGGACCATAAAGCTAAGAATATAGAACACTGTGATCTCAAGTCCTCTGAGATTCCAGTAAGTGTCCCCTTTAATGCACTTAGCAAAAACTCCTGCTCAAGGAAACTTTGTTGTGTTGAGCTATAGAAGGCAATGGTGACAGTAGGCAATGGTGACAGTAGTAATTATAGTAAATTGAACTAAGCTCCTTTTTTGTTGTTGTTGTTTGAGCCTTTAGCCCCTAACTTTATTGAGGTATAATTGACAAAATGTTTATGTTTAAGGTATACAACATGATGATTTGGCCTATGTATATACTGCAGAATGATTACCACTACCAAGTTGAACTGAGGATATTTTGCTTTTTATTTTGTTTTTTCTGAGTCAGAGTCCCACCCTATCACCAAGGCTGGAGTGCAGTGGCATGATGACGACTCACTGCAGACTTTAGCTCCTGGGCTCAGGCGATCCTTCTGCCTCAGCCTTCCAAGTAGCTGGGACTACACACTCGGTTAAGATTTTTTTTTTAAAGATGTGGGGTACAATTCAGGACTAGGTATACAAGTCATCATCATACAGTAAAGTTTTGTAGAGACAACATCTCCCTATGTTGCCCAGGCTGGTCCCAAACTCCTGGGCTCAAGCAACCCTTCTGCCTCAGCCACCCAAAGTGCTTAATTACAAACATGTGCCACCACATCCAACCCCTCCTTCTACTAATTTCGAGTTTAGTTTGTTTTTGTTTTTCTAGTTCCTTAAGGCTCAACATTGAGTTATTTATTGGAAATCTTTCTTATTTTTTAATGTAGGCATTTACTACTATAAACTTCTCTCTAAGTACTGTTTTTGTTGTAACCTATATGTTTTGGTACCTGTTTCCACTTTAATTTTTTTCCACAAATTTTAAAATTTATATTTTGATATTTTCATTGACATATTGGTTGTTCAAGAGCATGTTGTCTAATTTTCATGTAGTTGTATATTCTTTTAAAAGATAGAAAGAAACAAAGGATCTACCAAACAACCAGATAATTAAAAAATGGCAGTAGTAAGTCTTTACTCAACAATAATTACTTTGAATGTATGAGTACTAAATAATCCATTCAAAAGACATACAGTGGTTAAATGAACTAAAAAATAAATAAATAAAAATTAAAAAAATTGTATCCTGCCTATGAAAGATTCACTTTAGCCTTAAAGACATACATAAAGGTATAGACGATATTCCATGTAAATAATAACCAAAGAAAGAGCAAGGGTGGCTATTTTTATAACAGATAAAATAGTCTTTAAATAAAAAACTGTCACAATAGACAAAAAATGTCATTATTTAATGGAAAAGGGCTCAATTCATTATGAAGACATAACATCTATAAAAACATATGCACCCCACTTCAAAGCACATAAATATATAAAGCAAATATTAATGGACATGAAGGGAGAAATAGAAGTACAATAATAGAACTTTAAAACCCCACTTTCAACAATGGAAAAATCAACCAGACAGAAAACTAATAAGGAAAGACTAAATTTGAACTGCAGTTTAGACAAAATGTACCTAACAAATATATACAGAACTTTCTATCCAATTACAATAGAATATGCATTCTTCTCCAGTGTCCTCCAGGACAGATGATACGGTAGGCCACATAACAAGTCTTAACTAATTTTAAAAAATCAAAATCATCTCAAGTATATTTTCTGACCAAACTAGAACAAAGTAAGAAATCACAAACAGAAGAAATATGTTCTGTTTTCATGGGAGGCTTTCAAGCATCATGCCTCCTTTTAGAAACATATTTGATCCTAATCATAATTTTTTCATTTACTTTTAAGTCTCAGCACAAATATAATTTTTGCCTGGAAACATCCTCTGGTCCCCCTAAGCTGAATGATGTGTTCTTGTAATGTGTCTGCTATGATCCTACTCTTGCAAAAGATGTCCGTATTGACTAGTAGTTTGTGAAGCCTGCTAGTTGACTACAACCAGCATTTTAGCTCTATGAGGCCCGGACTGTATCTGTGTAATGCATTCTGAATCTCACCCACATTCCAACATCAATCTCTGCTCTATAAATACTTATGAATCAACAAATAAAGGACAGTAAGTTGGATGAACAATGAGTAGGGAGTTGAGGGGACTTTGGTGGACATGTCCAGAGGGTAGAAATGAAATGTATAACCCTTGTACATAAAATGTCTGTGTTTCCAATGCTGGTTCTACTATCTAACAACATTATTATTTGTAGCAAGTGTTGTCACCTCTCTATGCCTCAATTTTTTATCTCTTTATTTGGAATAATTTGAGGTTCTTCCTCACAGAGATGCTGTGACATTGCCTGAGTCACATGTGTAAAGTGCTCAAAATGGCTTGATACACCATTAGCTCTCCTGAGTGTTAGACATTATAATGGTTATACAGTCTCTGGGGTGAAGTTTTGTTGCTGGTGGCCATTTCCATGTGTCCATCTCTATAGAAAGTCAGAAAGCATACTAATGAAGTAGACAGAATCAACAGCTCAGAAGTAGAAGGAAAACCAGCTAGACATGGAGGACTGATCTCGGAGCTCCACACATCAGCTGATGCTTCATCTCTGTAACTCGGAGAAGACAACTTATGCTACCATTATCCTCCAAAAGATAGATGTGAGAGAAAATACACCTTCTCTCTTGGAAAATACTAGAGGTGTGTGTGTGTGTGTGTGTGTGTGTGTGTGTGTGTGTGTGTGTGTGTGTGTTTAAGTCTTAGAAAAAATTAACAAATATACCATAAGTCTTAATAAATTGAGAAAAGATTATGGGATAATGAATATTTTGTCAACAACAGTTCTTAAAATTTTTGACAAAGTTCTAAGTTTGCATGTGAATAACAACTTTCCCATGTGTTACAGAAGATGGGCATTGGAGAAAACTATCTCAAGTGTGGATAAGAAAATTCTAGAAGGACTTCAATCCAAACCTAAGAAACTCTAGTGTAACACATCCTTGCCATGGAAGAACATAACACATTTATAATCTAGAGATCTTTTGATCTTTCCTCATCAAATTTATTTTCTTGCTAGTTCCTAGACTTTGCAACCAAGGAAAAATGGAAGAAAAACTTTCAAAGCATGAAAGCTCTGGATCTTAGCAAGAATTGCAAAATTGGGGCTGCAGTGGGCTCTAATGATCACATCATCCCACTGGTATCATGACCCATTTCTTAAGAAAAGGCAAACTCTGGTGGATGTGGCAAAATCACACTGAGCCTCTACCGGTAGGAGCAGGCAAACTGCCCATGTGTTCATGTGATGGCTGATTCAGACACATTATGAAGCTCAGAGTCAATAATCACTAGGAACCTTAGGATCGCTAGCTCTAAAGATACCCCAGCAAAACAGAAAAAAAAAAAACAGTGCCCCCTCACAGATGTGCCTTGTTTGTTTCTTATTAGTAATGCATGCTATTGACTCTGCCTGAAGCCAACTGTCAATACTTCAGATAAAATTAATAGCTCCCATGGCATGCATCATGGTGAGGGACAACTGGAAGCCAGTCTTTAAAAAGTGATTTCAAAGGACAGACACTTGGCTTCTAAACAGCTTGCAAATGGTCTCATAATACAGGCAAGAAAATTAATTACTTGCCAATGGATTCTCCAGGGCTTCATATATTGTGTGGAATAATTCTTTTAGCAGATTTGTAAGTGAAGCCTTCAAAAAGGAATAAAGAGGTTTGCTGGTCAACTCTGCCCAGACCCCCTTGCCCTCCAAATGCCACACAATCTTAAACAGCATATCATTTTCTGTGGCTATTGGGTTCATGCCAACATGAATGCATTTATTTTGTAAGCACTTCATTTTCAGCCAGGACCCAGAAAGAAAACTTACCCATACAAGATCAAAAGCATCTAGCGGTGGCACAAATGTTTATTTAAAATGTAAATGCATTAGTGATTTATGTATCATAATGCATAATACTGCATGATATTCTAACAAATGGCTGTGTGAGCATTAAAGATATATGTAATTTGATTCCCTAATGAGAAATCTGGCACTGTCATTGAAAAAAATATTATCTAATCTTCCACAGTGAATGTGTCTTCTGACTTTTTAGTGAGTCCAATCTTTAAAAAAAAGCCACTATCATAAAGATGAAATTAGACATTTGTTGAATGTGGGAGAAAATTTTCACAGAAGGAAATTGTGTGAATTAGATGCAAGCAGATGGTAAGATTCTATGGCTGCTTGCCTGCTCTGTCAATGGGAAAGGAGTCGTGGCAAGGTGAAGAGGGCAGAGAGAACATGAATGTCCTCCCCGTCCTTCTGCCAGGGGCCTGAGAAGCCAAATGATTAATCCAACTCAGTCTTCATCAGTTTAAGGGAAAGTCCTGAAGGGATAAACATGTTTTTCTGTAACAATTTTGAAATAAAAAAGAAAAGCCAATCTATTCATTCTTCTCCATTTACAGGTATAGCAGAGTGATGCTAATAGGAAGTAATTTGTTTTTGACTTTATATCTAGAAAACAGATTCTCAAATGGAGGAGGGCAACTGTATTCTCTAAGGGACATTTAGCTATGCTTGAAGACACTTTTGGTTGACATAACTTGAGGAGGGGTGGAAGGTCAGTGGCATCCTTTGAGTAGAGACCAGATATACTGCTCAACATCCTGCAATGCACAGGACAATCCCTCTCTGACCACAACAAGAAAATAGGTAATCCAGAAATATTCTCATCTGAACAAGAAAGAGGTCTTGCATCAGAATATTTAAGGATCACAAATTAAGGTGCCTCCAGGTTCTAGGCAGGTGATATAAACGAATGCAAAGGGCTAGGTGTAAGGCAACAGGGATGGTGGAAACTGTAGCCAATATTGGAAGACTGAGAAATCCTCATGTATAACAAAAACATTATTCCCTATGGAACCACAATACTTTAGAGAGAATAGATACATTTTCAGGATTTCTTAAGTTTTGTCTGCAGCAAATTTTTCTTTGACTACTAGTAAGTGCATGCTTTATATGTATGTGAAAACAAAATGTATAACTTTGAAAAAAGTACTTTGAATAACAAAAATGAATTGTTCTTTTAAAAATTAATTTTTGCATTTGTCCTAAAGTAAAAAACTTCTCTCTCTTCCTCTTCCTCCACCTCTCATCTTTCGTCTCTCTCTCTCTCTCTCTGCAATAAGAAGGCTTTGATCACCCCCTTTGGGTTTACTTATGTTAGTAATATAAACATTTTTAAACTCTGGCTTCCTTGTAAAGTTCTTTACGTTTCAGAGAATAGCTTGATTGCCTAAGCAGCAATTAAGTTTTTGGTTATCAATCTACCAGTTTTCTCTCAAGGGCAAACACCAAAAGCCAAATTCACAAACTTCCCTGGGAAATGTAACTTATTCAGGAAAGATACAAATAAGAGACCTTAGTCAAAATCATTCCAGCCAATAATTTCTCTTTGAAACCAAAGAAAAAAGAGATATGCATTATTCATCTTTAAATCTTTAACTTTTAAGCTAAAGGCCATGAGTGATGAATTGTTACTTTGTAATAATCATACATATGTACTATTTGAGGTTGCTTAATATCTTTGAAGGATTTTCTTTCTTTTCATTTTATAGATTCTGTAAATCCTGACTTTTCAAAGTAACAAGCACACAACTAAACAAACAAGCAAACAACCCCATTTTTAGTGTCACTGGTGGCTGAGGGGATACTGTGGAACTTATGTTGCCCAGAAGGTATTTGCTTATGGGGTTTTGTTTGTAATAGAACTAGGAATGGCAGTGACTGCACCCAGGGCTTCTACTCTACTGGTATGGGTGGCCATGAAGGAACATATTTTCTGAAGTTGGAGATGGCAAGAGCACCTCTATTGATAGCATTGTTCTGAGGTGTGCTTTTGGCAGCAGTTTACGAATTAAACAATTGAACATCTCCTTTATCAGGCCAATTCTGCACTCTGGTTCTAAGAGTTACATCAGAAAGCATATCTTTGAGTCTACTTTTGAATTCCTTCCAAAGACTGTGAGTCATATTCCCCAGAGATTTTTCTTTGCTTAAACTCTCTAAAAGCAGGGGGCCAGGCTCGGTGGCTCAGCCTGTAATCCCAGCACTTTGGGAAGCCGAGGCGAGTGAATTGCCTGAGCCCATCGGTTCGGGACAAGCCCGGGCAACTTGGCAAGACCTCATCTCTACAATAAATAAAAAATTAGCTAGTCGTGGTGGTGCGCGCCTGTAGTTCCAGCTACTGGGAAGGCTGAAGCGGAAGGATCGCCGGAGCCCAGCAGGTCGAGGCTACAGTGGCCAGGAGCGGCCACTGCACTCCAGCCTGGTGACAGAGTGAGACTCTAACTCAAAACAAACAAACATACAAACAAAACAAAAAAGGAAACCTTGTGGCTTCCTAAAAAAAAAAAAAAAAACTCTCTAAAAGCAGATTGTGTTATTTACAACCAAGTATCTTGACCAACTGAGACTACAACCACATGAGCAGTAGCAATGATAACGAAACCAAAGTCTATTGAATGCTTTATGAAGGAAGTAATAACCAAATTTTCCCTTACATATGTCAAAATTACTATTTGGGCATAGGAAAAGTACAATATAAGAATCATAAAATTCCTTGGCATGCAATACCTTACAGTTGCACTAGTTCAAGTTTAACACTAACAGCATACATTTTTCAGTGTGCTACACACTCTACCACTCCCTATTGTTTTACACTTAGCCCTGTGCAGACTCATTTTTATCATCTGACTAAATGCTGTAGGCAGTTGAGTTTGTGATCCTTAAATATTCTGGTATAAGATCTTTTTGTTGTTGTTGTTTTCAGGTGAAGAACAGAAGCCCAGAGAAGAAGGCAAGCAGAAGTTTAAACCCTCACACTCTGCTAGCTAGATCTGGAGACAGATCTGTGCATGTGCATGTGTATGTGTATGTGAGAGAGATTTCCTTTAGCCCAGAGGTATTCATAATGAATCAACTCATTAAAGCTGATGGGTGTGTTTTTTTAACATTGCCAAATTAATATCCAGACTTTTAAGATTTTTTTTTTTTTAGAACAGAGCTCTCTCAGCTTTATTGGAAAGGGCAAAGCTCGTGCTTCCCTCTGCATTTGTTATAACTCCTTGAGGCACTATCACTGCTGCAGCCCGTCCTTCCTCTCCTTGGCCACCTGTGCCTTCTCCCAGCGCTCTCGCTGTCTCTGCCAGTTCTCAATCATCTGTGGCATCTTGGCCATGCACTCTGTGATGTGCTGTTCCACTTTTTTCTTTCTGAGTTGGAGTCTCACTCCATCACCCAGGCTGGAGGGCAGTGGCACGCTCACGGTTACCCCAGCGTCAACCTGCTGGGCTCAGGAGATCCTTCTTTCTCAGCCTTCCAAATAACTGGAACTACAGGCACTGAGAAGATATTTTCTAAAACCTGCACAGTTGAAGGAATACCTGTCATTGATTGTCTATGTTTTTACTATTCTCTACTCCCATTATTGGGCTTTTTCACCAAAAAATTAAGATTTTACATGATACATTCTTTCCTGGTCTACATCCCAATTGTTGATTTTTTTCATGGAATCACTAAGTCTTCATTCTGCTTTTCTAAGATGAAGAGTGAAATGTTTTCTTTGTTTTGAAACAAAGGAAATGAGAGTTGCACAAAAGAAGTCAAAAGCCCAGTGATAAACAAACTCCCGAGGATGTACAAGTCAGATTTGCATCAAGAATTTGTGAACCTATCTGGATTTACATGGCTTTTCACAAACTCTCTCAACTTGAAAAGGTTTTTAAAGTTATTTTTTATTATAGACTAGGATTTGGATATGGCTCTGATAAGCAGTGTTTCTGTTTAATATGTTGCTTAGAGTTTCAACACTTTATTTAATTCTTTGCTTGTCGGACAGGACCAGATGTTCTCTTTATTACCTTCCATGGGATTTCTTCGCCCTAGCAAGTATTGCAGTGCAGTTTACCACAAGTTGTAAAGAAATAAACCTCCAAAGCAAAGTATTTTTATTGTCAACGTTTCCACAAATGCAGATGCAAGTGAACTTAGGAAACATTAAAATTTTCTGAATAATTGCTTGAGGGAGAGATTCACAATTCCCATGGAATCTGCATCAAGATGAAGTGATGCTAGAGTAGTTCTTTGAACAGTCAATTATCTTTTCGTATATTCACCATAGCATATTTTTAAAAACATGATTTATATTCAATTTTTAATTTATTATTTCTATGAATCTGTTTTGAATAGGTCATCTACTCAGTGTAATGGCTGGACCATACACAGAACATACCAAGATGAGTCAAGTTCCTTCTGTGCATGAAAATAACTCTGTCAAGTAGGAGAGACAGGAAGCAGAAGATGTTTATAATACTGCATGGTAAATGGTACATATCCAGGTGTGTAACAGATGCTGCCTAACACAGAAAGGGGGTGTGATTTTCACAAGGACTCAGAGTAAATTGTCAGCAGACAATAGTGCCAGATTTTGAAGGTTGAGGAGGGATCTCCAATGAGTGCGGCAGGAGAAAGTTTATTCCAGAAATAGGAAATGTCTCTACACAGGCTGAAAGATAGAAGCAATGTTCTGTTCAGAGAGACAACTGCTAGGAGTAAGTAGTTTCTGAACTATTAGACAAAGAAGATAAGAACCCAGGAAAAGGAGAAGAGAGGGGAGAGAGAGAGGGAAGGAGGGAGAGGGAGAGGGAGAGAGAGAGAGAGAGAGAGAGAGAGAGAGAGACTGGGGAAAGATAAAAGACACTTGTGTGATGTGCTAAGGAACTTGACTTTTATTAGTGTAGAAATGGAAAGGTTTTAAGCAGAGTAGTGCCTGATAATGCTTGTGTTTTAAAAAGATAAAAAGATCATGTGAACAACTTATACCTGATAGAATGAAGACCACATGAATTATTATCATAAGCAAAGAAACATTTGAGGATGGATGTTTCCAGCAAATGTGAATGACCCCCATTGCTGTGTGAGAAAGGAGATAAAATAACTGGGTCTAGACTAGGGGGAAGGGAATAAGTTTTGTTTGGACAAAGTGAACTTGGCGTTCCTATGGTATATAATGAAGGAAGTGCTAGAAATTAGAGGAATACTTTAGATGTTATGGGATGATTGTGGTAATGGTAATTCTAACCCTGAAAGTTGAAAATGCCATGGAAAGATAATAGCATATACCATTGTATATATACTATATAGGCCATCTGACATCTCCATCAGACATTGTTGTTATATCTCCTGTATAGCCGGAGAAAAGACTTGGTAAGAGAAAGCATAATTTTTATAGGTGGTATATATCTATTTGACAGTGCTACCAGTAATAGTTAATCTCCCCTTTTTAATAAAAGTTTCTTCTGTCTCAGTAATATGGCATTATCCACAAGGTTGAAATTTGCATGAAGGTGGATAATTTTGTCTATTTTGTATGCTGATACATTTCTAGCTCATGGGTTATTGCCAATCATGTAGGAAATACTTAAGCATATTTATTGAATAAATGAATGAAGACAAGATTTTTCCTCATCATCACTAAAGAGAGAGACATTCTTTAAAAGTAAATTTTGCTTGTTGATTTTTTTAAGTATGCGATTCCACCTTCTAAATATTGAGAGCAATACTGGAGAAAGAAAAAACAGTACATTGCAAGTTCTTTCCCATTCAAATTTCCACACAACTTATCTCTAGGAAAATCTAGAATTTCTTGAGAAAAATCTGAATTGGCTAATGAAAACCTAAGGGACTCTCCTTTTATGTGGAATTGGAGTCTATGAAAATGTGGACTAAGGCAATAAATTACTGTTTCAAACCACCACCAATTTTAAGTTTACAGAAATGCATACAGGGTCCTCATGAGAATTTTGCCATCTCATGTTATAAGTGATTCTGAGAAAATTACTGTACTGTAATATTGAATATATTGAATGACTATTTTTCTCCTTATGGAAAAATTAAAAATATACAGAAGACATCAGAGACACATTATTTACTTCTGGGGAGAAGAATAATGTATTTCCTATTATTTGGGATTGTATTTAAATACACCATTCATTGTACAGCACTTTATAGTTTATAAAGCATTTTAAAAATTCATTTCTATTTATTGGGATTTTGGAGACAAGATTGTGATGGAACCATTAGGAGCATGAAAGTCTCTGCAAGGGCGAGTATCCATAAAGGCAGTCTGTGGGAGTGGGTGAGTGCAGCAGGGTGAGTGAAAGTCCATCTGAGGGGAAACTGTCTGGGAGCTGGACTCTCTAAGGGATCTGGAAAGGCAAGACCACCAAAGCCCTAACTTCAGTAGAAGAATCCAGATCAACAAAGTAAAAGCCCAAATACAGGCCATAGAAGACAAAAATATCATAGCAAAAAATCAGGAATACAAAAAGCTGGCTCTTTGAAAGGATAAACAAGATTGACAGACCCTTAGACAGACTGACCAAGAAAAAGAGAGAAAAAGTCCAAATAAACACAATCAGAAATACAAAAGATCAAATCACAATGACCCCCCCCAACAAAATACAAAAAAATTATCAGAAATTACTATGCACACCTGTATGGAAACAAATTCGAAAATCTAAATGAAATGGAAGACTTTCTGACATAACACAACCTACCAAGGTTGAAACAAGAAGAAATCAAGTCATTAGATAGACTAACAACCCAGGAAGTCAATCATAAGAAAACTTCCCACAAAAGAAAAGTCCTGGAATAGATGGCTTTCCAGAAATTCTACGAAACTTACAAAAAGGAGCTGATACCAATCCTATTGAAAATATTCCAAGCAATCAAGAAAGACAAAACTCTCCCCAAATCATTTTATGAAGATAACATCACACTGATACCCAAACTGGGTAAAGATCCAACAAAGAAAGAGAGTGAAAGGCCAATATCCCTGATGAACATAGATGCAAAAATACTCAACAAAATTCTAGCAAAGCAGATCCAACAACATATCTCAAAACTCATCCACCATGACCAAGTAGGTTTCATCCCTGGGATGCAGGGCTGGTTCAGCATTTGTAAGACCATAAATGCAATTAAATACATCAACAGATGTAAAAACAGTAATCACATGATTATATCATTAGATGCAGAAAAAAAATTTGATACAATTCAACATTCATTCTCTATAAAAACCTTTGAACACCTAGGCATAAAGGGAACATAACCATCTACAATAAACCCATAGCCAATATTGCTAAACAGACAAAAATTGGAAGCATTTCCCTTGAAAATCGGAACAAGAAAATGTTGCCCACTTTCACCACTCCTGTTCAACATAGTGTTGCATGTCCTAGCTAGAGCAATCAGACAAGAGAAGGAAATAAGGGGTATCCAAATAGGAAATGAAGAAATCAAGTCAAGTTATCCCTCTTTGCTGATGATATGATTCTAAACCTCCAAAATCTAAGACAATCTGTTAAAAACCTTCTTTCACTGATAAAGGACTTTGGCAAAGTCTCAGGGTACAAAATCAACATGCAAAAGGCAGTTGCATTCCTTCGTATGTGTGTGTGTGTGTGTGTGTGTGTGTGTGTGAGTGTGTGTGTGTTCCAATATAACTTTATTTACAAAGCCAGAAATTTGGCTGGATTTGGCCCATGAACTAAAATATCCTGACCTCTAATTTCTTGCATTCCTATACACCAACGAAAAACAGACAGAGAACCAAATAAAAGCACAATCTCATTTACAATAGTGACAACAAAAAATGAAATACCTTGACATCTTCCTAACCAGAGATGTGAAAAACCTTTACAACAAAAACTACAAAATTCTTCTCAAAGAAATCAAAGATGACACACAAAAAATGGAAAACTATTCCATGCTCATGGATTGGAAGAATCAACATTGTTAAGATGTCCATCCTACCCAAGGTAATTAACAGATTTAACACAATATCTAGTAAACTACCAGCATCAATCTTCTCTGAGCTGGAAATGACAACACAGAAATTCATATGGAAACATACACGACCACAAATAGCCCAAATAATCCTCAGCAAAAGAAACAAAGTGGGAGGTATCACACTTCCGGATTTTAAACTTTATTATAAGGCTACAATAGTCAAAACAACCTGGTATTGGTATAGGAACAGGCACATAGACCAATGGAACAGAATAGAGATTCTGGAAGCAAAACCTCAATTCCTAAACCAACTCTTTGACAGCTTCTACTAACAACCACTGGGAAGAGGAGAACCTATTCAGTAAATTGTTCTGGGATAACTGGCTGACCACATGGAGAAGATTAAAAGAAGACCCTTACTTATCACCGTACACAAAAAATCAGCTCTAAATGGATCAAAGACCTACTTGTAAAATCTCAAACTATAAGAACCTTAGAAAAAGCAGGAGACGCCCTTATGGAAATTGGAACTGGCAACCAATTTCTGATCAAAACCCCAAATGCCCATGTCATAAGAGATAAGAAGACAAGTGGGATCTCATCAGACTGAAAACTTCTGCAAAGCGAAATAAACCATCAAGAGAGCGGGGAGACAGCCCACAGAATGGGAAAAAATATTTGCCAACTGTATATCTGACAAAGGCCTAACATCTAGGATCTACAAGGAATTTAAACATGCTGGAAAGAATAAACAAATAGCCCTCTTAAAAAGTGGGCAAAAGATATGAATAGGCATTTCTCAAAAGAAAACATATGAGCAGCCAACAGATACATGAAAAAAAGCTGAGCCTCACTAGTCAACAAAGAAATGCAAATTAAAATCACACAGAAATACCACCTAACTCTAGACAGGGTGGCCATCATCAATAACTCAAAAAACAACAGATGCTGGAGAGGATGCGGCAAAAAGGAAACCCTTCTACACTGTTGGTGGGAGTGTAAATCAGTACAACCTCTGTGGAAAACAATGTGGCGATTCCTAAAAGATCTAAACATTGACCTTCCGTACGACCAGACAATCTCCCTTCTGGGAATGTACCTGGAGGAATTCAAATCACTCTTTGAAAATATACCTGCACGCACATATTTACTGCAGCATTATTCACAATAGCAAATACATGGAACCAACATTGCTGCCCATTGAAAGTGGACTGGATAAAAAAAGTATGGTACATATACATGATGGAATGTTACACAGCCATAAAGAAGGACGAAATATTGAACTTCACAGCAACTTGGCTGGATTTAGAGTCTATAATACGCAGTGACCTAACTCTGAAACAACGAACTGAGTAACACATGTTCTCATTTATAAGCAGACCCTGAACAATTATGATAATGCTACAAGAAAGGAATTGGAAGAAATGGGAAACTGCCGGGGGGGGCACACTTCATCAATAAGAGTACCTGATCTCAAACCAGGTGAAGTGAGGACCAAAATGAGACCTAAACTTTACCTGTACAATGATCATTTGTATACCTAACCGTGAATTGTACTCCATATCTTTAAAATAAAATTTTTTTGAAAAAATTTATTTTTTGTTTCGTCTTCACACATTTTTTTTTTTGTTTAGATTTTTTTAATTTTAAAGATGTGGGGTACAATTCAGGTTTAGGTATACAAATGGTCATTATGCAGGTACCCTGGATGATGAAGTGTGCTCCCCTCCTCCAGGCAGACTCCCACTACTGCCAATCCTGCTTCCCTGCTCCCCTCTCGGGAGTTTCCCATTACTGTCAATCCTTTTCTTATAGTATTCAGATAATTGTTCAAGGTTCGCTTATGAGTGAGAATATGTGGTACTCAGTTCTTTGTTTCTGTGAAAGGTCACTCAGTATTATAGTCTCTAGATCCATCCAGGTTGCTGTGAATATCATGATTTTTTTGTTCTTTTTTATGACTGCGTAGCATTCCATCGTGTATATGTACCACATTTTAAAAATCCAGTCCTCTTTTGATGGACAGCACAGTTGGTTCCATGTTCTTGCTACTGTGAACAATGCCGCGATAAACATATGTGTGCAGGTATGTTTTTTACAGAATGATTTGAGTTATTCCGGGTATATTTCCAGTAGGGGGATTGCCGGGTCGTATGGAAGGTTGATTTTTCAAACTTTTAGGAATCACTGCATTGTTTTCCACAGAGGCTGTACTAGTTTACACTCCCACCAACAGGGTAGAAGTACTTACTTTTCACCACATCCTCTCCAGCATCTATTGTTTTGTTGGAATAGGTATTGTAATCCCCATATTACAAGTAAACAAATGGAAGCTATTAGAAATCAGCTCTATTTCTCCTAATCCAGCGACCTACTACTCCACATTGCTATACTCAGAAGATTATCTTGTATTATTGAGTGAAGATCTGAGAGCAAAATAAAGGTGGAAAGCAAATTCATTTCCCTTGTCTATTTTGGAATCCCATAATTAAACCCTTTGTTCAAAGGATGATTAAGAAGACAAAAATTTACTTCTGAAATATTCTTCCAGTATTTCCTCTGCACTGAAATCTCTTTATCATCTGGCTAATATGTAAAAGAAATCAAACTGTGTTTCTCTGGTAGGCAAGGAGGTGGGGGACTCTAAGCCCATTTACTCATCTCTCCCCTTCTTTTGCTCACTCTTCCATACTCTCTTCTACCCACTCTTGGAGTACAGTTTGAAAAATCACTCTCTTAAAAGATAAATTCAACATGATTTTTAAAAAATGTAATGTCTAAATGAAGACTGTATTGTGATAAGTCACATCCTGTTTCTGGAATTCAAAGAGTACATGAATTCAAGTCAGTTAGAACAACGTCATTTGTCCAGGAACCCACTGTGAATAATAACATTAAAATTCAAAAATGATTTGCAAGTTATAAATTCACTACGGAGTTAAAATAGAACATCTGTTTAAGTTATCATAAACTGGTGCTGATTCTGTCAATGAGATTCACACTTGTTTTTTCCTATTATTTTTACATACTTCTACATGAACATTTTTTAGTAGGTTATTAAAGAGTACTTAAGCTGGTTAACAATATAAGAATGAGAATGAGGCTACCAACTGTGAAACTTGAGTGATGATTATTGAGTGATTACTATTGACAGTTGCTCCTATTCTTTCTTCCCTAGTTTTCCTCATTTACACCTCTCTAATAGACAATCAGGTTGGGGTTTGGAATCTATTGTCAAATTTCACATAACTCTCACTAAGGTTTTTATGTACACACACGTGTGTATGTACACACACTCACACACTTTGGTCTGCAAAAATAGAATTGCCCACGTGAAAGTATACATTAAAATTGTTTTCTAAGATTTTAAAATTTTTCACCTAATATGGAGGTGAAAGCTGGCATCATTCTGATATATGGGATTCATGAAAGACAGAGAAACCATGCATTTCAGAAATTTTAAAGCCAGCAAAATGTCACAGCAATTGTATACACAGGAGAGTACATTTCCTATCTGTATATGTTTAAGGTTGTGTGGGATGCTAGGTCAGATCTAATGTGTGTTTAAACTGTGCCCCCCCCAGAACATGACTTCTCATATTGCTTTTTTCTCTCCCTCGCAATACATTCATGAAAAACCCTCTCCCACAAAAAAATTTACGTGAAGAAAGTTCAGTTTGCAAATTATCACTTTCCTATTTAAGAACCCTCAATGGCCAGGCTTGGTGGCTCAGCCTGTAATTCCAGCACTTTGGGAGGCCGAGGTGAGTAGATTGCCTGAGCCTGCAAGTTCGAGACCCGCATGGGCAACTTGGTGAGACCGCATCTCTACAATAAATCAAAAATTAGTTGGGTGTGGTAGTGCGCACCTGTAGTTCCAGCTACTTGGAAGGCTGAGGTGGAAGAATTGCCGGAGCCCAGCAGGTCGAGGCTGCAGTGGCCGGGAGCGGCCACTGCACTCCAGTCTGGGTGACAAAGTGAGACTCCAACTCAAACAAAAGAACCCTCAGTATTTTCCATTTTCTAGAGGATAATGTTCACATTTCCTATGGCACATATAAGAGCCTTCACAATTAGCTTCGGTAGCCCTGGAAAGCCTTACTAATCAAAATCCCTTTACTACAAGACATTCTTATGCCTGCCATGTTCCTTCTACCTGGATTGACTTTCTCCTTCTAGTTTATCTGGAAAACCTATTTTATAATCCAGCTCAAATACCCCTCTTGATGGTGTATATTCTTTCTTTACCGCAGCAGAATTATCTTCTCTTCTCAAACACTTGGCAATATTTTCCTTATACCAGCTAATACACTATAGAGAAATGATGTATGTAGCACAGTGATTCTGAACTGAGAATGAAAGTGTTCTCCAGGAAACATTTGCCCAAGTCTGGAGACATTAGTGATTGTCAGTACTGGGAGGAACTGACATCTAGTGGGTTGAAACTATGGATGCTGCTAAACATTCTGCAATGCACAGGCTAACCCCCATGACAAAGAATCACCAGGCACAAAATGTCAGCAAGAACTGAGGTTGCACAATCTTGCTTTAGGGGCATGAGTCTTATCTTATTCATTCCTAGAGTTTTCCTCTTCCATTCTCCTCCTCCTATCAAAGAGCCTGGCACCAAACAGATCCTCAAGAACTGTGGAGTCATATTGTGTGATTGCTTCCTAAATTGTTTTCTTGCTTAAGTCACTTTATCCTCAAGAAATTCACTTCTCACTTCTCTCTTGGAACCAGGTTTGCCTGTGCCTAACATGGATGACCAGGTAGTAACCAGCATCACTGCCATTCCTTGCTGAACCCACCATTGAAAAAGTGGATCTTTCTGCACTTCATGCCATTTGCCTGTGAGATCTTCTCTTTCCTATTCACTCAGGAATCAGAGTCAACTTTTCCTTAACATATTCCAAAACACATTTGTTTTATGCAGCTTGAGGTGTGCCCTAGTGTTCAAGATGGTAGCCTGGGAAAATCAAACCTCCTGCTCACTGCTTATATGACTGTAGCATTACTCGTATTGTTCATTTTGTTTTGCTCTTTCCTTTACCCAGGTTCAAATTCAATTTCAGTCTTTCCTTCTCCCTCTAATTCCCCTGGGTTTCCTTGGAATCAGATTGAGCCCTTCCTCATTCATTAATAAAAAAAAAATACAAAATAATGCTAGATACATTAGGGAATAATTGGTTTAATAGTATGGCTCTTATTTTTTAATAGTTTTTTAAATTCCTGTGGAATAGGTTTTGGTAATTTATGAGAAAAATCTCATGCCCATTCCAACCTCTCAAATCATTTAAACAAACTCCCAGATGGTCAAATTGGTTTTAAAAATGGAAACATCATAGAAAAGATCTCTTTGTATATATAAGAACAAAAAAGAGTGGGAAAGTCCTCTTTATTTCTTTAGTTATTTCCTCAAAATAACTTTCTTCTTTACTATGGAAAATATGGTTTTTTTTCAACATTCAAATGCAAAAGTTATGCCCAGCATTAAGCTTACCATTCTGTCATTCTGGGGGGGTGTTAGAAGATTCATTAAAGGATGCAATTTGAAATGACAAATTTAGAAATATATGTTTATCTATACAACAAAATAGCAGCATACTGAACATACAGTGAGCTATCGGGATGTTTATTTGAGTGTTGTTTTTAATTAAAAAATAAGCTAAATGCTCTACTATAGAGAAATGGTTAAAAATCATACAATGGAGTATTATTATCTTAAAAAAAATTTTTTTAAAGATGTGGGGTAAAATTCAGGGTTAAGTATACAAATGCTGATTATGCAGGTACCCTTGTTGATGAGGTGTGCCCCTCCTTCCCCAGTAGTTTCCCTTAACTGCCAATCCCACTCCCCCTTCCCCTGGCAGTTTCCTACTGCTGCCAATCCCTTTCTTATAGTATTATGATAATTATTCAAGGCCCGCTTATGAGTGAGAACATATTATTATCTTTAAAAGGTGCAATTCAGAAGAATATTAAGTGATGTGACAAAATGTTCACATTGATTTGTCAAGAGGAAAAAGTGGTTGACAACCATATGTGCATGCAGTTCCACACATACTCTCACACACACACAAATGTACACACCAGCACATATGCAACACATAATTGGAACGAGGGTCGTAAGAGTAAAGCATTTACCTTTTTGTTTTTAAAATTTCTGCTTCTTTTGAGGTATAAAATACATACAGTAAAATGCACACACTTTGGTTGTCCAGTCTGATTAATTTTTACCTATGCAAACCTTATGTAAAACCCACCTAGATGGAAAAATGGGGGATTTGCGTCATCCTGGAGGCAGTTAGTGTTCCTTTCCTGAACAAATTCCCAGGTAATACACCCTACTATAACTTCTTTCAAAGAAATTTCAGTTTGGGGTGCAGGTGCTTGGTTTTTTTTGTTTTTTTGTTTGTTTTGTATGGCTGTTATTGTTGACTTTTAAAAAAAAGTTTTGTCATGAATATTTATCTTATGGAAGTTATATAAGAAAAATATTAGAACAAGAAAAGAAAAAAGTGTGAAGAAGAAGGGATGATGAAAAGAAGACAGGAAGAGAAGGAGGGAGAAAGGGAACGAGGCGAGAGGAAGGAAAGGAAGGAGAAAAAAGAGGGAAGAAGGAGGAAGTAAGAGAAGAAGGAAGGAAAAGAAGAAGAAAATGAGGAGAGAAGAGAGGAGGGGAAGAAAAAAAGAAAGAAGAAGAGAAAGGAAAGGAGGAAGAAAGGAAGGAAAGAATCAAGGAAGGAAGGAAGGAAAGGAGAGAGGGAGGGAGAGAGAAAACTTGGGAGGGCAGCCATGCTATCTAAATTGTCTATGAGGACTCACATGCTTGGAACCACACAACCCCAAATCTTCAATTTCACCCTGGCTTTGTAACGTCTAACTCCCAATCAACCATTCCATTCCAAATTTAGTCTTAGATATTTTCTTGGAAGGACCTTTGAGAGGATAGAATATATTGATTCTCTTTAAATAAATATTTGTTACAAACTCAAAGTAGCATCATACCTTAAAAAAGAATTCCTCCACACCAATTTTCTACCTCAAACTTGATGCCAGTATAGTGTCTCAAATAACATCTATTCCTAGACTCTGCCCACAGCAGATAATTAAATTTTGTTCTCCTTTGTTGGATTATTTTCTTAGAAAACGTTTATTACTAACTCCCTGCTGTATACCCTTAAATCCTTCAGAAAATAACCCAAATAATAGTAAGTATAAACAGTTTGTGATCTTGTGAGAAAATACGGGGTCGTCTGTTTCAGATATGGCTAGAGAGAGATTGTGTAATGGAAGCAACTTGAGGAAGAGAACATATGTTCCAAATAGCCTGCATTTAAGTGGATATCATATGTCTTGTTAAATAAAAATGTGGTCATGCTAAATTAAATTAAATTGTGCATGATCTTATAAACATACCCAACTGGATTGCTTTCACTCAGTACTTTGGACAACTCTCTCTTGTTGCATCATTTGTATGAATTTCCACTTCTCAAGACACCATCTATCTCTTGCTCAATGCTGTATAGTTGTCTTGCTAAGTCGTCCAGAAGACCACTTTGAAGATTCCAGTTTGAAGATTCTGTCTTTATATTTGGCTTTCCAAAGTCTGGTTAAACAGGAATAGTGAACCAGGGAAGGCATGGATCTAGAGCTTCATCAAGTGACAATGATGTCAAATGTTGAAACTTTGCTTTTTAGATCCCTGGAAATAAAACCCAATGGTCACATGACACAAGTCCCTTTTTGGTCAAGTTTTCTTTCCAAGAAAGAAACAGAGTCATACAATAGTTTGCAATGATGAGAGCTGACCATTTACAGCCCTACTTTCTTTAGATATTCCTTTTTGCTACATTTCATGTTTTCTCCCCAAAGGGGCTTCTGTGGGACTTCATTCAAATTAGTTTCTCTATACCTGTAGTGCATGCTGTCAGAAGACTGCAGACAATTTCTCAGATCTTAGTTTACATATGGAGCCTCGGGCTTCTGAGGGTTGCTTTGCTTGAGTGAAGAGGAGAGAGTTCCTAGAAATCTACGTTCCTTCAGGGACAGTTTCTACTCAATGACAGACGGTGTGCAAATGGAAACATGTCAGCTGCTTCTGCCTATGCTGGAAACAGCCGTGAAGCGTCACCTATCCTGTTTTCAGAACTCCTGTGTGAGACCAAATCTGATAAACCGTTGCCTGACTGTACCCTTGTTTCTGTCTTTCCTATATCCTTACTGAATTTTTTTGGGATACATCCCAAAAAAATCACTTTTCCAAAAAAAATCTCAAGATTTTAACAAGGGGAAAGCAGTCTACAACAAAATCCCAATTTACCTTTGATCTATTAACTAGAAGAGGGGTTAATTTAACTAACAGTAATTATGTCAAAGGAGAGACTAATAATAATAATGATTGACAGTTTTTAAATCACTTTGCATATGTAAGGAATTTTCATTAATTGAATACTTCTTAGAAATGATTTTTCTTCATTTTTCCCCTGATTTGACACAGCTTTGTCAACTAAGGGTAACAGTTATATATTTTAATAATAATTTTTATGGGGACTTTGTAATATACATTTGATGAACTAGATCTAAAGCATTTCTTACTGATTGAAACTTATCACACTTGTCATAGATGAAGAACACACAAGAAGAGATCCATGTTGGTTGATGGTGTGGAATGCATGCATGAATAGAAAGTTCTTGGGATATGGTATAAGAACTCACTGAAATATATAAGAAAAAAGATGCCTTCATCTTTGGGTCTCTAGTGCTTAGTGCTATACACACTCCTTAATCAAATAGAATCGAGCTGAAGTACATTGGATTGAAATAGGATGGTTTATTTGTTGATTCCTTATAAAATATACAGCAATCACAAGAAGGGTATTGGACCCCAGAAACAAACTCTCACAGACTGACAATGGCAGTAGAGGTATATGGACCTGTGCCCTTTAATATGGTAGCCACTGATCGCATGTGGATATTTGAATTACAATTAATTAAAAATAAATAAAAGTTGAAAATCAATTCTGCAGTTGCACAAACCATGTGTCATCTGTTCAATAGCCATCCATGGCTAGTAGCTAGTACTAGCTAGAGGAGATAGGCTATTTCAGAGTTGAAATCATAGGAGCGCTTCTCTGTTCCAATTGGCTTCCAGGCCAAGGGACCTCGAGACTCAGCTTGATTCTCTTTTCTATATTTTTTAGGTTTATATTTATAAAAAGTATTAAATAGTTCAAATATGCAGAAATTCTTTTAAAGCTGCAAAATTTCACTCTTTGGCATCCTACACACCCTAGCCCCAGTAGAATGTACAACAGAGTTTCCTCAGCATGATATGAAAACACATCATACCTTTTAAAATATTTATTTATTGTTTGTTTGAGTCGAAGTCTCACTCTGTCACTCAAGCTGTAGAGCCATGGCACACTCTTGGCCACCCCAGTGTCGACCTTCTGGGCTCCAGCAATCCTTCCACCTCAGCCTTCCAAGTAGCCGGAACTACAGGCATGTGCTACCATGCCTGGCTAATTTTTTTTTTAATTTAATGTAGAAACAAGGTCTCGCCAAGTTGCCTGGGCTGGTCTCGAACCTGTGGGATTAGGCAATCCACTCGCCTAAGGCTTCCAAAGTGCTGGGATTGCAAACTGAGCAACCGAGCCTGGCCATACCTTTTTTTCATAAAGTGCTTTGTGCTTTGTTTTAAAGATTTTTCTATGTAAGACTAAAGGAAAACAGTGGATGGGTAATTAAAACACACACACACACACACACACACAAACAAACAAATAAATTAGAAAGATTTGCCAAATCTTAAGTACATATAGTCTCAAGTATAAAACCTACCTCTCTACCCTGCATTATTTTCATCTATAATATTTGTCACCTTCTAACATAGTCTACTTATTTGTTGAATGACTGGAAAGAACTCCGGTTATTTTTCTTTGTCATTATGTTGACTTATACATTCTGACTGGCTTGGTGACTCTTTCCCTAACCTTGATCACTCTGACCATTTTATTCTTGAGAGTGTATCTCATTATCCACCCTCAGATCTTAACTAAAAACTAGTTAATATGCTGTCTCCTGGCTCTCTTGATGGTTTCTTTTGCTTTGCAGAGGCTTTTCAGTTGATGAAGTTCCACTTGTCTATCTTATCTCTTATGGCATATGGATAGGCCATGTATTTTCCCTGCATAAAACTGTGAATGTGCAGTGAATGCAAGTGGTGTGTGTATGCATGGGGATGGGAATGGAGCAAATCTGAGCATGCAGGACAAGGGAGGGAGGACATGGACATGTGTAGTTTGAAGAAACATATTTAATCATGTGGTAGATTTTTATACTGAAAGATCCCTATTTTTTTCACAATGCAAATCTTAGAATGTGAAGCTAGCTGAAATATTCTAGCCTGGAAGAAAAATCAGAGATGTAGCCTGTTTCCTCAAGCATCCTTGGGGATCATATTCTTGATTTATTCCCCGTGTAAGAGCTTTCTAAGAGAATCAAAGAGAGATGAACAAAATAATAACATTTGGACACCTGGACATGAGTCCTGAGAGTGGTGCTTTTTCAGCTGACAGATTGAAATTTATCATGTTCTTTGTGGGGCATTGTGGGATGTTGATATTTTAATTACACTAAATTATTTAAGAGAAATTCTGTCGTCGGAAAATATGACCATGTTCTCTATGCCGTGTCAAATCTCAGCCACAGATGCACTTATCTGTAACAGGCTGGTTCTGAATTTTTCCTGAGGCTATTTATTTGCTTCTGTGGAAATGGTTTGTCTTTTACAAATAGACAGACACTAGTAGATTCCTGTGACTTGAGTAAAGCTTTTGGAAAAACTTAGAACTGACACATTTTAACCATTGACTTATGCTTTCATCCTGCAATGTGGGGAAGGATGCTGTGATTCAATTGTATCTGCACATTATTTAACTTTAGTTTACATTACTAGGTTCTGTGCAAGCAACTCTGAGCACCATGGAGATGCAATTAGAACAAAATACTCACTGTTAAACAGTGTCTGCCCTTGTGTCTAATTGTCTCACATGGATATTTCTGAATTCATGCCAAATTCCTTACTCAGTAGCTATTTTTTGAACATCTGTGATATGCAGTCACTTTCCTAATAACGACTAGGGATATAGAAAAGAAAATGCACATCTTGCTTC
Source organism: Cephalopachus bancanus (assembly GCA_027257055.1). Classification (NCBI taxonomy): domain Eukaryota; kingdom Metazoa; phylum Chordata; class Mammalia; order Primates; family Tarsiidae; genus Cephalopachus; species Cephalopachus bancanus. Next base: position 444,364 of record JAPVLO010000738.1, on the reverse strand, counting down.
AGGTCTAATATGGAAGAAAAACAACAAGAAAGCAAATAAATCAAACTCCTCTTAGTGGGATCTCTACTCTTCAAGGTGTGGTGTCCTTAGGGACCCTGCCAGTTAAAAATTAGAAAATGTAGATTGAGATTCATGGTGTGTGGTGCAAATGACAAAGTCTTGCCAACCTTCATTAGTGCTTGAATATTTTCCTGGACATACTTCAGCTCAGATCTCTTCTCAACACTTCTCTCCTCTGCTTTGGGCTATGGAAGGCTGGTTTACAGTGGACTTCATCAAAAGGTCCCTTTGTTCTTGCGTCCCATCATAAAGCAAGCAGTTGATGTCTTGTCAGGAGTTACGATGCAGGGTTGGACTACTGGAGTGTCCATCATTTGGACTACTGGGATGAGCTAGCAGTGTATCTAAAGGTGAGCTGGGAACGAATGAAGTCGCACTATTGATCCTCTCTGCTCTTTCTTGCTGTGGGACCACATCCACTGGCTGTGTTCCTGAGATGAAGGAGGCTGTCTCTGGATTCTGGTACCTGCTCCCTCCCCTTGGTCCTTCATACCCAGGATAGGAATGACTCCTTTTGTCCTTAAACTCATATGCTTCCATATGCCCTACACGTTTCCTTACCCCTCATAAGCCAGTTTGCCACACCTCTGTAAGTAGTTCTTCACTGCATCTTTTTTTTTTCAAATAGAGATGTGGGGCACAGGTGACCATTAACTACATAAGTAAGCTCCATGCAGGTGAACTTTGGGCTTCTAACTGGCCATCTCTTCCCTAGTAGCAGACTAGGTACACCTTATGTTATCATGTGCCCCCCACCCGCCTTCCCCACTTCCTCCCCTAGCAGTGTCCAGTGACTGCAGAGCCTTCCCTCATGCTAATGTGACTAATGTTCTGGTCCCACTTATGAGTGATAACATGCGGCATTTTTTTTTTTTGAGTTGGAGTCTCACTCTGTCGCCCAGACTGGAGTGCAGTGGCTGCTCCCGGCCACTGCAGCCTCGACCTGCTGGGCTCCGGCGATCCTTCCACCTCAGCCTTCCAAGTAGTTGGAACTACAGGCACGCGCTACCACACCCCGCTAATTTTTGACTTATTGTAGAGATGAGGTCTCGCCAAGTTGCCCAGGCGGGTCTTGAACCCGCGGGCTCAGGCAATCCACTCACCTCAGCCTCCCAAAGCGCTGGGATTACAGGCTGAGCCACCGAGCAGGCAACATGCGGTATTCAGTTCTTTGTTTCCAAGATAGATCTATTAGAATGATGGTCTCCACTTCCATCCAATTTGCTGCGAAGTCTATGACTTCATCTTATACTCCATTTCAGTATGCCACTTTTTGCTTTATAGATAGCCTGCACAGAAAAAAAAAAAAAATCCTAACAAGACATTAACTGCTTGCTTTATTATCTGTGCTCCACTCTCAAAAGAGATTCAAAAGTAGCCTAGAACAGAGAAATTTGGAATTTTTTGAAATATTTGACTAGAAAGAAACAAGGGAACAAACTATCCAGTTATATATTTTTAAATGAGTTAACCATTGTAACTCTGTTATTACTTGTTCCCAGTAACTATAATCAGTCTGCCAGATAAGGAGCACACAATGGAATGAATTTGTGCAAGTAGTTACGGCATTTGCCATGAAAGCTAAATAAGGAACTGATTACCTTATTCTTGATTTATACCCGAGATAAATAGATAAAGCAATAATTGTTCAGAAACTGCAAACAATACCCAACCATTCAACCATATATTATATTTGGTAAGGGTAGATTAAATAGTAGATTTTTTATTCTCTCTCTCGCTCTTTCCTTCCCTCCTTTTTCCCTCCCTCCTCCATTCCCTCCTTCCCTCCTCCCTCTTTCCTTCCCTTCCTCCCTTTCTGCCTCCCTCTTTTCCTTCCTGCCTTCCTTCCTTTGTTTCCCCTCTGCATTTTTAGAATAAAATATGCAAAAGAAGACAATAGAGAAGGCGTGGTGATTCCATCAATATACAAATGATGCATTCACAGGTAAAGGATTTATCAGCGAGTGACATGGTATTCTCTCAGTAAACACTTTTTATTTCAACATCTGCAAGTACATGTTAATCAAATTGTTCCAGTCATTTGCACATTTGGGAAAAAATAGGCTGTAAGTTGAAAAATCTAGACTGAAAAATGTTTTTCTTTGTTTCAACTTGAATGCTTAGTGGGGGATAAGAAAGCCCACACTCCAATGATTAGATAAATGGAAAAACAGTAGGAATGAAACTTCTCCCCAAACTACTCTGCAAAACAGTGTATTTTAAGTCTTATTTCCCACGGACGTGTGAATAGTGTATTATTCCTGTGCTTACACTCACTACATCAAGCTTAAATTAAAAATAGTTCCAATTCTTCAGCTCTTGATGGAACTTGAAGTTAAAACTTGGCTTATGCATGCTTTCACTAACACAAACTTTTGTGCTACTGAAGTAATTATTTTGGTAGCATTGTCAGTCCAGAAAATGTCATCTGAAACATCTAGGATTATGTGAATATTGACTTCTCTACCAGGCAAGTTAAACCAGTTTACCCCCCGTGTGGGAACCATGCAACCAATTCTGGGGCTCTCTGATAGCTGATGGCTTTTTATCTCTGGAGAACAAGGTGGAGGAGAGGCTTTCTCTTTTATTTAATGCTATATATTAAATGAAACTCCCTACATAATCTTCCTTGATTACATTTTTCTATTTTCCTACCCTAGATATATGCACTGTCTTGAATTGGTGTTTAGCATTCTTATTCATGTCTTTACGCATCTATAACTTAGATGTGGATTCATCAATAATGTGGTTTTGTATATTTAAAGGTTTCTAAAAATGGAGTTATACCATATATATTTCTACACTGAAGACTTTGATTTGTATTCTTTTGTCCATGGGGTATCACTAAATCACTATAGACATTTAAGCAGGAAAAGTGACTTAAAAGAACTTCGCGAAATAGTTTAGTTTGATGTAATGATAAGAATAAGAGAGGTTAATGAATTTCCTCGAAATCATGCTGAATGAGGACAGAAAATGACCCAAATTCCAAAGCTCTTGCTGAAGCTTGGAGGAAAATAATGCTTGAGAAGAAAGGCAGTTCAAAGGAGTTGTCTGAGTCTCAGTATCCTGGAAGTCTTGCAGGGTACTGCTGGATTAGATTCTTGACTAGAGCCAATGAATCAAATTCTTCCGCATGCGTCTGGGTTATTTGGTGAAATCTGCCTGGGGTAAAGGGGTAGTGAAGAAGGGGGAAATTTCTCTATTTTAGATACCAAGTATATCAGTAATTAGCTCCTGGAGGTAGGAGGTTCAGAACTCTTGTGTCTAAAACCTTCTGATATTGGAGTTGGTCTGTGTGAGTACGTCTACCAGATGGGCTGAGGTCATACTTGAGGCATTTTGCTCCTGTACAGTTCAGCAGGGCCATCCTCCCACTGATTTTCAGCAGCCAGCTGAGGTTGACCTGAAGTTTCCACCATGAAGGGCCCTATTTCAGAGTTCGAGATAACTAAAGCTCAGCGAGGTCAAGCACACATAGTCCAAACTTCAGATCTTACATGGTTTGGATACTGTGATTAGAAATTCTGAAATGAGATGCAGTTCTGACAACGCCATCATAAAAAATCACTCTAATGAATATGAAGGTGGAGGATTCTTTAAAAATACATGTGGTTACATAAGCCAGAGTATATTCTGACAATGAAATAATGTGCAGTCGTAAAAAGGATGAGAAAGTGCTTTATGTACTGATATGTAAAATCTTCAGAAAGTTGTTATGTAGAAAAAGTAAGGAACAGAAAAATAATTTATATAGAATGCTACTTTTTGCTTTGGAGAAGGGGAGTAATAATACATATTCATATTTAAATAAAAATTTTGAAATCATATAGAGATGGAGAAGGATAAGTAGATAAGAGATTACTCATTGTATGCTTTTTATGCCATTTTTGTTTTGAATCATATATGTGCTAAAATACATTTAAACAAGTAAGGTCTCATTTAACATTCTATCAATGTCAATTTCCTATACTTGATAATCATACTATGGTTATGTAAGCTGTAACACTGGGGTATGGGATACAGGTAATATTATTTTTAAAACTTTTGGGTAAGTCTAACATTAGTTCAAAGCAACTTTTTAAAGGCAATACACAAATAGCTGATAAACACGTGAAAAGTGTTAAACATCATTAGTCATTGGAGAAATGCAAATTAAAAACAAAATGAGATGCCATTTGTATAGCAACTAGAATAGCTAAAGTTTTTTTAAAAAAGAAACAAAAAGATCTCTCTTACATAGCTGGTGGGAGTATACAATGGTCCAACAACATTGTGACAAAGTTCGTCAAATTCTCATCAAATTGAATATGCACCTACCTTTTGATACAGAACTTCTACTCCTTGATGTTTATCCATGAAAAACAACTGTACAAGAATGGTCATAATTTCTTTGCTTATAATTGTCCCAAACTGGAAGCAATCTAAATGCACAAAGAGAACGGGTAAACTATTTTTCATGTTTATAAAATGCAGTATCACTCAGCAATCAAAAGGGAAAACCAATAAATAACATAGAAGAAACTCACAAACATAATGAGTTAAAGAAACTTGATACTAACTAGTTCACATTGTATGGTTTTATTTATAAAATCTTCTAGAGTAGGCAAAACTAACTTAAGGAAAAAAATCAGTACAGTGGTTTCTTTTTCTTGGTAGGTTAATGGGGGAAAAGAGATGAAAATGTTCTTTACAGTAACAGGGCTATTGATTATGGAAATGTTTCTATTTGCCAAAGTCATGCATTTAATTTTTGTGTATTTCAATATATACATAATTTATCTCAAAAATCATTGTAAAAATAATAATTACATAGGAGTTAGGAATGAGAAGAGTAATTGATGATACAGAATGGCAGAACATGGGTGATCACTGAAGTGGACTAATGAAAACATGGGAGTCATCATACCATTCTATTTACTTTTGATATGTTTGATATTTTTCACAATAAAAAAGTTTAAAACAATTACAAAAAGAAAAAAATACAAATTTTGTTATAAAGGGAAGTAGTCATATGGAGAAGAAGCTGAGATTTTTACTATTAAAATAGGAGTGATTATAGCATATTTTACTCTAACAGTAGTAGTAGAGTTCTGGGGACTGGTGAGTGCATAGCAACTCAAGACATCCTTGATGCCACTGGCAACCCAAAGAATGTTTTAAAACATGCAATGATCAGATAACAAAAAATGAAAGTCAACAACATTGACTCCCAGGCTTTTGGAAAATGCTAAGGAAAACAAAAAAGTATTTTGGAGGTAGCTTTTGGGTAAGAAGACCAAGAAAACCCACAACCATTACTGAGAACAGGTGGTATGTTAACAGATATAAAGAGGCAAGGATTCCTTCAAATACTGCTTTTCTTCTTCCATTGCTACAAATAAAATGGCCTTCAAACTTTAAAGATTAAAGCAAAAAGAGCTGGGAGGGATTTAAGTCTTTGATAGGTGAAAAAATAATGAGAAGACACAGCTTTTTAAAATAAATTCAAAGTCGGATGAATGATATCTCAAGAATGGAGAATACTTGCTAGTAGTTGTTCAGTAATTGTGGTTGGCGAGATGGCTAAATGTTGACCCCATTTTCCTCTTTTTTTCCCCTTAAGGTGAGGATAAAATTCTGGAAATTATAGACTGTTAAATTATAGACAATAATTATTAATGTTCTAGAATAGATCACCTAACAAATGTATTATTATCCTATAGTAAATGGAATAGCGATTTCTAGAGGCCCAACAGGTTTCCTAAGAGCAAGTCCTTATCAAGCTAGTTTTATTTAGATCCATGGGTATAACTTCTCTAGGTGTTAACATGTTACTTGGCAATTCTTCTCTTGTTTTTCTAGAAGGCAAGACAGATGCATAAATGAGTGAGAGTGAAGCAAGAGAGTTATGGGATTGTCCACTTACAGGTGTTTGGATAACACTGGCAATAACTTTCACCACTCACTGCAAAGCTAAATGTCTAATTACAAATGTGGAAAGAGAACCCCAGTTATAAAAATGGCCTATTTCCATCTGCATCTATGCCTATATTTACATATATGTCCACATCTATTAGGATCTATTTACCTATCTACATATGAAATTATCAGACAGTCTTCCTCATTTGTATATTAAAAATTAGTCACTCTCTATACTTAGAAGATAGGTGACCTAATTATTTGAATGTTGTTTTTTATAAAGATATTGAAATATCTTTCTACTCTAGTGATTCAAAATTTTACTAGCATGTTTTCCTACCTTATTTTATAGAGCACATTAAATAAAAGTTATCATTTTTTTGGTGATTCATAAGCTTTGTGAAATAGACTGAGCTGGAGATGGGGTGGAATTGGTATTGGCAACTGAGAGTTGTTATTAGAAGTAAAATTTAAATAATGTCTTGTACTTTTCATTCTTTTCTGTCCAAAAAGTGAAATTCTGAAGTCATCAGTAGAGGCTTTTAGATATGAGTATTTGACTTTAAGAGTTATCTATCTTTTTTCAATAGTATTTGTGATAGCTTAAAACAAATCAGTTAATTAAGGTGCTGTTCTAAGGGACTATCTTCCTATATGGAGAAAAGAGACACACAATGAAACAGTCTTGTTGATGTTTCCATTCACAGGCTGTCATACTTCAGATATGTATTATTGTGTGCAAGTAGCTTCTTAGCTAATAATCACCAACAAATTAGAAAATCAGGGAGTTCACTGTGGCATATTCAACTCCCAGCACTGTTAATGAGCATTGCCAGTGATTTTGCACGGATAAGGTCAAAGAAAATTGCTGAGAAAATATTGATTTATTCAAAGTCTTTTCATCTTTTGGTGGGGGTGTAAGTACTTTGCAGTACAATTTTAAGAATCACTTTTCTTTAGGCATCAAAAATTTAGTGAGGAAAATCAGTTTTGGTTTTAAGACATCTTCCCACTTACTGCCCTGTTATCTTTTGACTGGCACTGATTATTTTGGGGTGTGTGGTTCAAGGTAAAAATTGTTGACAGTCTTAAAAATAAATACATCTTAGCACATAATTATATGATGCTTTGAGTGACTCTCTAAAGTTTTCTTAGTTGTGAAAATTATAATCTCTTAGAAAAAACAAAGGCGTTTGAACTACTTTAATACCCTCAGTATGATATATAATTGCCAATGCAATTAGTTTAATAGATAGATTGATTACAATGATCATCACTACACTGAGTGTGGTCAGGAAAGCATGAGATTCAGTGTTAGAGGAGCTAGGTATTTTACCTCGGTGATGTTGAGCAATAATCCCTTCTCTCAGGTTCAGTTTTCTTTGTTTTTCATCTAGAACAATGGGAAAATGGTTGACATTTTTCAGGATCAGTACAAAAATTGTCCAAGATAATGCCCAAGATAAATAGTTCTTTTCTTTAAAATGAGGATGATGAGAATACTAGTTTCTCCTGTTGTTGACATCTGGGACGTTTATCAAAATGTTAATAAACAAAGATTGACACATTAGTGCTATCTAAAGTTCATATCTTATTCAAATTTTCCTTAGAGTTTTACCTAATGCCCTTTGTCTGTTCTAAGATTTCGCCCGGGGTACCATATCGCATTTATTTATCATATCTTCTTGGGTTCTTTTTGGTTGTGATAGTTTCCAAACTTGTTTTTGATGATATTGACAGAGGGTTAGGTAAAATGTTCCTCAGTGGGCATTTTTAGATGTTTCCCCCAGGATGGGACTGGGTTTATACGTTTCTAAAAGGAGGGCAACAGAGATGCAGTTCTTTGCCTTTTCCTTCTCTTCATTTTTTTCCCTTCCTCTTTCTTCCTTTTTCCTTATGTCACATTTTCTTCCTTTTCATTTTTTTTTCTTTTCTTTTTTTTTTGAGTTGGAGTCTCACTCTGTCGCCCAGACTGGAGTGCGGTGGCACACTCCTGGCCACCGCAGCCTTCACCTGCCGGGCTATGGTAATCCTTCCGCCTCAGCCTTCCAAGTAGCCGGAACTACAGGCGTGTGCCACCATGCCTGGCTAATTTTTGATTTATGGTAGAGACAAGGTCTCACCAAGTTGCCTGGGCAGGTCTCGAACCTGCGGGCTCAGGCAGTCCACTTGCCTTCGCCTCCCAAAGTGCTGAGATTACAGGATGAGCAACCAAGTCCTGCCCATTTGCTTTATTTTCTAGATAAACTGCTCTTCTGTTGTTACCCTGATAACAAAATGTCCTTGATTTATGGGCAGTCTTCTAGAATTTACATCTTGACCACATAATCTCTAAACCTATGCTCCTTTTGACCCAGAAAGTGTAATTGGGTATTCAGACACATTTAAAAAGAATCAAGTTAAAGCCAGATACTCTAAAAACCAGCACATATGAGTTTTACTTTGATGTGCTGAGTCAGGTACAGGTAGAAAGTTTCAGGAATCAGAAATAGTGAGAAGGGTTAGGACTATGAACATTAGTAAATTATAATAAAAATCCATACTAAATAATTTGAGCTAGGTTTGCTAACAAAACTCATTTATGAAATTGGGAAAAAAATGGCAAAATTAGTATTAGAAGTGGTCTTAAGGGCTTAGCATTTTGCAAAGTCTTCTTACAGAATTTCAGTTTCATGCCTTTATTAACAGATTAATTGCCTAAATAAAGTGTAAATTGGTTTTCATTTTAAAGATGTGGGGAACAATTTAGGATTAGGTATACAAGTGGTCATTAAATGGTCCCCACTTCACCTGGTTTGAGATCAGGTATCCTTATTGATGAAGCCTCTGCCCCACTCCCTCTTATGGCAGTTTCCCACTACGTCCAATTTCTTTCTTATAGTATTATGGTAAATGTTCAGGGTCCACTTATGAGTGAGAACATGTCATACTCACTTCATTGTTTCTGTGATAGATCACTGAATATTATAGACTCTAAATCCATCCAAGTTGCTGTGAAGTCCATACGTTTGTCTTTCTTTATGACTGTGTAATATTCCATCATGTATATGTACCACATTTTTTTAGCCTTTCCAGTTTGGACAAAAGATAGGAATAGACACTTCTCAAAAGAAGACAGAGGAGCAGCCAACAGACATGAAAAAAAACTCAGTCTCACTAATCATCAAAGAAATGCAAATCAAAACCACATTGAGATACCACCTAACTCCAGTAAAAATGGCCATCATTAATAAAACAAAAAGCAATAGATGCTGGCAAGGATGTGGAGAAAAGTGAACGCTTCTACACTGTTGGTGGAAATGCAAACAAGTTCAGTCTCTATGGAAAACAGTTTGGCAATTCCTAAAAGAACCAGCAATTCCCCTTCTACAAATATACCTAGAGTAACTTAAATCACTCTACAAAAAAAGATACCTGTGCACACATGTTTATTGAAGCACTATTCACAACAGTGAATTGATTTTTTAACCTTAGGCAGAGGATGAAAGTTAATAAAAAAAAGTGGGTAAGTTTATTTCATAGGTTTGACGAATAACAAAGATAATGACTTCTGGGTCTTGGTGTTGATTTCTGACACAGTCTGGCAGTTTCCACAGTGTGAGTGACTTTATATGCATCAGAGTCTCAAACCAATAAAGCCTCTCTTCAAGCCTATTGTATGTGCTGATTAGAATTACTAAATTTTTATGTTTAGAAATAATATGTTGTATATCTGCAGTCTTCTTAGACTCTGAAAGCGTAAATCATTGATTGACAATGCTTCTGTGCTCGTTAATTTTATGTGCCATCTTGACTGGCCATGGGGTGCCCAGATGTTTGATAAAACATCATATTGAAAGATTCTGGGAGGATGATTTGGGGTTTAACATTTAAATCAATAGACTGAGTAAAACAGATTGTCTTCACCAATGCCAGGGGGCCTTGTCCAATCAGTTGAAGGCCTGAGATGAACAAAGACTGACCACCACCAAGTAAAACAGAATTCTCCTGCCTGATGGCTTTCAACTGGGCCATGGGCTTTTCTTGGTTCTATAACAGCCTACCAGCCTTAAGACTAAAACCTGAAGATTTGTTTAAGATTTTACAGATTTTGGACTTGTCAGCCTCCGTAATTGTGTGAGTCAATTCCTTATAATAAATCTCTCTCTCCACACATTTGTGTGTGTCATATATTTCAAATTGGGGATATCTATATCTATATTCTTATATAAGTGGAGAGAGAGACTTACTTTAAAAAATTGACTCATGCAATTATGAAGGCTGACTATATATCTATATTAATATGTATATCTTCATTGGAGATATATATCTCCTATTGATTCTGTTTTCCTAGAGAACCCTGACTAATGTAGCTTTCTTCTCTACTTATGCAGACATTGTGAAAATGGATTAAAGTCTTTCCCAAAGACTCCCATGTCATAGGTCAGTACTATGACAGTCCATTAGTATAAATTATGCATCCCAAACTTGTTTGAAAATGAATGGCAGAATTCAGACTTTCTACTTATGAACAGTGATTTAATCAAATGGGAATCATTTCACTGATTATCTTCATTTTGTGCTCACTTACTCAAATTTAAATCAACAATTATTAAGCTCAATATTTGTGAGACAGGTTATTATCAGGAAATGCTCTTGTACAATTGCATTGGGCTGTGTGCAGAAAAATACCTCTTTTGAGAGCTTGAGGATATCTGCACTAGAAATAGACAAGAAAGATACAGAAGGAGACAGGGTAAAAAAAATAAAAAAAGGTCTTTTGAGAAGCTACTGAGAACTGAACTTAAATTTTCATAATGAGAACAACCCAAACTTTTGGGTCAATTTTTCTCTATGCAGACAAGTTGTGGAAGGCACGACTTGTCAGGCCTCAGGAGAGACACAAGTGTTTCTATATTTGGGGACCAGCAAACTTTTTCTGCAAAAAGCCCGATAGTAAGTATTTTAGGCATTTCAGGCAGATTGGTTTCTGTTGCCAGTACTCAGTTCTGCTGGGCATGGTGGCTCACGCCTGTAATTCCAGTACTTCGGGAAGCTGAGGTGAGAGGATTGTCTGAGCCCATGGATTTGAGACCACCCTGGGCAACATGGCGAGACCTCATAAGTACAATAAATCAAAAAATTCGCTGGGCATGGTGGTGCATACCTGTAGTTCCAGTCGCTTGGATGGCTGAAGTAGAAAGATTGTCTGAGCCCAGCAGGTCGAGGCTGTGGTGGCTGTGAGTGTGTGACTGCACTCCAGCCAGAGTGAGACTCTGACTCAAAATAAATAAATAAATAAAAATACTCAACTCCACCATTTTAGTACAAAAGTCACCATAGACAATTCATACACAGTATACAATGAATATGGCTGTGTGTTAATAAACTCTACTTATGGATGCTAAAATTTGAACATGTGCTTTTCACATGTCATAAATACTCCACTTTTGATTTTGTTGAAAACTATTTCAAAAGATAGGGATTGTTCTTAGCTTGCAAGCTGCATAAAATCAGACAGGCCCCCAGGATGCAGCTTGCCAACTTCTGTTCTATAATATCCGCTTTATTTGTAATTTTTATGTGGTAGTATGTATCCAAGAAAGGAAAGACACTATTTCCCCCTCCAACCAAATATTACAGAAACCACTCAATTTAATTGACATCTGTACTAATTTTTTATTCATATCAATAATTAACTAATTAATTTGGTATAGTAATAATTTTTTAAATGGTGGACAGAATCTTGCTACATTTTTAAAAAATGTGTGTATAAGCATTTAATTTTATTTTGCCCCTCTTTAAAAGGCACCAGAAAGCCAATTATTTCATATAACATTGCAGCTGTATCCAGGTATCAAGTTAAAAAGATTGTCTTTGAATTTTTTTGAGTGAGGTTTCTGACTACTTTAGGGAGAGTGCCTAATTTATGTGGACCTCACATAGATGAGGGGGTTGGTCTAGTTTAGATATAACGTTTTTCTTAAATAGACAGACAATAAAAATTTGGGGGGGACATACTATCTTTGTTGCAACATTCAACTCTGCTGGTATAGCACTTGGAGGCAGCCACAGGCAATATGAACAGTATATAAATTAATGGGTGTGGTTGTGTTCTAATAAAACTTTATTTACAAAAACAGAAAGGGCCCAGATTTGGACCGTAGTTTGCTGGTCCCTGGTCTCATTGGTCTTAAAATGCTTTTGCACACCAGGAAAACAGATGACCACCAGAGGAAACTTTGCAATGCTTTTTTTTTACTTTCCAAGAAGTAGAGTTTACTTACATTTTGTAAATTAAAAATTGGTGGATAAGAAGTGCAAGTTTCATTCAATTATGTCTGTGGCATCAACTATATCAATAATTCATTCCTTATCTCAATTCTTCCATAGGTGAAATCACATACTTCATGGAATCTATGTAAAGATCAGTCAATAACCGGGAGGTAACTTATGGAGAAGAATTTCCTGTAATTATTTCATTTCTTATTTGATATATAGACTTTATGCATGTTAATGTTATCAGCGACAAACTTTGTGTGAAACATTTTCCCCTCTTTCAATCAACAAGGTAAGCTAAGTGTTAAATTTCAATTAAAATCAACAGAATATAATGTTACTGATGTGGAACCTTCATTTCTTATTTTATTATTTCTTACATGTACTATTCTAGGAAAAATAGCTTAGAGATATAGTAAATTCAGGCTACATTAAGCAGAATGTTTAATCATGAGATTCTCAGAAAATGTAGTTGAAGCCTCTCTAGAAGAATCTTGAGTTCCTTGGAACTGCTAACTTCCACAATTCCTGACCCAATTCACCTTGTCAGAAATTCTAAGTTACTCTTTCTTCAAACAAAGGTAGTTTCAACAGGAGGGTTTTTATTCTTCATGCACACATGTGTGGATTTCTTGTAAAAGATTTGCTGCACGGAAGGCAGTCTGGATTACTTTCATTGGTGTTGTATTCTAGGAAAATGCATTACGAGGGTTGCTACTGTTGTCAGAAAAAAAATGCACACACCACAAATTTTCTCCAGGAAGTTGCTGAATTAACAAAAATTAAATCAACTAGGAAGAAAACCTTTTGCACAAATGAGCCCCAGTGGCAGATGACAGTAATCTTCCATCAGCTTGGTGCACTGGCGCTTGCAGAACATTCCAGGGACGTGCCTCAGCTCATTGTCTTTTTAGCCTGCATTTTCCTTATAAAATAGCTCAGTGTGAATGTCTTCAGGTGCTTCAGGCAGATGGTGTTGGAAAATCATTTCTCAAATTGCCTCCTTGAGAAAGTGGCACTTGTAAGAATTGCGTTGCTGCGAACCAATCAGCTACCTGTGATTTTTAAGCTGCCTGTTAGTGTTCATTTTTCATCTAAAATGTGACTCATATTGGTTGGTAGGAGACAAAAAATGCACATCACTCCAAATGTTGAAGTTTGAAATACCTGACTTGGGAAGAACTTTTCTAAAGATCAACTTCCATGTTTAACTTAAAATCTTAAGATAATTGAGTGACTCGGGTTACATTTGAAAGATCTTAGAAGTCTAGTTTATCAACAAATGACCAGAAGGTATAATTACTTGAAATTGCTAAATATGTATCTGGTTATTTTATTTTTTTTTTGTATCTTCACCAAGATAAGCATTAAATGAAGGCTGAAACTTTTTAACCTTGGATATACTAGTGAGTGTTCAATAAATAGTGGTTGAATAAATTAAAAATGAATAAATATTATATTTGAATATCGAATTGAGTTTTCTTTTATTTTCTAAAATACTCAGCAAATATACATTTAAGAATTTAACTAGAAATTCTTTGGGTTAATATTCTTTTATTTCTAAAACACTACTGATGTGGGTTATATTACCTGGAAAAGACAATAGTCATTTTATATGCACTAACATTTGGATATAAAAGTCAAATTCATATCAACTCATGGTTTACTTGTTTGATTCAGGATCTGTAGCCATGTCAGAGATATTTATAACCCTAGTGTTCTATTTTGCACTACTTCATGAGGCTTGAGGTTTGTTTTGGGCATAAAATACCATGTGAGTATGCTACACAGATACCACATTTTCACTAGGCTAAATCAGCAATCGTCGTTACCAAACTAAACACACTTATGCCAAGGCTTTAACATGGATATTTGGGAACTTTAAATCACTAGTTATTCATAATTTTGAATAATTTATTAAGAAGAATTTTCATTGTTTCAGTGTAACACCTGCTTATTGTAGAAAAATTAGAAGATTAAATAGAATGATGATAAAATACAGATGTTTAAATCATCACCCAGAAATTATCTGTCAGCAATTGCTGCATTTCCTTCCTTACAATGTTATTCTATTCATAGGCAAGCACATTATAATAGCCTAGAAGTTCTCCCTGTTATCAAACGAATATTTTACAAAATTACTATATTTCTTCATAGTATGTATGTGTTCCGGATGATAACATTAAAACCTTCAGAGGAAAACTATATAAAGAAGAAAATAAACAGATACTATCTGAAAATCAAGCCCAGATATACCCTATTAACATCTTCATGTGTTTCCTTATTTTTTAGGTTTATGTATACAAAATTGAAATAATATTACCCTCGTATTGAATTCTAGTTTTTTTCCCTTCATATATTGCTGTTCGTGTTCTCTCATTTTTTTAATTTCAAAAATCGAACTTTCAATGGATGTGCAATATTCTATCATATAGATGTAATAAACAGGAGATCCTGTTTATTACATACCAAAGTCATTTTCATCTGTGTCACTTCTGTGATTGTAAAATTTTGCAAAATAGTACAATGGAACTAAGCCAATATATAAGTGTTGTCCTTTGCCTTTCTCTTTCCTTGTGGTTGCTTTCTACAAGTGGAATTATTGGATTAAAGTGTATAGATTTTTATAAGGCACATAAAACATATATTGAGTTGCTTTAGAAGTATTGAATTTATTTACACTGTAACCAACAGAGAATTATGACTATAAAAACCATCTTTTGTAATTTTTCCAGTCAAACCTACTGAAATATTAAAAGCATATCCACAAAAACTTTTTAAGAATTTTTGCTCCAAAATTTGTGGCATATGTATAAGGACTTATAATGAAAGTCCTGAAATCCATTTTTTTCAATTCAAGATGATGATGGAGTTTCTATGTGAAATCAACTCAATTAAAAACAAATAAAAAGATTATTACACATCTATGTTTGGAACAGTCAAATAAAAATATCCAGCAAAAACTGAAAATTTAAACATTACATTTAGGAGAGAGTTCAATGCAGAATTTTGGGAATTTTGTGTACTCTGGTGATTCATTATGCCAAGAGAATAGGTGAGGTTGTTTAGGGAGAATGTGCAGGGCAAGCAGAAAGGAAATAAGCACAAAATTGTGGTAAAATTTATATATATATATAATATAATAATTTATGTATATATAAACATATATGTAGTGGTAAATAATATATATGAGGGAGGACCCCCCAAAATGAAATTTATTTTAAAAATTTGTATTTATTCTTACATGTTTAAACATCAGTCACCTTCAAAGTATTCTCCATTTGATGCAATACTCCTATCTAGGTCCTTTTTCCACTGGTCAAAACAGTTTTTAAACCTGTCAATTTTGATGCCTTTCTGTGCTTCTGCCAGTTTTTTGTCTCATCTCTTCCACATTGGCAAAACATTTTCCTTTGAGGACTTTTTTCATCCAGGGAAACAAAGAAAGGTCGCTGGGGTGAAATGAATAGGGAGGGTCATGACATTTTTGGTCAAAGACTGCTGAACACTCAGTACAGTGTAGGCAGGTGTGCTCGTAAATCACCCATCATGAAATGGGCGAACGTGTTGAAGGAATCTCCAAAAAGAAATTCACTGAAGTCAAATGCAACCTCTCACAACAATGCCAATGAATTTCTAGTATGCTTACCTAGGCAGTTGAAAGCATGTACTACAAGGGGCTTGCCCTCCAAAAAATAATTCCATGCTATTTGGGAACCCTCCTCATATATAGTGGTTATATGGTGGTTTTTATATATATATACCTGTACCACTATATATATATATATATATATATATATATATATACATATATACAGAAAAACTATATATAGTGGTTAAAAAAATAAACATGCAAATAAATAAATATTCATCAAATTCCCAAATGGATAGGAATAAAATAATAAAATGAGATTAGAAAGAAGTCAGACTTAGAAAACCTAAACTCTGAAATGATCTCAGACATTAGACAGAAAATGTAACCAGGTGTTAGATATACTAAAGCCAATGAAAGCAATGTAAACCTTGAAAACTCTATTTTCTGTAATTTAAGAATGTTGACTAATATAAGAAATAGGATCTTTAATCTTTAATATAAAGCACAAAATATTTAATGCATACATTACAATATTTTTTAAATTTAAAAAATTGGAAAAAACTCGATGTTGTAGCCTAATTAAACCAAATATGCATCAAAAGTATGGTATTTTAACCTGTCAGAATGGCTAAAGTCAAAAAGAAAAATACTAAGTGTTGGTGACAATGGAAGCAATTTTCATGTACATCTGCCAGAAATGTAAATTGCTACAAAAAATTGTTGGGCAGCATTAATTTGAACTGAAAACACACCTACATTGCAATACAGAAATTCTATGCCTAGCTGTGTAACCATGATAAATGAGTGCATATTCTCTCCAAAGACATGAACAAGAATGTTTATAGAAACTATTTTCTTCATAGTCCCAACATGGAAAAAACCCAAATGTCCCTCATTACAATAATGTAATTGTTCTGTATTCTTAAAATGGAGTACAATATAACAATAAAAAGTGAATGGTCACTTCATGTAAAAATATGCATGATATCACAGATATAATATTGAGCAAAAGCAACCAGACACAAAAGAGTATATATTATATTATTTCATTGATGAGAATTCCAAGAACATATAATAGTTACCAAAACAGTATTTAACTTTGAGAGAATGTTGATTGGAAAGAAAAATAACGGTACTTTTGGGTTGTGAGAAAAAAGTTTTATGTTTTAGTCTTGGATTTGGTATGGGGTATATATGTACAGAAAAAACCTAGCTATACTCATAGTTTTAATATAATCTATAGTATAAGTAATATGCACTTCACTATATGTATTTTAGAATCCATTATTCTAAGTCAAATGTTTTTATACAAATATATTTCTTACTATTCTATTTCAAAATTGGAAAACTTACCAACACAACTTCACAAATCGCATCCATATTGAAAGATGAAGGATTCGAATGAAAACATGTAGACTTTATTTTTAAAAAATCTCCTAGTTATCTCACTGCCCTCTTCAGCTTGCATTGACAGGGATAAGTCATTATTTCTGTATTATTGAAAAAGGAACATCATATTTGCTTCCCAAAGCCCTCATTATGTTTCCTAAAAGCCAGTTCAAGAGCTGAGCAATAATACAATTACTACTCAGTGTTTGCAAGGAGAAGTTCATAACCATTACTGCTGGAACATCATGTTCTTCCTTTTACAGGCTTTCACCAGTGGAAAGACTGATACAAGTGTGCAGAATGAGGGGCAGTTATAGGATTTCCCTGGAGTTTCTTTTTCCTAATGAATACACTCCTTCATTGTAATGGATTGACCTTTGAACACTAATGTAAATCTTATGGCTGGCTGTTTTATTAATTGCTAGAACATTGCTAGCTGGGGTTGTTAATTCACCCTAAGCAAGGACCACCTGCAATTAATCTTTTTCTAATTCTTGACACCATGGTTTACAATTATTGATTCCTTTTTTAAAACCAATTAGATATTTTAGTCTTTTACAAACTGACACAAAACTATAGGTCCCTTAAATGATTTTAGTGTCAGAAGAAAAGAGCCCTTAGCAACCCATCAAAGTTAGATCTATAATGCTTAAATTCATTTACATACAAGAGTAACATTAACTCTTTAAGCCAAGAGCAGCACCCTTTGCAAGAAATACCTGAATTCAAATATTTATTTCATTAGAACTATGTTTGATCTACTCTATCTCCTTGAATGCTTAGCTGGTGAATGACAAGGACAATTCAGACCTACCTTGTACCTTATAAATCAGAGCTGACAGGAACAGACACTGCCCTGACTACTGTAACACTGTCTATCTCTCAGCTGTTCATCTTTCAGGACCAGGAACAGCAGGGAAAGACCCCAGGAACTTTTACACAAATGCCATTTATATTATGAGCCACTCCTGAAGCAAAACGATCACGGTCCAAGTCTATTGAAATATGATAATATGTTTCATGACAGAAGAATGCTTCCATTTTATATTTTCAATTTCTCAATTCACTTCTTTCTCCTGTGAAATGGGTCCTTAAAAAATAATAACCTCAAATAGTGCAGTAATGGCAAATTCCAAAATGAGGACAAAAAATTAGTGTTTGCAAGATTCACAGTGAACTGTTTCTTAAACTATCAGCTTATTGCTCTATCTCTGCTTAATTTCTGCTAACTCTTCAATTTATCTCTCGGACCTCCTGTGTGCTCCATTTTGACCTGATTGATCCACTTCTGTAGCTGTCTGCCCTTTGACTTGGTATCCTCATAGAATTCTTTGCCGACTTTTGCTGCATTGGTGCTTCTGGTACATAAAACTTTTGGAACTAAAGTGTTTGTCTAGGTTTCCAAGACCCCTCCCATTGAAATATCTGAGTAGGATGACCCATCAATTTTTTTCTTCGTCTTGGCTGTAGTGCCAGAAAACTAGCCCCTGAATACTGGTAGATAAACATTTTGCCTTTGAGTATGCCTTCTCTGCTACCTTAAAATATAGGGTAACATAGTCTGAGAAAAAATACCTTTGGCATTACAACATTTTTTCTAAGACTAAAAATATATTTCAGTTAGCTTAATATGCCAATTAATACTTTTTATCATTACTAGAAAACATGGTATTCACATAATGAAAATATAACGCATTCACATTTATATAATTTATTTTTAAGATTCCTATTTTCTTTTGGAAATGCTTTGCTAAAATTTTTGCCACCATCACTCCCACAAAACTTTCCTTGTTAAGATCCTCACTAGCTGGGCTCGGTGGCTCAGCCTGTAATCTCCACGCCTTTGGGAGGCTGAGGTGAGTGGATTGCCTGAGCCCGCGGGTTCGAGACCCGCCTGGGCAGCGAGACCTCATCTCTACAATAAATCAAAAAATCAGCCGGGCGTGGTAGCGCATGCCTGTAATTCTGGCTACTTGGAAGGCTGAGGCGGAAGGATCGCCGGAGCCCAGCAGGTCAAGGCTGCGGTGGCCGGGAGTGGCCACTGCACTCCAGTTTGGGTGACAGAGTGAGACTCCAACTCAAAAAAAAAAAAAAAAAGATCCTCACTGATCTTCATATTGTTAAATATAATGGTCAATTCTTGATTCTCATTTTGTCTGCTCTATTAACATTCTTTAATACAATTGATATTTCTTATACTTGATATAATTTTCCCTTATTTATAGTTCAAAAAAAACAAACTCTGCTGATATTCTTCCTACTGCTGTGAACAATTTTTATCAATTTTTTCATGGTTTCCTCCTCTTTCCCAATTCTAAATCTTGGGATGTGTTTCAGTATTTATTCCTTGGGAGACTTCTTCTTGTTCTATGTCTACTGCCTGATGATCTTATCTAATCCAAAATTAAAATGTCAACTAGATGGTGTCCATCTCTAATTAAATTTCCTACCCTGAATCTCAGACTTGAGCATCTAACTTATATCTCATCACTTTCACTTCAATGTCTAACAGGAATCTCTCACTTAGCATGTTCCATATTAAATTCCTGATCCCCTTACTTGAAATGTGTAACTAGTCTTTACCAGCAAAAGACATGATAATTTTCCCTGCCAGTTATGCAGACAATTGGTTCTGAATGCTAATCTCCCCCCACTCAAATTCATGTGTTTCTTTCCTAACACTGTCACTTGCATCTTTCTTGAGAAGAACTGTCTGCTAAGGACCACAGACAGGCTATGGGAGAAGATTATTGTTTCCCACAGCTTTCAAGTGCCAGAAGATTATTACTCTTGCTTTAAAAATGTTTTAGAGAGTCAAAGTTTTTGCATTTTCACATAATTTTAAAATCACCTTGCTAATTTCTACAAAAAGTAGCTCTTTGTGGTTTATATTTGGATAGCATTGAGTCCATGTATCATTTTGGAAAGAATTGATAACTTAAAAATATTGAATCTTATAATCCATGAAAAAGGTAAATATCTCTTTTAATGAATATCTTTGCTAATTTCTCTCAGTAACGTTTTACTGTTTTCAGTGTAGAGATCTTGGCCTACTTTTGCTAAGTTTATGCCTAACTATTTTTGCTGATGATGGTAGTGTAAATGATTTCGTTTTCAAAATGTCATTTTCGGGTTGTTTGCTACTGACATATGGAAATACAAATGATTTTTGTATGCTGATTTCATATCCTAAGATTTTGCTAAATCAAGTGTTGGAGCATTTTTTGACAAGTACTTTCTTTAGGATTTTTCATTAAAGAAAACACCATCTTAAAATTTACACGACTTGACTTCTTCCTTTCTGTTACTGGGCCTTTTATTTCTTTTTATTGCCTTAGTACCTACAATACTATGTTGATTAGAAGTGGTTAGATTTGGCCAGGCTTGGTGGCTCAGCCTGTAATCCCAGCACTTTGGGAGGCCAAGGCGAGTGGATTGCCTGAGCCCACAGGTTCGAAACCCAACTGGGCAACTTGGCTACACCTTGTCTCTACAATAAATCAAAAGTTAGCTGGGCATGGTAGTGCCCGCCTGTAGTTCTGGCTACTTGGAAGGCTGAGGCGGAAGGACCGCTGGAGCCCAGCAGATCGAGGCTGCAGTGACTGGGAGTATGCCACTGCACTCTAGTTTGGGAAACAGAGTGAGACTTCAACTAAAAAAAAAAAAAAGTAGTTAGAATTGACTGCCTTCTTTTGTTCTTAATATTTTATTATTAAGTATAATTTTAGCTATAAGTTTTTATAGATGCTCTTTCTCAGATTGAGAATTTCTTTTCTGGTTACTTTCTTAAAGATGTGGGATACAATTCAGAATTAGGTATACAAGTGGTCATTGTAAAGTTTGGGTCTCCCTTTGGTCCCCACCTAGTTTGAGATCAGGTACACTTATTGATGTTATGTGCCCCACCTCCCTTGGCAGTGTCCCATTACTGTCAATCCCTTTCTTATTGTATTATGGTAAGTATTCAGTGTCTGCTTATGAGTGAGAATATGTGGTACTCAGTCCTTTGTTTCTGTGATAGATCACTAAGTATTATAGACTGTAAATCCATCCAAGTTGCTGTAAAGTCCATAATTTCATTATTCTTTATGGCTGCATAATATTCCATTGTGTATCTGCACCACATTTTTAAAATCTAGTCCATTTTCAATGGTCAGCAGGGTTGGTTCCAAGTTTTTGCTGTTGTAAATAGTACTGCAATAAACATGCATGTGCAGATATCCTTTTTGTAGAGTGCTTTAAGTTCCTCTGGGTATATTCCCAGAAGGGGGATTGCTGGGTCTTATGGAAGGTCAATTTCTAGTTCTTTAAGGAATCGTCACACTGTTTTCCATAGAGGTTGAACAAGTTTGCATTCCCACCAACAGTGTAGAAGTGTTTCTCTGCATCCTTGCCAGCATCTGTTGTTTTTTGTTTTATTAATGATAGCCATTCTTACTGGAGTTAGATCATAGCTCAGTGGATCAAAGGCGACCTAAATGTAAAACCTCAAATGTTAAGAATCTTAGAAAATGCAGGAGACACCCTTATGGAAATCTGAATAGGCAACCAATTCCTGATCAAAAGTCCAAAAGGCCATGCCATAAGAGATAAGATTGACAAGTGGGAACTCATCAAACTGAAAAGCTTCTGCAAAGCAAAAGAAACCATCAAAAGAGTGGGAAGACAGCCACAGAATGGGAAAAAATATTTGCCAACTGCATATCTGACAAAGGCCTAACACCCAGGATCTACAAGGAACTCAAATGTACCAAAAGGAAAAAAAACCAAACAGTCCCATTAAAAAGTGGGCAAAAGACAGGAGCAGACACTTCCCTAAAGAAGACATACAAGCAGCCAACAGACACCTGAAAAAATGCTCAGCCTCACTAATAAGTGGTTTCTATTTATGCTAAGCATAAACAAAAGGAATGAAGGTAAGTTAAATCTCTAGGTAATTTCAAAAACTAATTTTAGTCAATAGTCTCAAACTCTTTCCATCTCAATATCTACATAGGCATCATTATCATGTAATCAAATTTACTAAATTCAATCTCGGCTGCTTTAATTTCCACCTCTCTCTGACTAGCAGCATTGCCCATAATTAATGAAATGGTCCCAAGGGAGGCAGACATAGAATGATAGCTTAAATTGTCTGCTAATGGATGCCTGAGAATGGAAGGTATTTGGGTTGTCAAGGTGGTTAAGATATAGGCAGGAGCAAACTGTGACATGGTAACAGATGTGTCAGATTTGAATGAGAAGGTGAAAGTATTTGGACACATTAGCTAATTATTTTATACTTGTGTCATTTTAGTGCTACAGCTTAGCTGAGGGAGTTAGTCACTTAGCATACAAATTGTAGCAGTTTTCTGGATATGGTTGCCACCTCCTTCCCCAGAACTCCACGTCTCTGAATTTATTCTCTTTTCTCTATCTTTCAGCATGAAACCACAGTCCAAGCTTTCATCATTTTACACCTGGATATTTCCATGGTTGATATAAGACTTCATTCTGCCAGAATAATCTGTTTCAAACAGCAGATATTATTTGCCAGTTCAGAAATCTGCTGCAGCTCCATATTATTTCTTAGAATGGAAATCTAGCAGGCTAATATCGAAGGGACCACATAGCAGTAAAAACACTTTCATTTCAAACAAAGCATTTTCTTTTTCGTATGGCCAGTCTTCTTGTTGTTCTTGGCTTATACCCCCACCCCTCCACACTCTGTCCTCCACTGTTGTGCTCTTCCTCATATTATTTCCTTTAATGAAACACATTTTGCCATTTCTTGATCATTGCTTATCAAGTTGCACTGCAGCAGGTTCAAATTTTACCTTCTACGAGAAGCCATTCCTGCTTCTTCACTCCAGCATTCACAAAGCACACTTTGTACTCTCATAGGGCTTAATTTACTGTTTATATAACTGCCAAAATTGGAAATGTATTCTCTGTTTCAAACAGTTTGAGTTTGAAGTGCTAGTGGAACATTTGTAAGTGTTCCCATTAAATGAAAAATTTGGAACATGCTCAGTGGAGTAGTCTGGAATAGGAATATACTTAAATTCATATATCTCAGCAAGGCTAAGTGGCTCAGCCTGTAATCCCAGGATGTTGGGAGGCCAAGGCAAGTGGATTGCCTGAGCTCACGGGTTTGAGACCAGCCTGCACAACTTGGAGAGACTTCATCTCTACAATAAATCAAAAATTAGCCGGAAGTGGTAGCATGCACCTGTAGTTCTGGCTACTTAGCTTAGAAGGTTGAGGCAGAAGGCTCTCTGGAGACCAATTGGTCAAAGCTGGGGTGGCCATGAGTGTGCCACTGCGCCCCAGCCTGGGCAATGGAGTGAGATTCCAACTCAAAAAAGAAAAACGTCGTGCATCTCAATTGCCTCTCTGCTTCTATTCTCAGTGTCTTATTATTAATTTTTTTAAACACACTTCCTTATTTTGGTGCTGAACAACCATAATTAAAATATCAGATACAAAATTAATTCATAATTTTACAACATTGAGGCATATGTAAATTAACTAAAGATGTAGTTAAAATGCTGATTTCTAAGACTTTGATATTAGAACTTCTTCTCCAGCAAATCTTGGGTAGTGTCAAAGAATTTTATTTTTTAAAATAATCTAAGGTAATTATGATGTAAGTTGCTCAAATACACACTTCTAGAATCACCAAAATAAGTAATAATGAATTTTAAATTGGTCTGACAATAAGGAAGGGGTTTATGTAAATAATGGCATATATTGGATACAGTGTAGTATAATCATAAGTATATGTAGCTATTAAAAATATAGCAACATGAAAAGATGAATGTAGAAGTGAAAAACACTCTGTGATATGTTTAATTTCTATATTACTAAGCAGTGGTTTGTCACTTGTATTTTAATGAGTATTTTTACCCTTTAGCCAATCATAGCATCTAAGAGATGCTTTTAAAATCAGAACCTTGAGGCAACCCCTTCAGGTCCCCTCCCAGTGTGGGAGCTTTTCTGTCCTCTCTAAAAAAATAAAAAATAAAAATAAATAATGCAGAACCTTGGATAGCTCCTTACCATGTAGCTGTGAAAACGGAAGAGGGCATTAGACAAAGTCCCTTGAGTTGGCAACAATTGTGTCATTTTCACATCAAATAGGTAAATGAATTGCACATATTTATTTCTTCTCCCATCACTCAATGGTAGGAGAATAAAAATGATAAAGATAAGATGGGAGGATATATTTGAATAAATCTCAAAAATCCTGAAAGTAGAAAAACATATGAAGGAAGGTTAGTAGTATGTGTGGAAAGTGGGTGGGCCTCTTTTCTTAGATGTTTGTAGAAAGTGATTAGGGAAAAGAGGGGAATTCAACCTTGTGAAACTTGTGAATCAATAAAACAGCTACATGATGTTTATAGGGTAGAAACAGGAGAATGAACTAAAATATGCATATGAAATTGCTGAATCTCCATCTTTCATTTTCCTCTTTACTGCGTAAAATGCTACTTTAGTGCCCAGTGCAGGAATGCAGAAGTTTCTTCTCTAAAGAAAGTAAATGCTACAAAATCAAAATTAAAGCCATCTATATTAAAAGGAAACCAGCAAGCAGCACAGCAAATGACAAACCACAGACTAGTAATATATGTTTGCAACATATACAAGTAATTTAAGATTTGTATCTGAAATATGTAAAAAAGTTCTACAAGTCAAAATAAAAAACAAACAACCAAATCTAAAATTGTCCAAAGGATACAGACAGGTTCGTGGGAAAAAATGAGCCTGATTGCTAATTATGAAAGTGTCAATTAAAATAATAATGCACTGTCTTATAACTGACACTATAAGAAAAAGAGGAGAAGCTATACATCAACCTTACAAAAGTGATTATCTCTAGAAAAAAAAGTAGAAAAAAAATAGAAGATGGAAAGAGGCCAAGGAAGGTGCTAGCTATATCTTTAACATCATATTGTCTTATGCAAAACTTCTGAAGCTAAGCAGAAAAGAAATAAGAAAGAAAGATAGGAAAGGAGGAACAACTTCTCAGGTAATTATAAAGATGCTCTTAAATTATAGTACCTCATACTTTGTCTACTGCCTCTTCATACATAAAAAAGACTTTGCAGGCCGGGTTCGGTGGCTCAGCCTGTAATCCCGCGCCCTTGGGAGGCCGAGGTGAGTGGATTGCCTGAGCCCGTGGGTTTGAGACCCGCCTGGGCAACTTGGCAAGACCTCATCTCTACAATAAATCAAAAACTAGCCAGGCGTGGTAGTGCGTGCCTGTAATTTCAGCTACTTGGAAGGCTGAGGTGGAAGGATGGCTGGAGCCCAGCAGGTCGAGGCTGCGGTGGCCGGGAGCATGCCATGGCACTCCAGCCTGAGCGACAGAGTGAGACTCCAACTCAAAAATAAATAAATAAATAAACAAACAAACAAATAAATAAAAATTAAAAAGACTTTGCAGAATAAAATATCATGATTATTAGGGTTATTTCTAATAGAACATGGCAATAGGTATGTTTGCCAGATACCCTGTGATTTGAATCTACCTTTAAATGATAATTTTCTCTAAACATAAAGACAACTATGGAAACGACTGTCTTCAAACCTAGTTATACTAGTTCCATAAAGCTAATATTACCTACATATTGACCGAAATAAATGTCATGATATTCCAGGGGAGTTTTCTTTGCTCTTAGAACTCTGTGATACATTAATGTAAATTTCACCATGCAAAATATGTGAAAAAGAAAGAAAAAAACAAGAAATACATCTTCCAAAACTCACCTCAATTTTTCTTAGCAGGATGTTGAACAAAATATCTTACCTTCTGTGGGCCATCATAATTTGGACAGAAAGTCTCTGGGTGATCTTGTTTATCTATAAGATATGTGGAGAGATGTCTGTTTCTTCTTGATTCTTTCTGTTGTCCAGGCTAATAATGTATATACCAAAAAATACCTGCAAAACTCCACAACAATGATCTGGAAACCAATTGAGAAATTTGGAAGGTCTGGGCATGATAATTCCCATGAAAATAACAAGAAATACAGGCAAGTGGGTTGTGATAAATGGTTTCAGTGAATAACCTGGAAACTATTCACATTTATTAAAGGAAACACACTTGAAGAGGCAAAAACACAAAGATGATGTCCCAAATTAGATATTTGGTTTTTAAATGCTCAAGTCTACTGCAGCACCCCCTTATGGACATTGTTTTTAACTATTATCCACCCAGGAAACCAAAACCTATTTTCTGAAATAAGAGAAGAATAGTATTGTTTTAAGAAAAGCTGTTTAATCTATCTTAGAAGCAAGGGTAGGGGAAGGAAATTCATTTATCCCATTTTACAAGTACTTCACGTTTCATTAGGCTGCCCACAGGCATTCTGTGTTTATGGTTTACTACACTCTACAATAAAGCTATTATTTGAGAACACTTCCCTGCTGGCTAACCACATTTTGGTTTCTACTTATGTTTATTTAAGAGTCTTGCTTGGGAGAAGTTTTGTGAAGTCTGACCATGAGTCCTCAGGTATATGTTTACTCTTCTCCAGGCTTGGGCATAACTAGAAGGAAAGTGGCCATAGCGTTACAGTCTCCTGAAAGAACTATGCAGCAGGAAACATCTTTGATAACCAGATAGAATACTCTCTCAATATTTAGAGGACAATGGCAGTGATGAAAAGGAGGAAACTGAGAGGACTCTAGTCCTATCGAATTGATGAATTCAAGCAACATTGAGAATAAGTCTTTGACACAATCCTCACAAAGTAAACATAATTATCAGAGAGAAAAACAGCATTATCTTCTGCTTCCTCAGCATTGATTTCCTGCTTTAGGTAAAGAAGTGTATCAATTAAGGTTCTTCTAACAATAAAATGTACCTAAGAACTCTCTATCTATCTATCTATCTATCTATCTATCTATCTATCTATCTACCTACATACATACCTACCATAGTCTGTTTGCGCTACTATAACAGAACACCACAGACTGGGTATAAATAATAGAAAGTTATGTCTCATAGTTCTGGAAACTGGGAGATCCAAGATTAAGATGCTTGCAGGTCCAGTGTCTCA
Source organism: Cephalopachus bancanus (assembly GCA_027257055.1). Classification (NCBI taxonomy): domain Eukaryota; kingdom Metazoa; phylum Chordata; class Mammalia; order Primates; family Tarsiidae; genus Cephalopachus; species Cephalopachus bancanus. The sequence goes on along the minus strand of JAPVLO010000738.1, from coordinate 417,115 downwards.
TGAAGGTTGTTCTTTGCTTCTGAGATGGCACATTTTTGCTGCACCCTCTGGAGGGGACTAATATTGTGTCTTCACATGGTAGAAGAGATGGTAGGGCAATAGAGCAAACACTGTATGAACTCTTTTATAGAGGCCTTAATCCCATCCATGAGGAAGAAGCCCTCATGATCTAATCACTTCCTAAAGACCCTACCTCTTAAGATTATTGCTTTGGGATAGTATTACATTTCAATCTAAATTTTGGAGGGACACAAATATCCAAACAATAATTCACTCACTCCGTGTACCTACATTTATCTACCTATCTATTGAAAGAGAAAGAAAAATATTTATCTACCTATCTATTGAAATGTAGAAAGAAAAATATTTATATTTTAGAAATTGCTTGTTTCCGGCAATTGTGCGGATTGAATGTCTGAATTCCATAAGGTAAGATGGTAGGCAGAAAACTTAGGCAAACGTTGATGTTGCAGTTGAGACTTCTTGAGTTTAAAATTTTTAGGGCAGGCCTACCGGCTAGAAATTGACACAAAAATTGATGTTGCAATCTTGAGTCTGAAATCAATAGGGAAATGTAAGCTGGAAATTCAGGGAAAACTTTTATGTCACAGTTCTGAGACAGAATTCCCTCTCCTCTGAGAAACCTCAGTTTTTGCTCTGTTATTGCCTTCAACTGATATGATGATGCCTACACACATTATAAAGGATAATCTCCTTTAATTAAAGTCAGCTGATGGTAGAGGTTAATCCCATCTACAAAGTATCTTCTTAGCCACATGTAGATTAATGTTTGACTAAACAACAGGGCGCTATAGCCAAGCTGACACAAAATTTAGCTATTGCAAGATCCCATGTAATCTTAAACACAAGCATTCCCAAAAGGTGAAGGCCAAACAGAGGCTAAGCCATCTCTCCTAAAATGGTGCCTGGCGCAGCCTCTCACTCATTGGTTGCTTGGTTGAAATGTCTGCTCTTGGAGCTTCCTTGCCTGCTTGACTGTGAACATACTGATCTTCCAAACAATAGCTGCCAACACTTGTCAAATGTAAGAGTAATAAAACACTGCTCAATAAATATTGGGAGAATCTCATAGGAATAATAATCTTTCCCTGGTATTTTAAATATGTTGCTTTAAAATGTCCTGAGAAAGGGAATCAGCTGTTCTGACAACTTTAATTAGGCAGACATCTAGAACACTGCTAGGGACCTGGGAAGTACTAAGTCTTTGTTGAATTATTTAGTGGATGCTAAGCATTTTCACAAATGCAAGAAGACCCATCAGAGAGGAAGAGCTGTTTAGGATTCTTTCTCTGGATGATGGACTCTTGGAAGTCTTAGTAGAATGAATAACTTGTAATGATGGGTCAAAATTGGCAAAAGGTAAAAAGAAAAATCTCTTCCATTTAGACACTCTCTAGTTCCTCAGGTCAAGGTCTACCTATTCCTCTTCTTTGTTTTTTTGCTCTCCGAACTTTTATACTGTTGTTGTTAACCTTAACCCGATGTCACCCGAAATATAGTTCAGGAGGGGTCCCCCACATGATCCATTTTTGGGCAACAATAACAGAACCCTGCTTTGCAGTTTCTCAACATGAAGGTTTATTCATTGGACTTCCATGATAAGCCAAAGCTAGAAACTTTTTTTTTTTTTTTGAGTTGGAGTCTCACTCTTTCGCCCAGGCTGGAGTGCAGTGGCCGCTCCCGGCCACCGCAACCTCAACCTGCTGGGCTCCGGTGATCCTTCCGCCTCAGCCTTCCAAGTAGCCGGAATTACAGGCATGCACTACCACGCCCGGCTGATATTTTGATTTATTGTAGAGATGAGGTCTCGCTGCCCAGGCGGGTCTCGAACCTGCGGGCTCAGGCAATCCACTCACCTCAGCCTCCCAAAGGCGCGGGATTACAGGCTGAGCCACCGAGCCCAGCGATACTTTTTTATTCACTCAATTCAGCAAGCAATTATCAAGTCTCTATGGTGTGCAGAGCCTATGATACCTATTGAAGATGAGTTCTGAAGGAATTCAAGGGCAACTCCCTCGGGTCCCCTCTCACTGTGGCAGCTTTTCTGTCCTCTCAATAAATCCCGCTTTCTAAAAAAAAAGAAGAAATTCAAGAGGTCTGCGGTGTTGGTTATCAATCATTTGTCTCTTAGCTCCAAATCCACCATCTACACTCTCCACTCTGATGATCAAGCAAATACTTTTTTTCTTTGTCAGCTGACTCCCATCAAAAGGGAGGACTAGAAGATATTAAGAGATGGAAAAGTGGAGAAAGGACTTATTTCCTGGAGTCTTGTTGTTGTTGTCTTCTTCACCCTAACAATGGTATTGACCTGGCAACATCAGTTGGTTTCAGGGTCTAAGTGCTATATTTGCACATTGAGTGATCTTTGCCAGGCCAGTTTATGTTCTAGCCCTAACATCCTTGCTGTACCCCATGTTCAGGGCCCCTGGACACCCTAATAAGTGCTTCATGAGTCTATATCCTAGAAAAGAGATGCTAGCTTTGCTATGATATGGTTCATATTTTGTGCCATGATATTTACTCATTCTGATATGAGTACCTGGAATTTTTAATTATTTTATTTTTTAGGGTTAGTTTTGCATTTGTGTGGGGAAAATGAACATGACATTTTGTTTTGTAGCTACTGAGATACCTAAAATGCTTGATCAATATTTGCTGATAGCACCAAATAACATATTTATAAGGTGCCTTTTAAAATGTTAGCTTTCTGAAACATTACTATTCATTTAAGTCTCAGATAGATAATGCATGTTTCACCTCCCTCATCTACCCATTCCTATCAGCAGTAAAAACAGCTTAGAAAACATAAAACTTTAGTGCTAGTTTTAATTGAAGTCTTGTTGGCTAATAACCATGGTTTATAAATGGCACTTTGACATTTTGCTGCTTAACATTACATGAAGTCTATGCATGGTGTTCAAAAGTAAGACTGATAAAGATAGTTTTAGGAATGTCACATCAGTTCCCGACAGTTGTGTCTGGCTTGAAAATCTTTCATAAAAATAAGGCAGTTTCTTGAATTGTCCAATCATCATGTTTGATTAAAATGGTCTAATTTATAATTTTAGGTAGATACACAAGACATTCTGCATGTGGCTTAGAAGTTTTTATTATTATTATTATTATTATTATTATTATTATTAAAAGGATAAAAAAGCAAATCTCTTGATGTTACAAACTATTTTTCTTAGATTAGAAAATATAGTTTATTTGGAAAGTACATTAGAGAAAGAGAGAATGAGAAAGAGGACGTTCACCTCCTCAAGATAGGGGAGGGGGCCAAAGCTAGGAAACATGGCCTGGCCATAGCTCAAAGGGCACACGACCACACCATAGCTTAGCAAGGCAATGGCTACAAACTATTTGTAAACTAAAAAATTTAATTGTGGTAAAATATATATAACCTAACATTTTCATCATAACTATTTTTAAATGTATAGTTCAATAATGTTAATGTATAGTTCAGTTGTATTCATATAGCTGTGCAATCAAACTTTAGAACTTTTTCATCTTGCAAAACTAAAATGTATTACCCCAAACAATAATTCCTTATATTCCCCCTTCTCCCCAGCCCCTGGAACCACCATTCTGTTTTCTGTTTTTATGAGTCTGACTACTCTAGGTACCTTACATAAATTAAATCATGCAGTATTTGTCAGTTTGTGACTGATTTATTTCATTTAGTATAATATACTCAAGGTCACTCATGTAGCAGCATGTGTCAGAATTTCCTTCCTTTCTAAGGTTGAACATTTCATTGAATTTATGGGCCACATTTTGTTTATTTAGTCATCTGTTGATGAATACTTAGGTTGCTTCCTCATCTTTACTATTGTGAATAATGTTGCTATGAACATGAAGATGCAGACATCTCTTTGACATTCTGCTTTCAATATTTTGTATATATACCAAGAAGTGTAATGTTCAGATCATATGGTAATTCTACTTCTAATTTCTGGGAGAACTCCCATTTAAACTTTTTTTCCCCACATAGTTACTGTGCCACTTTACATTTCCACCAACTGTGCAGAAGGATTTCAATTTTCCTACATCCTTGTCAACACTGGTTATTTTTGGATTTTTTTTAATAGTAGACATCTTTGTGAACATGAGGTGATAACTCATTGTGGTTTCAACTTGTGTTTCCCTGATGACTAGTGATATTGAGCATCTTTTCTTATGCTCGCTGGGAGTTTTTATGTCATCTTTGGAGAAATGTCTATTCAAGGCCATTGTGCATCTTCAAATCAGGTTATTTTGTTGTTGAACTGTAAAAATTCTGCATGTATTTTGAATAGCAACCTTTTAGCAGATATAGGATTTGCAATTATTTTCTTTCATTCCATAGATTGCCTTTTCACTCTCCTAATTGTGTTTTCGGTGTGCAGAAGTTTTTAACTTTGAAGTAGTAAAATGTGCAAATGTTGACTTTTCTTGCCTGTAAGAAACTATTTTTAAGAAATTAGAAAAAATTTCAAAATGTGGCCATTAGGCCAAGCTGAATGATGACAAGGTGATGTATTACTAATTTGATTGCATGACATGTAGAGTCTTCCTCCTAGTTGGGTGGGTATGAAAATTACTGTTGGTTTAATGTTCTCAAACTAGATTCAGATGATACTCAATATGTTAAATTCTCTTATTCTGCTATCTCAAGCAAATACTAAATTTTCATGGTTCGTTCAACTCAGTAAAAGTTACATTGTCAAATTTGCTTCAACACGTGTGTAAGAAACAAAACTCCAAATCTATGTTCTCTACATTTTAATTTGTCCACAGATTCAATTTAAAAATCAACATAATTTACCATGAGAAAATTCTCACAATGAACAAGAAAACACAATCAACTAACTCCTACACCAAATCAAAGCAGCAGATGTAATTTAGGCCATGATTTTTAAACAAAATATCATTCTATTATAGTATATAACCATGACAGAAGGTCCATTTGGAAGTGGCCCTGATAAAATATGGGATAAAGCCAGAAATTTGTAATTCAAAAGATCTCCATGAAAATGTTAAAAGTGTCATTGAGGTAAGTAAGTGCCTTTGGGTGCATAGTTGCAATACAGTGGTTATTTTTGCAACTCAGCCTTAAGCCTGGGTTTGCTTTTAATATGTCTGGTGTCACCTCTGGAAAACTCTGCTTGTATATAAGCTGCAGTTGAGTCCTCTAGACTTGATTTTGAAAAGGAGCTGGCTGGAGTGTTTATCCTTCTCTTCTCTGGGTATCAGGAATAATGAGTTGTCATTGATAAAATCCCAGACACCACTTACATTTCGACAGTTGCCTATGGCATCTCCCTCCACAGGAGGCCTCTGAATTACATGTTGTTATAGTAAGAACCTATGAACTTGGACACACTGTAGCAGCTCCTCGCTTTTGTATGGTAGTTATAAGGGCAATGATTGCTTGTATCTTATCTTTCCTCATGCTGTTGAGGAGCATACATTGTGGGTGGCAGATTTTCAAGATGAGACGAAGATACAACGAATGGTGAATGACCCTGGAATCAGGGGTCCTGTATTTTGAATTACTATTTCTATCTTGATTCTATTTATCTTTCAAAAAAGCTATTGCATAAAATGATTTCTATACTAACTATTCTTAAATAATTTCCTAACCATTACTATTATTTTATAAGATGCAAGTGCAATGCCCCAATCTTTTGAAGAACAAGACCATAAAATTTATGAAGTAGAGTCTTTTTGTGTTGCTTGTTCAGAATCCTTCCTTCTCCTTTAGGGCAATTCCTTAGTAACTACATTTTTCTATTTCTTGTGATCCTAGTTAGATTGCCAGTCCAGAGAGAGAAATTAGGGTTAGGTATTAAGTTACTCTTATGGTGATGGTTCTAAAGAGTTGCCGTTTGAGTGATTACAAAACATTTTACTGGCAAGATGTCTATTTATACTTCCAAAATTAAAACATTAAAACATATTTGGCCAGAAAAGAGTGTCCAAAATGTTGACTGGTAAATCATAAGGAGTACTTAATCGCAAACTTTTATTAAAAGCTGCCTACTGAAGGAAGAATGCAACAGTCATCTGCTATAGCATCATATCCACTCATGATATTTGTGCCCTGAATTTGAAATACCATGCAGAAATGCAAAAGTGCATAAGAAACTACATTCAGGCAGTAATTTTTCAGCTTGGTAGTGTTTATCCACTATCATAAGAAAATAACTCTGTAAAGAGTGCTTTTTCTTGAGAGGCCAAAGAGAAATAGTAAATATTTAACAAACACCTATTTATTGATTCGTGATTCAATCATGATCTAGAATTTAGGAATTAATGCAAGACATACATTTTATGTAGTAAGAAATACTAAAGAGTGGAATTCTGTAAATTCACCACTCTTTTGAGAAACTGTGTTGCATAGCATTCAATCACAGTGCATATTAATTTTTGATGAGTTCAATATGATTATCGTTATTTGGAAATGGGATCTTTACAAAGAATAAGTGTCCTTTTCCAATTGAAACAGTTCCTAGAAATGCCGAAAGTCTTGAACTGGCAATAAACAGAAGCCACATTACTTACTTTAGAGTGTAATCCTCTAAAAGGCAAGGAGTTTGATTTTTAAGAGTAAGTAAATTTAATCTGCAAGCATCCAGGGATTTAATCAATGACTCTGTTGTGATTCATAGTCCTGCTCTTAGTAGCAGAATATCTTCTATTCCCTACAAAAATGTCTATACTACATCTTACACTAGTGGATCTATTTCATGCCTGGAGGAGATTTGAAAAGTGAGGTCATTTAAGAATTTTAGTGTATGGCTCAATCCTATCTAAATTTAGTAGTGTACCAGGGCTTCTCCATGTCGCCCAGATCTATGATGGGCTTGTCTCCATGGGCAATTCCATAAAAACAGCACTTTGGTTGACATGAAATAAATTCACCAGAAACAATATTTTGCAGCAAACCAGAAGAAGCAATACAGGGGCAATTTGCAAAACTGCACAGCTGGTGAGAATGTATGTACAATGCCATTGTTACAAAGACTCTAAATCTAGAAAGATTTCTAATTCTAAGGCACTCGTTTTTGGTCAATCACTTTTAGCCTCTTTAAATTTTTAGGCATGATTTTAGCCCCCTTAATGGAACTGTCATGCGTGGATTTCTGTGGTACTTATTTGAAGTTATTTATATTTGCAGTCTGCCTTGGTTTTTTTTAGTATGATTCCTGCCAATCTGGCCACTGCTACCTGCTTCGTTTTGTTAACTTACCCTTTCTCTATTTGTCCTAAATTTCCCTCTTTCAAGATAAAAGTGAAAGACCGTCGTCATGGTAAACTAGGATTTGGTGAACAAGTCTATGTTCATCCCGGTTGTACCTTTCATGAGTTTTATAGACTTCAATCATATCACCTGTCAGCTTCAGTCTTTGCAGATGGAATCATACTAATCCTCTAAGGCTGTCTGCATACAGTAGCAGCCCTGGACTTTTAATCATCCTGTTCTCTTTCTCTAGACCTTTTGGCTCTGATATTACTTTATTGAAATGCAGAGATCTGAACAGTGTGCAATATCTTTGCTGCAATTTATAGAGACATATATATGTATATATGTATTTGTAAATACACACATATATTCATTTCTTGTACATTTTGTGGAAAACTTTCTCAGAATATTTGATATTTTTCCAGTGCTTTACTAAGTTCCAACATGTATAAGTACTTACAAGGTGGGAAGGTGACTTTTTAAATTCAAAAGTCCTAATATGAATTTACTGTGGAACAGGGACATGAGAATTAGAAGTATTTGAAGCTTTATGCAAACACAAACTATGCTTCCATAAGAAATAGACTTGAAACTTCACCTGTGTCTTCCCAAAGCCGGTTGGCAATATGTTCAATATATCCAGCAGAAGAGAGGAACCACTGTTAATGTGGAAAGCCTGCCCAGGGCTAGGACTATTGAGCTAGGACTGTTCTGATAGTTAAAATTGCCAAATTAGTTTGAGTATATCAAACTTCTGCAACCAATAAAACACAAATGAATGATAGTTCTAGCCTAATAGAAGTTGTCTTCTTGCTAGAAATCCAAGATGGGTGTACCTAGTTAGCAGGCTTAGGTGAAATAAATTCTCTTTTCCAAGCAATATTTTTAAAAAGTTGGCAAACATAATTATATACATTTATGGGGTATAATGTCATATTTTGATACATGTATACATTGGAGAAAGATTAAATTAAATTTATGAACATATTCATCAACTTACCTGTTTATTTTGGGGGGTGAGAATGTTTAAAATCAGCTCTTTTAGCAATTAAGGAATATACAATACATTATTATTAAGTATGGTTACTAGGCTGTGCAATAGAGCACTGAAACTTAGTTCTCCCGTCTAACTGAAACTTTAAACCCTTTGACTAACATTTCCCCTTTGCCCCACCCATCTCCTGGTAATGCTGGTAACCACCATTCTACTTTTTACTTCTATGAATTTTATATTTTTATATTCCACATATAAGTGAGAACATATATTATTTGTCTTTCTGTACCTGGCTTATTTCACTTAGCATAATATCCTCAAGGTTAATTCACTTCTTTTTAAAGGCTGTTTAGTACTCCATTGTGACTATAAACCATAAAGTTTTATATATTCACTCCTCCATTGAGGGATAGATTGCTTCCTTATCTTAGCTATTGTGAATAATATTGCAATAAACATAAGAGGGCAGATATCATACTGATTTTAATTCCTTTGGATATATACCCAAAAGTGGGATTGCTGGATCATGTGGTAATACTATTTTTACCTTTTTAAGGAAACTTTATACTGTTTTCCAATATGGTTGTACTAATTTACATTCTCACCAACAGTGTATGAGGGTTCCCTTTTTCCACATTCCCACCAATATTTATCTTTTGTCTTTTTGATAATAGCTATTCTAGCAAGTGCAAGGTGATGTTTCATTGCATTAACTAATGTTTAATTTCTTTGATATTAGATATATTGAACATTTTAAAATAAATATATTAGCCTTTCATATGTCTTCTTTTTAGAAATGTCTGTCCCAGTCCTTTGCCCATTTTAAAAACCAGATTTTGTGTTTTCTTGCTACTGAGTAGTTTAAGTTATACATTTTGGGTATTAGCACCTTATCAGATGCATGGTTTGCAAATATTTTCTCCCAATCTCTGTTTTTTCTCTTTCCTCTGTTAACTGTTTCCCAAGTCATCTTTTAGGAACCCGTCTTTAATTAATGGTGTTCAAGTTTTCCCTGGGGGAGGGATCATTGCTATTTCAGACAGTAGTATTTCAGATGGAGAGAAACATGGAAGAAATTTAAGGGTCATTTTCATGAGCCAGGCTTGGAAGTGGCACATCACTTCTGCTCATTAACCATTGGCTGGAATATTGACAGCCTACCTGAAAGAGAGGCTGTGAAGCGCTGTTTGAAAAAGTGCCAGGAAAGAAGAGGAAATCAATTTGGCAAACAAGTTGCAGTCTTCCTAATACCTGCATTGCACAGTTTAACTTACTTTTCAGCATGAAGCCTATATTTTAACTCATAAGAAAGCTTCAATTTTGGAAGATCTAAAAGAAATCAAGGATGATACTCGAACAAGTCAAAGTTTGGTGCCTAAAGAAACACAGCGTATGGAAGTAAATGTGCATCTCCTTGCCAAATATCAGAAGAATAGATTGTTTTTATTTTAGAGACAAGGTCTTGCTCTGTTGCCTAGGCAGGAATACAGTGGTGCGATCATAGTTCACTGTAATGTTGAACTCCTAGGTTCAAGTGATCTTCCTAACTCAGTCACCTGAGTAGCTGGGACTACAGGCACACACCACTGCACCTCTTTAATTAAAAAAAAATCACAGAAACTGGGTCTTGCTATGTTGCCCAGGCTTGTCTCTAACTTCTGGCCTCAAGTGACCCTCCCACCTCGGCCCCCCAAAGTGCTGGAATTAAAAGCATGAGCCACCGCACCTGGCCATGACTAGATTTTTGAGGTAGATCAGAAATTTAATGTGTCACAATTTGAAATATAAAGCTTCATGTGGGCTGATGGCAAAGCTGTGTCCAATAACAGCAGACTGAATATTCCCCCTCGATTTAAGGAGAGGGAAAGATTTTAATATGGCAAAAATTATAAACCAAGTCAAGTTAAGAGAATTCATAGAAAACTCATTCTGGTTCCTGGCTTTTATATCTTTAAATTTTATTACAAATTAAAGTTTATTTAAATGTTATAGTAACAGAAACATAAATTCTTGCTGCAAAATCACTATTTATATGTCATTGCACCTCTCTCCTTTGGTTTCAAGTGTCATCTCTATGCAGATAGATCTCAGTGTACATTTACCTATATTCTAGTTTCTAATTTCCAACTCTGGTTGAATACTTTCACCTTGAGGTACCACTGGAGCCTCAATATTTTTCTTCTGAACAAGGACAAATAGCAGCATTTAAAGAAACATAAATATATGATCAGTGTTATCCTAACTGCCTTACTTGGATCATTTCAAAAATCTTAAAAACCTCTGTGACCCTGGACATATTATTATTCGTATTTCACAGAAATGAAACTAAAGGTTATATGTTAAATAACCTTGTCTGGGTCACATAGCAAAGATGAAGCTGGAATCCCAAATCTAAGCTGTCTAACCAGAAATAACTCTAATTTATCGCAGTTGTGAGAAACACTTATAAATCATTTGTGCCACACTCGCTGGGAAGCTCTTCCCTATATTACCTGTATCGATAATTCTTAACCCCTAGGGCAGGCATGTCTTTGAACAGCTTTATCCATTGCCTGTTTATTATATATTTATTATACATTTCAGCTAACCTGATCATGGTTTGCTTTTTGTATTTTTACTTATAACAATTTCTGTAATTATAATATCCTTTTTTTATAGTTACAGATATCCAAAGCAATTCATAATTTAAAATTAACTCAAATGCCACCTTTTCCACATGCCTTTCTTGATTATCTTAGTCCAAGTCACATAGCCTCCTCTGAAACTGAGCAAGTTATTGATACCATGTGATGCCTAGTATTGAAGATGGAATTTGTCCTTAATAAACTTTAAACTTCTTAAGGAGAAAAAAATACTAATGTGAGGAAGGAGTGTCTGTAACTATAGTAGAAGCTAAATACGTATTTTACGCCATTGATTAATAAGAATTTTGTTATTTCCAGCGAGGCATATCCAACTTATGTGTTTAGCTCTGGAGCCATGCTTCATGGTGAAAACATTGCGGCTATCTGGTTTATTTATCTCCAAAGAGTACCAATACTGAAGGCTCTAAAGAGTGATTCTCAAGTGCTCTCTAATCTCCATAATTTAGAGATAAATCAGAGACTGTTGACTCACTCATTTGACACTGAGATGAAGTGAGACATAATCCCTGATTTGAAACTGGCAGTTGTGCTAGCTTGTTGTTATTAGTGAGAACCTGCGGATCTCTCAGGCAGGTTGGTCTAAGAAAAGGTTCAAGGAAACACATGCTTAATGCATGTGTACAGCTAACTTAACCCTATGTTAGCAATCTATAATACCAATCTTTACCATGATTTAACTTCACTTTGCATGGATTTTGGTTTAAAATAATCGAATTTTTAGAACAAGATTATTGTAACTATTAATCACAATATAGTATGTCATATTATATATGTTATATTAACATATATTTTATGTTATGTTATAATATATAGTGTATATGCTACATTATTTATCATCCACTTTTAAGATTTAGTTTTGACTTGTATCATACTTAATCACCATGATATCATCATGTATTCAGACATTAGCCAAAGGTTTCACTCTTCCATTGATCATTGACATTTTGTTTATACATAGAACTTCTCTTCAGGGGTATATTAATTTGTTTCATTTATCAGCTAATTGGAGTACTTGACTATTTTCAAAAATGGCATTCATCTGAAGTCCTTGCATGACAAAATTTTTGTGTGTTTGTGATTGTAGATTTTGTGAGTTATAATGCTACATCTCCAAATTTCCATTTTTCTTCTCACAGCTTGTACTTTGGAGAATTCTGGACCTAATCTGATATTTTGCTTGGGATAATTTGATTTAGTGAAATGTGGAGGACTAAAGTCTTAAATTTTTTCTCAGTATTTTGAATTTAAACATTTTCTCAAGATATATCATGAGTTTCTTTTAATTAATGCAGAGCAGTCTCTGATATTAAGTGGAAAGACTTTTTTTACAGTATGACACTGTAGTTTAACTCAACTGTTACATCCAGTTTCTTTCCTTTTTATTTGCCTCTATTTTAAAAGGTTATGAAAATAATTAGATTTACCAACCATCTCTGCAACTGGGAGTGCCCATGTGATATGAACATGGCCAATGAAATATATGTAATCATCTATTGTTGACTCTTTTCCCTTTTTTTCTGCTTAGAAATTTGGTACAATATCTATAGGCTCAGCAGATATTTGATGACAATGCCGAAAAAAGCACTTGAAATTGAAGATAGGAGTCTCTGTCACGGGTACATTTACTGAGTTCCCATAAATACACAATTTCTATAGGGTCTCCAGAGAAGAATCAACCCTGTATTAGTCAGCGTTCTCCAGAAAAATAGAACCAAAAAGATAGATAGATAGATAGATAGATAGATAGATAGATAGATAGATAGATAGATAGATAGATATAGATGAGAGAGGTCTTATTAGGAGGAATGACTCACACAATTATGAAGGCTGAGAAGTCCCGCAACAGGCCGTCTGCCAGCTGGAGAAACAAGGAAGCCAGCAGCATGGGTCAGTCCAAGTCTGATACCCTCAGAACCAGGAAAACTGATGGTGTAATTCTCAGTCTGGGGCTGGAGGCCTGAGATTCTGGGAGACAATGAGGAGGAGGGGGGTGTTGTTGGTTCAAGTCCCAGAGCAGAAAGAATGGCTAACCTTGAGTCCTGATGTCCAAGGGCAGGAGAAAGGTGTCCCAGCTCCATAATAGAGAGAGAACACAAAACTGCCTTTCCTTTGTCTTTTTCTTCTATCCAGGCCCTCAGCCAATTGGATGGTACCCACCCAAACTGGGTGAAGCTGGAGCTTCCTTACTTAGTCCACTAATTCAAACACCAATCTCTTCCCAAAACACCCTCACGGACATACTCTGAAAGAAAGCTTTACCAGCTGAGTATTCCTCAATCCAGTCAAGTTGATCCCTATACTTAACACAAACCCCTTACCTATTTAAGTTATCTTAGCTGAGTTTTCTATGACTCACCGTCAAAGCATATCCTAACAGCTAAAGGAAATCCTGGTACACATTTCATCATGCTTTTGTGATTGGAGTGAAGATCAAATACCTTAGCCGGACTCGGTGACTCAGCCTGTAATCCCAGCGCTTTGGGAGGTTGAGGCGAGTGGATTGCCTGAGCCCGAGAGTTCGAGACCCGCCCAGGCAGCTTGGGGAGACCTCGTCTCCACAATAAATCAAAAAAAATTAGCCGGGCATGGTAGCGCGCGCCTGGTAGCGCGCGCCTGTAGTTCCGGCTACTTGGAAGACTGAGGCGGAAGGATCGCCGGAGCCCAGCAGGGCGAGGCTGCGGTGGCCGGGAGCAGCCACTGCACTCCAGTCTGGGAGGCAGAATGAGACTCCAACTCAAAACCCTCCCCCCAAAAACAAAAAAAGAAACCTTGTATTACATCTAGGAGGACAGTTATGATGGAATTCAGTCTTTTACATTTGAATTCAAAGTTCAAAGACTCTGGTAGAAAATTATCAATCATGCTTTTAAAGAATTCATATGTAAAGATATTTTGTAATATATCTGATAAACTCTAGGCCTTTCATTTTTAAGAATTGTGTAGTTACAATGGTACAAAGCTTTTTCAGTGACAGGAATGGCTTCATTTCATTAAAATACTGATGGTTTTTCTGCGGAATCCATTGTTACTTAATTTCTTCTACATGTAAAGACATTTTTCAGTGTTTGCAGTTACTGGGGTTGCATCCATGCCAGGCCTTTCAAGGAATAAAATACAACTCATGAGGAGTCTTTATTAGGTAGTAACACACATTTAAGAAACTACATTTAAATGGTTTGGTGTTAGCCTGGTAATTGAGAGATAAATCAATACAGTGAGCAGAATGTAAACAAACAAACAAGCAAACAACAAAAACTATCAATGTCCAGATAGACAAGGCAATTTAGTCTGTTAATACTATATTTTGAAACATGAATAATTAAAAAAAAAACAGGTGTTGGGGCAACTAAAAAGCCATTTGGAAAAATAACACAGCTGGGATTTCTTCCTTACAATTTGCACCGAAATAAATTATATTTAATATAAACAGCTGTTTTAAAAAATTAAAACATGCAGAAATGCAGAATTGTTTAATTTTTTTTGTTTGGTTTGGGAAAGTTTTTCTTGTTTTTTTGTTTTTTTGTTTTTTTATTGAGTTGGAGTCTTACTCCATTGCCAAGGCTGGAGTGCAGTGGCACACTCACGGCCACCCAGCGTCGACCTGCTGGGCTCCGGTGATCCTTCCACCTCAGCCTTCCAATAGCCAGAACTACAGGTGTGCGCTACCGTGTCCGACTAATTTTTGATTTATTGTAGAGACAAGGTCTCGCCAAGTTGCCCGGGCTGGTCTCGAACCCACAAGCTCAGGCAATCCACTCAGCCTCCCAAAGTGCTGGGTATACAGGCTGAGCCACCAAGCCCGGCTGGGAAAGGACTTTTTAAACACCACTTTAAGCCCAGAAGCCAAAAAGAAAATGTATTGTAGATTAACATTTGCCAAATAGTGAAGTCTGTATCACAAACACAGATGCACACACACCAATCCATAAGCAAACCAAAAGACAAATGAAAATTTGGAGGGGAAAAAAGTACTTACAACAATATGTCCAGTTAAGATGTTTTTCCTTCTAAAATAAAGTTTCTTACAAATGGGGGGGAGAAAGATTGCAACCCAAGCCAAATATGGACAAGAAGTTTAAGGAAAACAAAGTACCAATGGCCAATGACAAAAATTCTTTGCCAAACTGTTGCCAGGCCTCTGAAACTTCTCCTAGACCCACCTGCACACTTCCTTGTGAAACCCAGTTTTAGCAAAGAACCCCGCTAAGTGAGTCTGGCAAGAATCCTCCACCCTCAATAGCCCATCACCCTCAATATTTGACCTAGTTCTTCATCTTCCACCCTCCCCCAGGTGATGCATTTTCTTTCCGGCCTGCCTTCAGCTAGAATCCTAGTAGGTCAGTTTAGCCAGAATCTCCCTTTCCCTGATGTTTCCTCGTAGTCATTTTCCATTCATTGATTCCCACCCTGGTCTGTAGTGGGTCCGCTATAAAGTCCCACTTGCCCAACTATATTCAGAATTGAGACCATTCTCTCTCCTCAACTGCAAGACCCCATTGCTATTGTGTCTACATTTATTATGATGGTCCTGAATAAAGTCTTTCTTATCATGCTTTAACAAGTATCAATAAATAATGTTTCTGTTAACACAGATGTGAGCATAAAATATTCAATTCTATGCAAGATTGAAGAAGTATTTTTTAAAAAATCATACAAGACGCTTTTTATACCTATTCGATTAGTGAGGATTAAAAGTTAGGTAATACTCAGTGTTGATGAAAAGGTGAAGATTAGGCTAGTCCAGGATGACTCGGATCCAATGATCAGCAGCCCTTCCTGAAAGCCATCTATCTGATCATTTTCCAGTTTGTGCAGTGCCTTAAGCAAGAACTGACCTCAACAGAGACCTGGCAATCCATTAAAAAGCCTAACATGAGCTTCTGCTGCTGTTAATCTCCAACACAATTAGTTATGGTATAACACAATTCATACTTACATGATCATTACTAGAACTGAGTAATGGAAACTGTGAATTGTTTTTCAGGTTGTTAAAAATAATAAATTCCAGCAAGGTGTTAAAATTAGTACATGACACAACAGCTGTTCAACTCATTTTTGCAAATTATTTTCATATATGGTTTACAAAATACCACTCTTCGGTAGTAAACAAAATCCTGTAGGATGTAAGCATTTAAGCTGTGTGACAGATGGCCGCTACTCATTTCTTGATGCATTTTGTAATGAAAATTTAATGGAGAAAACACTAATAATAATACTGTTAATACAGTGCCTTTTCCCTAGGAGCTTCAAACATTTGACAAACATTACATAATTAATGCTTAAATATTATACAAACATCCACAAGAAGTGGGAAAGAAGAAAGGAGCGGCTGTCTCACTCTGTGCTTGCAAACAACACACGTAGTCACATGTGGATACACTTTCAGCACAAAGAGAAAAGAACTGGTAAAGAAGTGCTTTCCCATGCTTTTGGATATTAGCATTGCACAAGGAGAAAAAGGAGAAAGGCAGGAAAGGAGAGGGAGGAGGAGAAAGTAGGTGGAAGAAAGGGAGGAAGGTCAATGGGAGAAGAGAGAATAAGGGGGAGAAAGAAAGAAGAGGAAATAGCATTCTAATCTCCTGCCACAAACACCTACCACACCCTAATTTAATTCCCTTGGGTTGGGGACCTTGATTTTCTTTTTAACCACCACATCCAGATAATTCTAAAGGGCAAAACTTCCCCATCCTTATGCTCAGATACTCCATCTTCACTTATAAAGTCAATGACAGAACACAAACATACTCGTTTCACTCTCCATTAAAAAAGATTTCAACCAGACCAGGCACAGTGACTCAGGCCTGAAATTCCAGCGCTTTGGGACGTAGAGGCAGGAGAATCGCTTGATCCCAGGAGAGATCAACCTGAACAACAGAGTAAGACTTCCTCCCTCCGGCTGTAATCCCTTGCCTTGGGAGGCTGAGGTGAGTGGATTGCCTGAGTTCGAGACCCGCCTGGGCAACTTGGCGAGACCTCATCTCTACAATAAATCAAAAATCAGCTGGGCGTGGCAGCGCGCGCCTGTAGTTCCAGCTACTCGGAAGGCTGAGGCGGAAGGATCGCCGGAGCCCAGCAGGTCGAGGCTGCGGTGGCCGGGAGCGGTCACTGTACTCCAGTCTGGGCGACAGAGTGAGACTCCAACTCAAAAAAAAAAAAAAAAAAAACAAGTTGGGCATGGAGGGCTATGCGGATGGGGGAGGAAGGGGGAATGGCGGTGGCTGATGTGGGAGGATTGCGTGAGCCTAGGCAGCCAGAATAAGACCCTGTCTCAAAAAAATAAAAAATAAAAGAAGATCCCAATCAGCAATCAGCATGCAAGCATACATAGTCCTTCTTAAAGGAGTGAATGCATGCAGGATTTCCAAATCATGAAATCAAGAGTTATGACCACCTTCAAACATTACTTGTCTTACCCATGTGGCTGTTTTGTTTTGCATTGTCTTTGAATAGATGACATGAACCACATTCCTTTCTTGGCCAAAGGCAGAACAGACCCGGGATTAAATAACATCAGAAAAAACCAGGGCTGTAGGAAAAATGTGCTTCCCCACAGTGAGTGCTTTTCATTCAAAACTCTGAAGCAAGCCTTCAGAATGATTTTATGAATGTCCTTTTGTGTGAGGATTAATAGATAAACAAGAAGAAGTTTATTAACTGGAAAAGTGCTTTTTGTATGGTAAACCATAAGTGATTCTCATGAGTGTTTGAGACTGGAATGAAGCTACAGGAACCTGAAATTTCTCCAATAAATCAATATATAATTGATGCTGCTGTGACTGCACAAAATTAATGAATAGAGCAGCTTGGAACAGCTTTATTTCTAGGTCCTTCTGTTTGAAGTACAATCAATCCACTTCATTCAATGATCAGGCCTGGGAAACTTAGCCTGAAAACCAAAACATCCATAGCTGAGCAGTTTCTAAACAAGAATCCCTAAAGAGAGATTAATTACTATCTCACAGCCAAAGGTACTTCAAAAATGAAGTTCCATGATCAGGTCCCATCCTTGTAACAGAAATTTTAAAAATCTATTTATTTCATCTTGGGAACAGTTTTCTGGAGAGGCTGGTTTGAAGGGCTATATTATCCAGCATATCATTTTCTGCTAAACATAAGGATACCTTCAAGCGTGAATCTCCCCACCATGCAATATTGCTGTATAGTACTTTGGTAGCCCAGTTATTCTACACAAATGAGTCTTTTCCTTAAAAAAAAAAAAGAAACTGATGCTCCTGTTTGATGATTTGGGAGTCTGTAGAATTCTAGTAAACTGTACCAAATGATCCTAAGAAAATATATAATACAAATCATTACTGATTTAGTGAAATTTTTAAAGTTGATTATGTTTTAGCAGCACAAAAAGTTTTTTGTGGCCTTAGTATAAACCAAGTTTTCTCAGCCTTGGCACTATGAACATTCAAGGCTGGATAACTCTTTTTTTGGGGGAGGGAACTACCTTGCATATTGTAGGATATTGGGAAGAGTCCCTGGCCCCTATCTAATGCTGGTAGCACAGTCCTCAGTTGTGAAAACAGAAACAGCAAAAGTCTCCATACATTGTCAGTTGTCCCCCACAAGGGATGTAGAAGGTGTGTGTGTGTGTGTGTGTGTGTGTGTGTGTGTGTGTGTGTGCACCCACAAAAAACTCACCCAGTTGAGAATGATTGATATAAATTATACAACTTGTGTGATTCTTTAAATAGGAACTTATGCACTAAACATTAGTGTCCTTGAAATTAAATACAGTCTAATGATTTCCCCTCCTGTACATGGTCCCATTCTCATTGTCTTCTTCTAAATTGTCATAGAAAACACTCCAGCATTTTAAAAATATTTTGACAAACATACGCTGTCTTGCTTTCTTCCTACATGTTCGAACCTCTTTATTTGGATACTTTCTGTTCTCTGTTAAGACTAGAATGCTTAAATTAAAAAAAAAATATATATATAATATAATTCTTATATTTCAAATATAACTCGAACCAACTAAAA
Organism: Cephalopachus bancanus; assembly: GCA_027257055.1. NCBI lineage: Eukaryota > Metazoa > Chordata > Mammalia > Primates > Tarsiidae > Cephalopachus > Cephalopachus bancanus. The sequence goes on along the minus strand of JAPVLO010000738.1, from coordinate 398,232 downwards.
AAAAAAAAAAAGACTAGAATGCTATTGATCTTCCCAGCTTGTCCTACGTGGCCTTGAGGAACAAAAAGTGTTATTTTTAGAAATAAGACTTTAGTGGAATTTTGAGAAAAAAAACCATGTGTGTTAGACACCAATTTATTGGTATAATAAAAAGGAAACTTTGAAGATGCAATTTATGTACAGACATTTTAATATTACAGTGCTTCAAGAATTTTGCTTGGCTTTAGTTGAAATATAATTAGCGTCTGAAGAATGAAGGTATTGCAAACATATTCATTTAACTTTGTGCCACAGCCGAGTGCGCTGTGGTTTCAAAATGCAGATTCCACCAATGTTCTGGCACCTTTAAGAAGCCCAATGATAAGGTGGAATAGTAGCTTACCCAGAGTGAAGGATGCTGCTGGGAGTAAGAAACCACTATCTGAGCAGACCAAATTAATCGACATGAGAGTTCCCCAAACTGAACAAATAGCTGGGTTTGTATTTGGATCCTGCCATTCATTGTCTGCATGACCTTGGGCCAGATAATTTCCTCTCTCTTAAGTGTAAGTTTCTGCATCTGAAACATTTGCTGAGCAGGTGAGTTCTCCATGGTTTTATGAGGAATAAAAAAAGTCTTGTGCAAAGTGACTGTGTTCAGCATACAACAGTGACTGGAAACATGCTGCTGCTTCTTCTATACACCAAGATGCAGGCTTGCCACTTGTTTGAGGAGAGAGTGTGGAGAATAGAACTAACTTGTACCCTGTACTTGGTTGAAACCTCAGGCTTTGACAACTCAATTGGCAGTGGAGCTCAGAGGCACTTCTTCTGTGTTCTGAAGGGCAACTGGATTTCAACTGAAAAGGCTAAGTTTGGAAGCCATGTAAAGATCTGCAGTCCCTTGGTACCAAAATTGATAAACATGAAACCATGTGGAGAAGTGGATTCATGATCCTGAAAGATGAGGTCCCTCATTGTTCCTGGGGCAAAGGACATGTCTTTCTTTTTTAACAGCTTTATTGAAGTGTGATTTATATACTATATAGCATGTGTGTTTCATGATTTTTAATAATTTATAGAATTGTGCAATCATCACAATTCAGATGGAGAAAGTTCCCATCACCCTAAAAAATTGCTTATGCCCTTATGTAGTCAGTCCCTTCTGCCACCTCCAGCCCCCAGCTAACACTAATCTACTTTCTATGTCTATAGATTTGCCTATTCTGAATTTTTAATATAAATGGAATCATAATTTGCAAGTGTTTTTTTCTGTCTTTTTCTTCTTAGCATAATATTTTTGAGGTTCATCAATACTGTAGGATTCATCATACTCTAAAACTTCAGATTTGGCATCTATACAAAGGAGGTATTGATAGGAACAATCTCAGGTTATTTAGATGTTGATCAAAGAATAGAAACTTTTAGTGAAACAGGAAGAATAAATTCAAACAATTCTGGCAATACTAAGGCTTGGTTAACAATCACAGAGAGAAAAAATAACAAAGTTTAGGGCTTTAGCCTGGACTCGGTGGCTCCCAGCACTTTGGGATGCCAAGGCAAGTGGATTGCCTGAGCTCACGGGTTCAAGACCCGCCCCGGCAGCTTGGCGAGACCTCGTCTCTACACTATATCAAACATTAACTGGGTGTGATAGCACCCACCTGTAGTTTTGGCTACTTGAAAGGCTGAGCGGAAGGATCGGAGCCCAGCAGGTCGAGGCTGCGGTGGCCGGTGTGTGCCATTGCACTCCAGTCTGGGTGACAAAGTGAGACTCCAACTCAAAAAAAAAAAAAAAAAAAAGATTAGGACTTTGATGTATAAAGGACATAATAGTGAGAGGAGGAAATAAGTTTTCAAAATAAACATTTTGCAGATAATTTTGAGTACTACAACATGGTGAATAGAGTAAAAAACAAGGCATTGTATACTTGGAAATTGATGGAGTAGATTTAAAGTGTTTTTATGTTAAAACAAATAAGTAGAGCCGGGCTCGGTGGCTCAGCCTGTAATCCCACGCCTTTGGGAGGCTGAAGTGAGTGGATTGCCTGAGCCCGCGGGTTCGAGACCCGCCTAGGCAACTTGGCAAGACCTCATCTCTACAATAAATCAAAAATTAGCCGGGCGTGGTAGCGCATGCCTGCAGTTCCAGCTACTACGAAGGCTGAGGCGGAAGGATCGCTGGAGCCCATCAGGTCGAGGCTGCGGTGGCTGGGAGCAGCCACTGCACTCCAGTCTGGGTGACAGAGTGAGACTCCAACTCAAAAAAACAAAACAAAACAAACAAAAACAAACAAAAAAACCCCCCAAATAAGTATGTGAGCTAATGCATATGTTAATTAGCTTTATTTAACCATTCTGCTATCTATACATATACCAAAACATGTTGTATACCATAAACATATATAATTTGTATATGTCAATTTAAAAAAATTAAAAATTTTAAAAAGGTACGTGCGAAAAGCTATTGCATGGCCTCCGGCAGAAAGCAAGAGCTTACCACACATTAGTTTTGTTTTCACAATCACCACAACTATAATTAATTATCCTGTTTAAAAGTATTACAATCACAGACCTTATCCATTTAGCATGATCAGTAAGGAAATATCTCTGGCTATTCATTGCTTATGGGGATTCCTGTAAAATCTGTTGGGCAATTTTATATTTTTTTAATTCACTGCTAGGCTCTGAATTCATTTCCTACAGCTAAGAGATGTTCAATAAAAGCTTATTAAGTATGTGAAGAAAAAATAAAACAAATTAATAAAAAAATAAGCACACTTGCAAAAAGAGTCTACTGCACTGTCTTTGGGGAATTACTAGCAAGTCTCACAGAGTCTAGTGCACAGTGATATCCAATAAATATCTGTTGAATGAATTAATAAAGAGTTCAAATTTTCAAATATTGCACATGTATAGCCAGGGGTTTAATAACTGAAAGGCATATGATCCTTATACTTTCAATACTATGACCCAATAATCTATGTTTCATGATACTGTTGTCTGATTTATGGGACAGGGATTTGAAGAAAATGCAGACATTGTCGGAGGTAGTCATTCAGCAGTGAGAAATAGAGGAAAAGGCAGATGTGTAGAATTGAGTGTCCTTGCTTTGTAAAGAACAGGTACTATATCTTGGTACAAAGTTAGGGGAGGCAAGGTGGATGAAGCAGACTTTAATAGCACTAATATTGTTCTTTTCAGCACAGATTTGAGAAAGCTCTTCAAATAGCCAATACCTAGCACTTGGAGATCTGAGGCAGCTTTTTGTAGGTTTGGCCCTCATCACTTTTGGAAAATCACAGAGCATAATGAGAGGTGTTATTGACCCAGGTCTGTCATGCAGGAGAGTGGGAGAAAGGCTGCCTGAGAAAGACTAAGATGCTCCACAGCAGAGAACAAAAAGAGACTTCTCTAGACGATTGCCATTCTGGCAGTACTAAGGCCTGGTTAACAATTGCAGAGAGAAGAAATAACATAAAGATTAGGGCTTTGATATATAAAGGACATAGTTAATAGAGGAGGAAACATGCTTTCAATATAAACATTTTTCAAATAATTTCGAGTTGTTTCAGTAATGCTGTTTATGATTTGGTAGGCCCTCAGGTGTGGGTTTAATTGTGATTATCTATGATGTATGATTGCAGAAAGGTGTTATTCCTGAAAAGCCATCAAAATATAATTAAAAAGTTGACAGAAGTGATGTTTCATTGCTAGTTTTGTTTATTTTTTTAATAAAAAAGAAAATTCCCATTGTGCTCTGCTTGAAATACAATGACCATAAACGAAGAGAGAGAATTCACACACTTGGAAAATCAAACACTGGGGTTTCCTTGGAAAGAACTGTGTGTTTCACTCTAGAAAAATCACACAGAGAAAGGAAGATTTCAAAAAATGTGTTCTTCCAAAAATTCTATATCATTTAATCCTTGGATACCTGAAGCTGATGATCAAAAAGTAATAATGGCAGCGACATCTCAGGGAGCAAAGGCTGTGATAAAACCCACATTTGTGGATGAGTCTTTGCACAAGCTGTTTCTTCTACACACACACACACATTTATTTTATATTTCAAAAACATTTATGTGAAATACCTATAGATTTTATATTCTGAACTGTGCTCAGACTTTATTTCCACCTCTGCACGTGGGGTGCTTGGTTGCTTTGCTTGAAATTGCCTCCATGATTTTCTCTTCATTCCCCCAGTGAAAGTCCTATTATTAAAAGGAGGCATTACAGTCATCTTTCTTTGAACAAATCAACAACCTAGGTTTAGATTGGAATTGAACATGCTATAAGTTATCAATGGTTAAGTTTAGAAAGTGGATTTGGCATAATTTTGCTATTTTCACTATAGCTTTGCCTATTTCCACATAATCTATAATGAAAAATATTTTATACAGAAGAAAAATAAATATCTATAATCTATATATATGTGTGTATTAATGTCCTAAACTGAGGAGCTCAAAGCATTTTCAAATTTTCTTTAGTGTCATCAAATCCTAAATGAGTCACAGTTAGAATCTCCTCAAAGAACCCAGGGCTTGAGAAAGAGGTGTTAATATTTAAGCTGAGCAGCCTGCCAGATAGGCTGTTTAAATTTTTCGACAGGTATGCAATTGTTGAAGGTTTAAAAAAAAAAAATCCTCATTTCTTGGTTAATTGAAACCTGTCTAAAAGGTTTTATGAGAACCTCCTTGTTAGACAATCATGTCTAATAAAATGCTTGAATCTACCACACCTGAGGAGTTTGGTCAAAAAAGAAGATTTGGGATTATGGTTTCATAAACATAAAATTTCAGGCTCAACCCTTCTCTTTGAATGTGAGTCAAGAGTCTGTCAGCTTACATCTGTGAGCTCTTCCAGGCAGCATTATTTCAAAGCCCTTAAATTTGGAGTTCTCTATCCTTGGACTTCTTATCTACACTCACTTTTTCAGAAGACTTTATCTACTGCCATGATTCTAAACACTAAGTCCTAATGAGTTCCAAATTATATCTCCAGTAGTGACTTTTTCCTTGAATACAGACTGAAAGTGATAGAGACCCTCTAATATCTGTCCATATTTTCACAGCCCCTAGAGAAGGGCATGGCCAGGACACAAGTGCTCCTGTACATTCATGAACAATATTCCTGAGAGCTAATAAAAGGTATGCTTCTCCTTATCTCCTATGGATTCCCAGTAAGTAGCTTCAGGGGATCCCTGTAGTTAGTCTACTCTCCATCAACTGAAAGATGCAAATCTCCTTTTACTCCCTTTTTCTGAGTGGTTATAAGTTTGAATAATATAGTATCAATGTAAGCCTTGTGAATTATATAACTTTTGTATCAGTGTAATCATAAGCTTTGTGATTTGTATAATTTTTGTGTAATGCATGATGTCTTAGGCCCTTTACTCTACAGCAAACTTGATTGCTGCTTGCGCCAGGCCCTACTGATAAAAGCTACGAGATACCTCTGATACCTGGCACCAGGAAGTCTGGCCAGAAAAGTGTCACTATTGATAAATGCAGTTAAAAATCAAGTTCTATACATTGCTCTGTTTGTCACATGAATGAAACTCTGGACTATGAAAGTGAACTGTAAAAGCCTAGAGGGTGAGCAGAGCCATTTTAGAAAGACCTTGAGTCTGATTCTGCTCCCTGGATTTGAACTCAGAAATAAACTTCTTTCTACCAGTTCCCTGTCCCTTTGATTTATTAGTATCAAGGTGAGCAACCGAGTGTTACTCAGACCATAACAAAAGGAGGTACCTATAGAAACCTAGAATAAACTTAGTTCACATTTTGCCTCACCATAACCATTTGTGCTTTGACTGACATGCTTTGAATCTAGTACAGGTTAGACATAGATAAACAAATTTCCAATAGGCAGTTTTTAGGAAGCGTTCAGACATTCTACTGCAGGCCAAGTGGCAGCCTACTTCACCGCCTTGGCAAATCTCCATCAGGCCATTGCCTTGCTAAGCTATGATGTGGCCATGTACTCTTTAAGTTATGACCAGGTCACATTTCCTGGCTGTAGCCCTCTTCCCTACTTCGGGGAGGTGAATCTTCTCTCTCTCTCTCATTTACTTTTAAATAAACTATATTTTCTAAGTTTAAAAAAAAAATCTCCATCAGATACATGACCAGGACAGCCCAACCTTTCAACTCATGGTTTAGCATAATAATCTCTAGTAAACTTTCAGGTTCCTTGTCAAGATGGAAAATCAAAAATCACCCCTTGGCTGGCCGAAGCCATAGAAATGTTAATAAGACCACCTTTTGGTCAAGGAGTTTGTGGATTGCAAAGGTCTAACAAAGTCTCTTACAGGAAAATCCCCTCCCCTTGACTCCTCCCATCTAGCCCGCCAACTGAGGGCATGAGATACTACTGTCTGCGAAGCTCAAGATCTAAGACTCATGTGACTACAATCAAATTCAAAGCCTCGAAGCCCTGGACATTCCTTTGGGCCAAAATCCCCCTACCAAAGGCCCTTAAATATACCCATTTTGTGGCACTTCGAGGTCACATTTGCCTCTGAGTGTCGGCCCCCTTTCCAATCTGTGAAAGGTGAAAAATACTTTATGTTTTTCTACTTTCTTTCTTGGTTGCAATCTTGCATTATTCCTGCAGCCCCGGCTCCAGTCTACCTAGCCTCAGTTGACCTTTTCACATACCCAAATATTCAGGTGCTTCTTCAGTAGGAATCTTAAATTTCAAATGTCTAAAGTGAATGGGCTGTTGCTGTTTCCCCCAACCTGCTCCCCTCTCCACGTTATCTAAGTAAATGGAATCATCATTCAGTTAATTTGACCAAAACTTTGGATACATCTTAGACTCTGCTCTTTCTCTCATATCCCACCAAGTTCTGTGCCTGTTAGTGGGAGGAAGTTCATGATACAGCAAATAGCCCTTACCTTAGAAGAAATGTCCTAGCATGCCTCAGAGCATTGGAACCCTAAATCTTCACCACTGTGGCAGTTCATGAAGTCCTTGTTGAGTTAATCTCCCACTTTCTGGCATGCCTGTGTCTTATTAGGGCATAAAAGAAACTTGCCATCATGTGCTCAATAAAGTGATGTCATAAATACAATGGAGCAGTGTGATGCCATGTCAAGATTATCAAAACGAGAGAAAGCAGAAGAGTTGACGTGTGAAGGTGAAATGCTTTTGATCATCCCTGATGATGAGTACCAAAAAGGAATTGCTCTCAAATAACAATACACCAAACACTATTTTGAACCATTCCATTAAACATACCATTTCTGAAATAGCAGCTGCAATTGGGAATACTGTCTGGTTAGGTCTGTGGTGATTAGCAATTATTTTCTATGGCCCAGTTGGCTTTGATATAGCTTAGAGAAGAGATTTGAACAGGATCTGATGGTAATCAGTGTTCCGGAGTCTTTCATGTCTTCATGTTGGACCTAACCTTTGCAAGTTTTTCCAAGTGTCTGATTGTTCCTGCTGTACTATCTTGGTTAATTTATGGAATCCTACTTGGATTTTCTTATTATAATGATCTGTACTTCATGGCCAAAGAACCTGCATGAAGACTGCCAGTTTCAGTAGATACAACCCAGTTATATATTTGCAAACTTGGAGAATGACCTAGGAAATTTTACAGAAACATTGAGTCAAAAGTTCATATTCAAGACTCTTAAAAATTTCTGAGTATTCCATTCTCTCTAATGTTCTGGTGATTGTCTACAGATACAATTAAGGAAAAGTAATAGAATATCTACCTATTATGTTCTTGCAGTAGTGTTGTAGGGTCTTTCCTTAATGAGGCCATGCTTTTCCTTTAATCAGTGGGTTGTAGGTTTGTGAGCTACCTTCGTTTTGCAAATTGAATGAGGAAATTGGCATTGATGCAGCTGATAGAAACTTTTGTCTGTTATTTCTAGTTTCTTTTTCTGAAAGAAATAGAGATACACCCCTAGAATCACTATGATCTATTAGCCTCTGATTCGCTGGGTATCAGACACCTTGATTCTAGGTTGATGTCAATTATAAAAATTAGGTCTATCTTGTGTCTAATGGCTAAATACTGGCACTTGCCTCCAATCTTCCAGAATTCAATCAATATTATTACTATCAGGAAATCTAGGCACATAGCTGTGTCTTCACCTCTCAACCCCAGCCCTCAGTTAAGTCATTGAGTAGCTTCTAAAATATGTTAATGTCCCATTCATTCATACATTGCTTAATGCTGTACTGAAGTTGAGAAGTCCTCCGAATCCTCCCAGAAAACAAAGTCAAGTGAGAGGTTTCTAATTTTACATGAGTAAATCTAACATCCAACTTCCCTTATTCTACTCACTCCTTTCTCAGTTCTATACTAAGGAGATCTGGAAACTTCACCTTATCTACAGAAAGTCATTGCTGTGTCCACTCTCTCTGGGAACATTGCATCAATCTCTTGGGATCAGCTCTAGATATTCTTCCAGAAATTTGAAACTCAAAGTATGTGTGAACGAATGCCACCATATCAATGACTTCTCCCTTAACCTTATAGTCTTCTCCTCGGATTCTACTCTTATCTTAAGATCCCCACAGCTGGTACAGGTGACCCAGGTGCTGCAATTTATCTGGCATGTAGGAGTCTGTTTCTTAGAAGTTGGGTTTGTAGTGCTCAGCTTGGTTTGTGATGAGACCTGGTTATAGGGTTAGACTAGAGGTTCCTATATAGACCACTTCTATAATGGTTCCTATATAAATTAGTAGTTCCTAAACATGTGGCTTCTGGACCACCACCACCAGCAGCAGCATCTGGTAAAGTATTAAAAGGACACATTCTCAGGATGTGCTCTAGACCAACTGAATCTGAAGCCTTAAGGGCAGAGCTCAGTAATTTGTGTTTTAACCAGCTTTCCAAGTTATTTTCCTACACACTCAAGTTTGAAAACCACAGTTATGAAGAACACAAAAACAGATTGAGGTGGGATCGAGGAACATACCCTTCAATTTCAAGGCTGCCACATGAGGTCATTGCATAGTGAGACATTTTTCCTCTGGATGTTAGGGTATGGTAGGGACAGGGTGAGGGTAGAGAGGTGCAGGGAGGCATGCAGCACTGCCGGGGCTGGCAAGCCTGAGGTTTGCGCTGGCAACCCAGAGATCCGAGCAGATACAAAGAATTGCAACACATAAAAAGGTTAAGAAAGAAAAGTTTATTTAAAAGTAAATTAGAGAGAGAAAGAGAAGAAAGAGAGAACATTCACCTCCCCAAGGTGGGGGAGGGGGACCAAAGCCAGGAAGCATGGCGACAGCCATGACTCAAAGAGCATATGGCCACACCAGACTCTAGCAAGGCAATGGCTGCTGGTTGCTTGTGGTTGAGTCCTTTTAACCATTCCCCTAGATGGGGAAGATCATTAAGGTGATTGGGTGGTGGTCTGCTTCCACATCATCACAAAGGGGCAGGCAAGCGCAGGTACTGATGATGTCAGGTGATGAACAGCAGGCAGATGGGTGGGTTAGTCACATGATTGCTGCCATGGTGGGACTAATCTGTGTCATGTAGTTCACAGAGGACTGATTAGGTTAACCCTAGTGGGGGGAGGATACCTGCAAGAGACTTGTTAAACATTTTCAATTCACAAACTCAGACATTTGCAACTCACAAACTCTTAAGACTTTGGCCTTGACAAGGAATCACAAGTTTACTAGAGATTATTATGCTAAACCATGAATGATTGGGCTGTTCTGGTCTTGCATCTGGAGGAGATTTGCCTAGGAGGGATGGGATAGGCTGCTGTTTGTCCTGCCGTAGAATATCTGAATGCTTTCTAATGGTTATGCTGAGGCAAAAAGACGAAAGAATAAGCTAAGTTTCTTCCAGGTTTTTATAGGTACCTTGCATTGGACAATGGAATAATACTGCTTCTGCCATCTGGGAATGTTTTAGGGGATGTGGGGGTTTGAGATCCTGAAGCCTGTTTACTATAATATTTCCATCACAAGTCTCAGGGTACTGCTTTCGGGGTTCCTCATTTAATCATTTTTTGCAGTTTTGTCTCATTATTCACCCTGGACCTGATTTTGAGCATAATTTGCCCTGTGACTGCAGAAGATGAAAGCTTTCTTTAAAACTTCCAAAGAGGCCTCCTGCCTTTTACTGCATGCCTTAAACAGATGATGAGCCACACTGAGTCCATCAGTTTTATTTTGTGAGGTCTCCAATACTATTGAAAGTAGCCCCTCCACTACAATCCTTCCAATAATCATTGCCCAATATGAATTAAGGACAGCAGCCTTTCAGTCTCCTAAAGCCCTGCCTTCCACTTGCAGGCTATCCCAATTATTCACAAGTAAAAACTTTTGTAGGTGTGAGGCCACTGGTGAGAGAGTTAATCACCACCTCCAGTGATCTAGTCCCTCCTGCTTCAGAGACATGGACAACCTAAATCTGGAATCCTCTCCTGTGGGTCTGCTTTCCAGTCCAAGAAAATGCATGTTACCTCTGTAGATTTTGTAGAAACCAGTCACTAAGGCAGCCCTTGTGGAATTATGCTTTACTGAGAAAATGTAAGCTCAAATACATCAAGGAGAAGTTAATGCATTTTAGATCCTAGCCACAGCTTGAGGAGAAAACAGAGCCGGTTGCTCAGACAGGCTGAGCATGTCTGCTGCGAAAGAAAGAGATCATCCACAGAAGTCTACTGTGGGAGAATGGGTGATACAGTTATTACTTTCATGAGAGCTCCTCCACGGGGTATTATCTTGTGCATCTGGGCCATTCAGGAAACCACTGGGGATACCATGCCCACACCTAAAGGTTTGGAGATTCATTATATCAGATCTGAAAGTGAGAGAAGAGTCAGAACACCCACAGGGCAGTTGGGTCAGGCTTTGGGACCCAAGTGCTGCAGCTCCTGCTGTAGAGGGCAAGATGGCGGCCCCTTTGGAGCCCAGCCTTTGTCCCAGCCCTAAAGAGATGAGCCACTATGGACAGAAGGCAGTGTTGAAGCAGTCGAGGGTAAGGAGGCAGGCTCATGCCAGGAAAATTCAGTATAGGGGAGAGAAAGTAATAACTTTTTCTCTTCCATTGCTGGCTGACAGTGCCATAACAAGGACAGATTTTAACAAGAAAAAAATAACAAATATGTTTAGTATAAGTTTTACATGACAGAGGAACCTTCAGAAATGGAGACCCATAGACCCAAGGAAAACTTTATTTTTATGGACAATCATGCAGAAGTGTGATTGAAGACCAGAGGATCTGATCTAACAGTGATAGACTAGAGGAAACTTAGCAAGGCCTGCGTGTTCCGATTCTTCTTGGCCTCCCTGTGTGACATTCCCTCCCTTTAGGTATAGGGCAGGACTCCTTTAAAATGAGGATCTTGTGACTTATTTTCAGGGGAGGTTGGTCAAGGAATTTTTTGTTTTTTTTGAGTTGGCATCTCACTCCTTCACCCACACTGGAGTGCAGTGGCACACTCACAGCCACCCTAACATCGACTTGCTGTTCTCTGGGGATCCTTCCACCTCAGCCTTCCAAGTAACCAGAACTTCAGATGCGTGCTACCACGCCTGCTTAATTTTTGATTTATTTTACAGATGAGATCTTGCCAGGTTGCCCAGGTTGGTCTCGAACACCATGGGCTCAGGCAATCCACTTGCCTTGGCCTCCCAAAGTGCTGGGATTACAGGCTGAGCCACTGAGCCCACCCAAGGAATTCCTCTCTGGCAAGCTCTTAGTGGATAAGTGCGGGAGAAGGTCAGATAGTGACCTTCATGCTTCTGCAGTTTTCTCACTTTCCAAGGTGCCACATTTTGGGGTAGTGTTTTCTGCACCTTGTCTCCCAAGAAGTGTGTAAAATAAGTTCTGATACACATGATAGGTCATGGTCTACCTGTTTCTCAGGACTTTTCCCATTATGCTATGCAGTGATCTTATTTCTTTGCATTTATAATTTGTTTCTTGCTCTTCCATATTTAATGACCAAGGGGGAAAAAAGCCTTTCCAGGCAAATCTTGTAAAGAATTAACATTAATATTATGTTGGTCATAAAAAATTGCTGAGAAACTCTGATCAGATGTTCTGAATTTTTTAGTCTTTTTTTCTGGGAGAGCAATCAAGAAACATTAATTCAATAACCCTATAATTGTCTTACCATCTAATAAACCCTAAAGCAATAGAAAATTTTCACTTTTCATAACAATCAGTAGCCCATTAATTTTTAATCTTACTCTCTACACATTTTCAAGTACAGCTACTTTCCTTACCTAAAGTCTTAGTATTTGTTCCTGTTTCTCCACTCTCTGTAAAGTCCAGATTCTTTTGTCTCATGCCTGGATCATTACCAAAACCTACCGAGAGAACAAAGTGACAGGATAGATGCATAAGCAAACATAAGAGCATCTAATTAGTGAGAGGATCTGTCAGGTATTTTCCTATGGCTTACCTGAGTTAGTCATGACAGCATCTTGGAACTCAATGGTATTGCTCCTACTTTCAAGAGGAAGACATTCAGGCACACAGATAATTCTCTTGTTTTTTTTAACTTTTACCTTCCTAAATCTGCTATATCTTACCTTCTCTCACAGTCTTCATTTCCAGACACAGTTTTTTCATAGGCTTCTCTTGCTTTAGACTAATTGCCACCCTGGTTATTGAATATTGGGACACTCTCCATGTGTGCCTCCAGTCTAAGAAACGGAGCCCAGACTTCCAGCTCTATACTCTCCCTCATAGCTACTATCACAGTTACCATAATACAACTTCTCTTTCTTTCCTTCTCCCTCCCTTCCTTTATCTTCCCTTTGCATCATCCTTCCTTTCTTCCTCCCTTCCCTCCTTTCTTTTTTCGCTGTCCTTCCTTCCTTCCTTCCTTTTCCCCTTTCTTCTCTCCCCCCTTCCTCCCTCTCTCAATTCCCTCTCTCTTTCTCTTCCCCTCTCTTTCACTCTCTGTCTGCCTCTCCCCCCTCCTTCTCTCTCTGTGTGTGTAGAAATTAATATCTCTCCATCTTACTCCTAAGCTTCCTAAGGACAGGGGATAAGTCTATTTTGCTCAAAATTGTATATCTAGTCCCCATCTATTGAATGAATGAACAGATAAATGAATGAAGAGGAAGGGGTGAAAACATGAGAATATGCTATGAAAAGCCAAAAACTAAAATAATGGTAACTCTTTCCTCTTGTGTTTCTATACCCCTCCACACATGATAGTGCACTTTACCTTCACAGTAATCCTGTAGGGTTGGCATTTATATTCCTCTTCTACAGTCCTGTTTCTACTACACCACATGTTTTCTTTGAGCAGCATTTGATCACCAGTATAGGAATTATACTCGAGGGCTATAATAGTATTGCCTACCAGAAACTGCTTAGATGGGCCAGAGTGATTGTAGCATCCTCAGCAAGCTGTGATTGTGCCCTGTGGATAAAATTTCAATTCTTATGAGAGGCTGCACAATGACCCAAGGGAGGACAATCTTCTAACAGACTTGCCTTTCTTCTCAAAACTGCCATATCAGTCAATCCATATCCTCTGTAGCAGGCCAAGGTGGACAATCCAAGTGGTTTTATTCCCAGACCTTTCAACTGGTATCCAGAAATGAAGAGTTCCTATTCCTGAAGCTAGAGTTGGATTTTGTCAGACAGACAAATTTTGGCTAAGGGGAGATAATTGTCTAAATTGTGCCTCCAGGAAACAGTGCCCATTGGTGACAGGCAGCAGTGTCTCTGTGCAGAGACTTTACAACAATGGTAGTGAACTTCTTAAATTTCCAAGGAAACTATCATTTCCTCCCGATTTAAGCCAGTTTTTTTTCCCCTTTTACTTTGATTTAAGGTAAACTATGTTTGATCCTTTCAATTATTAAAGCTGCCCTCTTCTGTCTTGGATCAAATCAATTCTTTTTTGAAAATTAGCAATTATTTAGACAGGAAGACTATGGGCTATTTATTCAGGAAATGACAGGGACCTTGACTTTATAAATTGTCATTTTAAAGGTCTTGGGGATTCAGAGATAGGGTGTCCCTCTGCCAATGGCTAGGTATTATGTTAGAGTCTTTTATCCAATCATTTTAAGTAATGTGTGGTTGCAGGATATCTACCCTCAGTGCCTCCCCATTACGGAAGATTAACTCTACATTCATATTTTATAACCTCAGCATTTTCTTCAGGTGCAGAAATTTGTGCCCTTGCCTTGGTGCACAACAATTATCAGACTTAAAAATGTTTATTAGGGAAGGTTCACAGAAATAGCTTCTAAAGTAGATAAGAAGATGGTCTTGCCATTACTACTTTAAATTATTTATTTGATCTGTTAAAAGACAATTTCCTAAGTGTTTGAAATCTTTTAAATATTTTAATCACAAGGATCATTGTCCTCAAAGCTTTACTAAATACCTGCCTTTCAGAAGTAGCCAATCTCATCTCCAAATACAAAGGACTGACTACAGGCATTTTCTCTTGGTGGTTCAAGTGGATGAAATTGAAGTATGGATTTACATATTAAGACAGCAATTTATTGAGCCTATTAGAAAGGTCTTTCTCACAGTACTAACTTGTATAAGCCATATTCCCTTTTGGTCCTTGTACCAAATTGCACACCTAAGCATCAGTATTGGAAGCTCAAAAGGCTGCTGTGACTCCTCTTCACTTTCAAGGTAAAATCTCAAGTGCTCACCAGGTCCTTGCTGGCCCATACCTGCCCAGTTCCTTAGACCCCTCATCTGACCTCATCTCAAGCCCCTCCTCAACCTCTGCTCCATATGGACCATACTCCAACCATACAAATATCTCCTAAAAAGTTCTTCGTCCCTTTGGTAGGCATGATTTTGCATCTGTTCAAGTACCCATCCCCTACATTGTGGCTAGTCAACACCTGTTTTATTCTCCTTGGGCACCAGAAAGAACATCTTTTTTTTTCTTTTTTTATATTTTATTTTAAACTTGTGGGGTACAATTCAGGATAAGGTATAAAAGTAGACATAATGCAGGTAAATTTTGGGCCTCCTTTTGGTCCTCACTTTGCCTAGTTTGAGATCAGGTACCCTTACTGATGTTGTGTCTCTACCCTTAACCCAGCAGTTTCCCTCTACTGCCAATCCCTTTCTTATAGTATTATGGTAAATGTTCAGAGTCCACTTATGAGTGAGAACATATGGTACTCTGTTTTTTGTTTCTGTGAGATCGCTGAGTATTACAGACACGAAATCCATCCAAGTTGCTCTGAAGCCCATGTGTTTGTCTTTTATGGCTGTGTAATATTTCATCATGTATACGTACCACATTTTTTTCCTTTACCAAGAAGCCTTCCTTGACCAAACTTCCCATGTCCCAGGAGAATCCGGATTTCTCCTCTGCTCCCATTACCTATGGATTTTTGTTTATTTATATCATAATATTCCCAGTTGTCCAGAACTGAGTAGAGAAGAAAGAGGCAGTGGGGTGGTCCCTGTTTGAGAGGCAATGCTTCCATCAAGGACTGGGAAGTACCAATCAGTATAGGAAAGCCTATGGAGAGGTCTCCTCAGACATTAGCCAGGTGGCCACTATGAGGGCTACCAGACCACGCTCCATCCTCAGCACAGGAAATATATTTTATTTACTGACACTGATCTCTTACATTGCATCCCTGAACAGCATGCACATTGTTGTGTTGGCTCCCTGGGGGCATTTTCTTAAGATCTGTGATGAAGACTATACATATACAGCCCCATTACTGAGTAGGGAGTTAGTTCACTAAATGTTAGGGGGTGCTGACCCTGCTGGTAGCCCTCAGCTCTTCATCCTCTCCCAGAATTATCCTGTTTTGAAGGCATCTCTCTCTCCCTAGGTTATGCTATTGTTCCAGGACCGTTCTGTATCCAATGACTGTTCAGTGCAGAGGTTTAGATCACACACACCTTACGTCCTCTCCAGACCACTCTGCAGAAACACTGCAACCTCAGGTCTCCCATAAGATCAACTGAGTTTTTACTTTGACAGCATTGCAACCCAAATTCTTCCTTCCACTCAGTCCTGCTTCTTCTCTTTTTCCTCCCCTAAGCTTCTTATATGCTAAGCTCTGTCTCATTCTTGGTTTTCCAGGGACAGCCCTGCAACAGTGCCAAGTTCCTGTGACAAAGAGTGCCCATAAAGAGCAAGCTGCTATGGCAATGAAAACTTTCTATCTCTCCTTTTTGGCAATTCATCTGCTCCAATCTAAGCTTCCAGGCAGTCCCAATTGAGCTTTTATAACACAGAGATTACCTTGGACAGGGGTAATTTATTGGAACTGTGATGCTGAGAAAGGAAGGGGAACCCGCTTCCTCTTCTTCTAACACATTCTCCAAGTTTTGATAATACAGGGCACCAAAGGGCATCATCTCTCAAAACGGAAGCAGATGAAATTGATGCTGCAGTGCTGGACCCAACAAACTATGCTTGTTTGCGGGTAAAAACAAAAAACAAAACAACCCCCCCCCCAAAAAAAACAGAAACAAAAATCTGAGGAATCAGTTCATAATCTAGGAGTCCCTTAATCAAGTCACATAAACATTGGAACTTAATTTCTTTATCAAGATAGCAGGAAGCTCTTTATCAGAATTCTGTCTCCTACGAGGATTTTATTGGGGAATAATAGTGCAGGTGTATGTGTGCTCCTTGCTTTCTTTCTTTCCTTGTCTGTTTAAAAGAAGATTGGATTTGCCTGTTCAGCTTTCTCTATACCCTCAGGCTACATCTAAATGAGGAGCTTTAGACTAAGTTTGAAAGGTTGCAATGCCAGGGAGCCACTGAATTTTTACTAGGGGAATGGTTATAAAGGAGTCATATGGAAGAAAAAGAAATCAAATGTGTAAACTGTCGCTGTGGGCAATATATCATGTCATGGTGTTCAAGAAATACAAGTATGGAGACTGAGCACAATTACACAAAGTTCAAAATCACCTTTTGGGTGCTGGACTTTGTTCCTTTAACTGTCATGCCACATCAAGAATGTTCTGCTTTGATAGTGGCTTCAATGGGGCTATAGTAGCTGGGCTGTGGAGGGCAGTCTAGCATCCCTTACATAAAATACATCATTCAGTCTTATTTGAGGTTAAAATACTGACTTTGAACCTGAGTCAGGAATGCATTTCACTAGGACTGACAGACTATTGGAACGATGGAAATAGGTACTAGGATTTTATTAAATCTCAGTCATGAGAGTTTTTGGAGTAATATTGAAAAGAAATGTCACAGTGTAGAGAAATTGTATATTTTTAAGATGACAATTTGGAACTAAATGTACTCGCATTTAGTCCTGAGAGAAGCTGCCCACGAAAGATCTGCTCTATATGGCTCAAGGCAACTGCTTGCTACGTCCTGCTCATGTGTGTCCTGGGGTTGAAAGTGTGTATTTTAAAATAAAACACATTTTATGGCCTGGGACAGTGGCTCACGCCTGTAATCTCAGATGTTTTTGAGGCTGAAGAGAGAGGATCACTTGAACCCAGGAGTTTGAGACCAGCCTGGGCAACACAGTGAGACCTTGTCTGTGCAAAAAAAATTTAAAAAGTGGCTAGGCATGGTGGCATGTGCCTGTAGTCTCAACTACTCAGGAGACTGAGGTGGAAGGATGGCTTGAGCCCAGGAGTTGGACGCTTCAATAAGCCATGATCATGCCACTGCACTCCAGCCTGGATGACAGAGTTAAACCTCAAACCCAGCTCAAAAAAAAAAAAAAAAGGTTTAGAGCCTAGGAGATAAGCTACTTCTTACAAGAAAATTTATTCACAAGCAAGTACTACGCTTGATTTAGAGAAAAGTACTCAGTCATGATTAGAATATACAAGAAAACGAAGACAAAATGGACCATCTCAGAGGTAGAAACTTCTGTATAAGAGGCTTTGTCTAAATTCTCCTTGTGTTAATATCTAGCTCTATGAATCCCTGACATCGCTGAGAATAATTGCTAAGAATGAGTTTATAGCTGAGGGTGAAAACCTGGATATAGGATACGATTTCCAAGATTGCAAAGCTGTTGTCTGCCTTTTTGTTTTCTGTTGGGAAGAAATGTTCCAACATACAGTCTGCTTATGGGTAGAGAGTAAAGTCCTATGTCTTAGAAGTAACCAAGTGGATTTTGTGTGGACTTTAATAATATATGAGCCACCCATCATCTCAGAGGTTTTATACCTATTGATGGATGAGGAGAAATCCATCAATATGAGGCAAAATCCAAAACTTTAAGAGCCAGCATGCCACCAGGCTAGATTTCCTCAAGGTTTGGGTATCCTCTTGCTTCCTTTGCCTCCTTATAATGAAGTCCTTGTCTCTTTCCCAGCTCCAGAGATTGAATGAAGGAACGGTGTTGCACTTCAGAGGACTCTGCTGCATCCCGGTAGAAAAGAGATGAGATACTGGACTTTAAATTTGCTTCTCCTTGAAGAGCTACACAAATATTTCCCAGGGTGACTTTTTTTTTTTTTTGAGTTGGAGTCTCACTCTGTCACCCAGACTCGAGTGCAGTGGCCGCTCCCGGCCACTGCAGCCTCGACCTGCTGCGCTCCGGTGATCCTTCCGCCTCAGCCTTCCGTGTAGCTGGAATTACAGGCATGCACTACCACGTCCGGTTGATTTTTTTTTTTTGATTTATTGTAGAGATGAGGTCTTGCCAAGTTGCCCAGGTGAGTCTCAAACCCGCGGGCTCAGGCAATCCACTCACCTCAGCCTCCCAAAGCGCGGGATTACAGGCTGAGCCACCGAGCCCTGCTCCAGGGTGACATTTGATGGAACAAAAATTACTAATATACAGAACCCATATGCTATGACCACAAACCCTGTTCACATTGAACTTGTGGGGACCTGTGCTTGGTCAATTGGTTTCATTACCAGGCTTCGGTAATTCGGACGGAGAGATTCTACTCTGTATATATCTGACCTCTGGAATGCAGGAGACATACCTAGGTCAGCAAGGTCAGTAGCAAAGCTCCACCTAAGCTGAAAAAGTATGTTGATAATGAGCACAGTTTCATTGACATCAGCTCAGAAGAGAGTCCTAATGACAGTCACAGTGAGGACTGGATTGGCCCTAGCTTTGGGGAAGTATATGAGATGCCACCACAATTCCCACATCCTTCTCTTCTTCCTCAATGAATCCTTATGCAATGATGTTCAACAAGCCCAACTCATGGCATAATCAAAACACAGCGTTGGCTTTAGTCTCAAACCTGCTATTTAAAAATATGACTGAGTTGGTTCTATGATTTTGCTCTTATGAATGGTGCTGCAATGAACATAAAAGTACAGGTATCTTTTTATATATTGATTTCTTTTCCTTTGGGTAGATCCCTAATAATCTAAGTGAACTGACTCAGAAACAGGAAACCAAATATCCTCACTCAAATGGGGGAGCTAAATGGTTACAAAGATGAAAATAATAGACATTGGGAACACTAATAATGGGGGAGAGAGAAGAGGAGTTGTGGATTCAGAAACTACTTACGGGGCACAAAGTTCACAATCTGGGAATGGGCCACCTGAGACCCAGTCCCCACAACTGCATAATATATCCATGAAACAAATATGCATGTGTACCCCACAAATCTAAAATGTTAAAAAAGCAAAACATATATATGAATGAGTGTGATATTTCTCTGTCCCTATAAGAAAACTCCAGAAAGGGTTCCTCTGGAATATTTTTTTTTTCTGGTAAGCTTTGCAAGCCCTCTCCCTCCTGCTAAATACTCCCTTTATATGTTTCCATGGGGTTTCTTCTAATTCCTATCAGCAGCTATCTTATTAAATTGAGAGCTAACATTTTGGAGGACTTCTCATGTCCTAGGCTCTGCTTCATGTACATTAACTCATCTCATTCTCGGAGTCGATCCAAGAACAGGGACTTATGAGGTCTGACAATTAACTTCATGATCTTTCCACCATGTGTTTACATTGGCAGCACTGTACAAACAACTTGGTAAGGTTTTATAACCTTGGTATATCAGTGTTTCACAGCTGTGGTCATGTCAACGTGTGGCAGTATCTTGCTGAGTGGTGTTCATTATTGCTGTTGCATGTTTATATGTGCCATCATGAGAATGTCAGAGCTTGAATGTGAACAATGATCAACTATTAAATTTCATGTTAAACTTCACAAGAGTGGAAGTGAAATCAGGTACATGGAAGTTCAAGTTTATGGGGATAGTGCTATGAAGAAGACAGCGGTGCACAAATGGATTAAATGTTTTTTCTGAGGGGAGAAAAAGCATCACTGATGAAGAGAGGTCAGGGTGGCCAGTAATGAGCAGAACTAATGAAAACATAGCAAAAATTCATCAAATTGTGCATCAAAATCATTGGCTGTCTGTGAGAAGCATAGCAGACCAAATAAACATCAATAGAGAAACAGGAAAATCTTAATGGAAAATCTTGGCATGAGAAAAGTGTGTGCAAAAATGGTCCTCAAGGAGTTCTTGCATCATGATAATGTACCAGCTCACGCAGCATTGTCTGTGAGGAGGTTTTCAGCCAATATACAAAAAACTGTATTGGAACACCCTTCCTACTCACATGATCTGGCCCCCCAATTACTTTTTTCTTTACCCAAAGATAAAAGAAATATTGAAAGAAAATCATTTGGATGACATTCAGGACATCAAGGGTAATACAATTACAGCGCTGATGGCCATTCCAGAAAAAGTTCCAACATTGCTTTGTCGGGTGGACTAGGTGCTGGTGTCAGTGCATAGTTTCCCAAGGAGAGTACTTCAAACGTGACCATAGTGATATTCAGCAGTGAGGTATGTAGCACTTTTTCTAGGATGAGTTCAAAAACTTAATTGTCAGATCCATATTACTGTCTCCATTTGACAGAAGACGGGCTGAGGCAGAGGAGACCGTGTGATTCATCTGTGGTCACAGAGGTGAAAACTGGCAGGTCTGAGTGCTGTCATCTGATCCCAGAGATCATAAGCACACCTTTTTAGGGAATGTTCTTAGGAAGAAGGAAGGGATGGACATTTAATTCATCTATGAAAGGTCACAATGTAAGCAGTAGGCACCACAGCAATAGCAGAAAAAACAGTCAGCTAAATCATTATTCATGTGGATGAGCTGTTGCTTTGACAGCTCTTCCCTCTCTTGAAACCTTTTCTGTTACTGAAATATATCACATTTCCTGCAGATGTTAGTACAACCTTCCTTACCACATTGCCTATCCACGTTTCTCTTCATTTTAACACGGGTTTTGCGTGCATTCATTCAATTCGCAGTAATTTTCTTTCAAAGTAGCTTGTCTCCCCAGAGCTCAGACTTCAGCCAACTCAGGATTCAGTTTCCCATTTTTGCATCCTGAGTCACCTATCTTCCAGATTCGGTCAATTTTCTTCTTTAGGCAATTTTGGCTAATTTTAACAGTTATGGAATGTAATGGGAGAGAGATTATAGCGTTCCCAAGGAAGCAAGCAATCATTTCTAGGAAGAAGTTATCTCAAATTTAAGGGCAGGCACACACACACACACACACACACACACACACACACACCTTCTATTAAGAAAGCTAGAATCAGTTAACATCAGTGTGATTTAAAAATGCCTCTTCTTTAGTATGCTACAAACACTAAATTGGTTGATTTGATTTGATTTGATCGTTATGCATTCTGTAGTTTCACTATAATATTATGTGGCTACAGAAATACGAGTGAGTCATTTTGAATCTGTTAAATGATGTTCTGGGTGTCAGACATGGTTCTAGGTCTGAGGGATACAGGAGTGTACAAAAAGTATAAAAGGCTACCTTCTTGGAGCTCAGATTGGCAGGCACTTTAATTGCAGGGAGTTTCTTTCTTTTGTCTTCAGCTTCCCTTGAAACAGTTCATTTGAGAATCTAATAGTATTACTATTTATATTTAATTCAAATAAACTCTCCTTTGATTGTCTTCCTATATCCAAACTTGACTTAACTGTTATCTCTCTAATTCTGCTGAAACTATGGTCTCAAAAGCTGTATGTATTTTAGAACTTTGGTTCTAAAGGAGAATTACTTTGGCTGAACTGTCCTTGCCTTTCCACCAGTCTTCCTCTGTGCTCTGCTTGCTACTCATTTTAGCTATTTTACTGTGATTACAGAATCAAATGATATCTTCTTTGATGTGTTTTAAAAAGCCAGTTAAAAATCAAATTTGTGTTTTATAAAGAATGTTTTCTGTTTTAATCTAAGAACATTTTTGCAGTCATTTGCTGAGTTGGCAAAATACAGAGCTATTCCTACATTAAACACACCTTCTCTGGTCTGGAATCGAACACAGCATTTATTCTGCAATTTGTTCTGCAAACTTGTAACTATTCATAAAGAAATGTTGAAATAAACTTCCCAATAGGGATCCTAACTTCCTCTTTAATTATCTTATTTCCTAAGATTCCATGCCACTTTTACATTCTAGTTCTGGTCAAGGATGAAAAATAAAATATTGTTTTGACTTCGTTTTGGATTTACTTGAAAATAAAAAGTCAGACTGGGTGCAGTGGCTCACGCCTATAATCCCAGCACTTTGGGAGGCCGAGGCGAGATGTTTGCCTGAGGCCATAAGTTTAAGACCAGCCTGGACAACTTGGTGAGACCTCGTTTATACTTTAAATCAAGAAAAATGAGCCGAGCGTGGTGCACACGCCTGTAGTTCCAGCTACTTGGAAGGCAGAAGGATTGCCTGAGCACAGCAGGTTGAGGCTGCGGTGGCCATGAACGTGCCACTGCATTCCAGTCTGGGCGACAGAGTGAGACTCTGACTCAAAAAAAAAAAAAAGAAAAGAAGTCAATATAACACGTTTATTAATATAATCAGACATATACTAAAGCCTATTTCCAGGAAGTTTTTGATAAAATTAAGTGAGATACATAATCTTGTATATCAGTTCTGGAAATTAGGGACATATTTGATTTAGAAAGAACATTTAGAAAGCTGGAAAAATTTATTCCCCTTTCTAGAAATCTCCCTGTGCTATTTTGTATTTATAGTCAAAATAAATCAACACTCAAATGTATTTTATGCGCCTAAATTCAAGGCATTGTTAGTGATATGTATCCTTGTATATAAACACACTCACACACACATAGCCACACATATATGTATATAATATATACACAAAAATATTAAATATGGGCATATACATATGGATATGTATATTTGGAGTCATATACACATGCACACACAGTCACATACACATATAAACACACACATATCTTCTATTAAGGAACATATATATGTCTATATTTAATATATTTGTGTATATATTATGTATATGTGGCTGTGTGTGCCTATTTAGACACATATAGCTATAAATAAATGAATAATGCTTATGGTAATCTGACTTTAAAATCTGTCCAAGGTAGACACAGAGTCTCACTCTGTCATTCAGGCTGAAATGCAGTAGCACAATCATGACTCACTGCAGCCTTGAATTTCTGAGTTCAAGTGATCCTCCCACATCAGTCTCCCAAGTAAAGAAGCCAGGGCTACAGATGTGCGCTACCACACCTGCCTTTTTTAATGTGTTTGTTTCTGTTTTGTTTTTGTAGAGATGGGTGTTTGTTTTTGTAGAGATGGTAGACTTGCAATGTTGCCCTGACTGGTCTCAAACTCTTGTGCTCAAGTGATCTTCCCACCTTGGTTTCCCAAAGTGCTGGGATCATATGCATGAGTCACTGCACCAGGTCCCAAGGTAGAGAATTTTAATAAAGAAAAAAACTTTTAAATAACTGCATAAACAAATTGCAATGAGACAGTATACTGTGACCATTTCATATGGTGTCTGCTGGAATTTTCTGCTAACTAGATCCATATTATATAACCAACTTTTAGACCACATGTCCCTGACCCTTTTTTTACAAAATATATTATTCTTGAATTTAAATTTCAATGCTTGGTTCACTTAAAAATTTCTTTTTAGAGATATACATACACATACAAACACATATAATAACTATATCACCACATTATATATGTTTTACATAAACTATATATTATATATAATTTATAGTAACTAATTTATATAGGTATATAATTATAACTAATTACATCTTTATCCCTGTATATATAAAATCTCCCAACCTAATTTTTCTAAAGGGTTCTAAGGAAAACTGAGAGTGATGGTGTGCTGTACTTGTCACTCAAAAGCCAGCTGAAATAGTTACTCGTCAACAATGTGGAGAAAAACTAGCCTTTAAGTACCATATACTACAGATTTGTATAATCAAAGAAAGCAGAAAATCCTTGAAAAAAGCCAGGATTTTTTTTAAACTTTCAGCACTTGATAGATTATAAAAAGGAAGCATATTCAAGCTCAAACAGTTATTAGAAGATCTAAGAAATCATGCTAGCAAAACTTCCGTAGCACTATTAATCAACTCCCACTGAGGGAAGAGACTCAGAGTAAGATGAAAAGGATCATGCCCAAAGAGGTCAGAGCTTTTGAAGTACCTAGTTTAATTAAAAGGTGAAAGTCTTATTGATTCAGATATACAAAAGTTAACAAGTTAACATGTCAAGTAGAAGCTCTGTTCAAGTTAAACATGATGAAAATGACAAACTGCTTTTTTCTTCATCTTGACAAGAAATGGAATATTTAACTTTTAGAAGTCAAATGGAATTTCAATTTTAAATGGTTGATAAAATAATTTTTTTGTCAATTTCAAATACACTTCAGGATAATTTATTAATGAATTAGAGTTCATTTGCAAACGTTCTTTAGCAAAAACCCACGATTTTATGAAAATAAACACTGCATTGAAGTTAGTGAAGACCAAATGTGGTCGCTTGTTAGCAAGATAGTAAGTACAAATGTATTTTTTTTAAGTTTCACTAAAGTGAAAATTAAAGCCTTCAACACCTAATCTCAGCAAGAAAGTATGGATTTAAATGTATTTAAACTGCTTTCCAATGTATGACATACTTTGCTGAAAGCAGTCAGCCTTACATTGGGTGCATTTGCAAACAAAAAGGTGCTGAGCTAGTTGAGTTTGTTTCATATAGATGTACAGGGAAGTTTGGGTGGGAGTTATCTGTTTTTACTTTAGAGCATTAAAATAAAGTAATTATTACATTAAGACTGCCACAATTATTTAATTCAAAGACAAGAATCATCTTTAAATGATTAGTTGACAGGCACTCTTAGTAAAGACCTAAGTGGCCTGGACAGAAGACCCTAACTTTGCCGACTACCTTGACCATAAGAACATTAATTCTGTTCTCAGTGAACCACCAATTTCCATGTGTTTTTGAGAAAAGTACATGAAAAGAGTTATAGAGACATTTTTGTAATCAGCTATAATTTTAGATTGGGGGGGGAACTATAGGGAGCTAATTTGGCCCGGGAAGTACGAAGAGTAACCTACTTCTTTATCCTAAGCTAGAAAACCTGAGTGCCCTAAAAGCAAAACAAGCTAAAGGACATGTTTTTCTCCCTATCTCCTTCCAGGGAGGTTCAGATTCTGTGACCTGAATGGAGAGAGACAGATTCAATCACCTGAATGTCTGCTACAAATGTGGGTTATCTGTTCACAGAAAGAATGGAAGTGATAGATTCTAAGATGCCACACTCTGTATAGCATTAGGGTATTAGTACACAGTGTCCCAATCAGACACAAAGAAAGTAAACCCTTGAATTACCCAGGGCCCAAAATCTTCAGTTCTCTCTCTATTGCTCTGGCACCAGCAGGACTTAGAGGATATCATAGTCTGTGGCTGTCATTTATTTTTAGGGAACAGATAGAACATCTAGAAAGAAAAGATGAGCAACGTGAATAAGATTGAACTCTTTATTCAACATTTTATCCCAAGGATCTAATAGGTATTTCCATCTTAGCATCCCAAATCTCCTCCTTGTATGGGAATCCTGCTTGACTTCACCTGACATATTCCAGGAGGTTCCCCATCATCATTTGACCAACATTTCATCAGACTTGGACATAATTATGGCATGGCCTGACTCACTTCCCTTGAACTTGGTATTTCAGGGTCTACTCTACCAAAGCAAGTGATACTTCTCTATCGCTGAAATACATCAAAGAAAGACTAAAGCATATTGCGCTGACTTCAATTTCTTTCTTTCTTTTTTTTTTTTTTACTTGAATCTGTTCAAATTTTCAGCAAACAGCTGTGTAACAGCCTCAGGCTTAGGAAATGAAGGGAAAGGAACTGTGGATAGCAGTTCTGAGCTTAAAAACCAGCAAATTTTACCAAAAAAACAGCCACAGTGCTTTCTTCATCTCTCCTGTAGCATTCTGATTGTCAAGGTTTTTTTCTTTGTATATGCACTTTATTATTACTTTTTAATGAGGATTTTGTGTCTCTCATTGTGTGTGTTAATATACTTTACTTTTTAAGAGCAGTTTTAGGTTCACAGCAAAATTGAACAGAAGGTACAGAGATTTCTTATATACCCTTTGTCCCCACACATAGTTTGCCCCATTATTAATTCCTCCCTCACTAGGATGGTACATTTTTTAAAATTGATGAGCCTACATTGATGCATCATTTTCACCGCAAGTCCACTGTTTACATTAGGGTTTACTCGGTGTTATACACTCTTTGGGTTTGAAAAAATGTATAATGACATATATCCCCCATTACAGTATCATACAGAGTAGTTTCACTGCCCTCAAAGCCTCTGAGTTTTACATGTTAATCCCTCCTTAACCCCTGGTAATATAATTTTTTACTGATATTTTTACATTTCCATAATTTTTTTTCTTTCCAGAATGTCATAGAGTTGGAATCATCTTTCTAAGTGTTTTGTAGTTTTCCAATTTACTAGATTTTTTAGAAGTTTTAGGTTTACAGAAAAATTGAGCAGAAAGTAAAGAGAATTCCCAAATAACCCCTCTAGGTTTGATTTTGGTGATGATAGTCTTTTATTGTCTTATAAGGAAAAAAATAGAAAAGAAAGACTCGAATCTTATTTTCCAAAAGGATGGAAGATAATTGGTTTAACTCTCAAATGATAGTTGATATCTGGTAGCCTGGAACAGGTTTTATGCCCCCTTCAGGCAGAAACTTTATTCCCAAAAGGGCATTTTCTTTGTCCCAATTTACCGCTAGCTTGGACATTTTTATTATTATGGCTTCCCAAGAGTGTCTTTTTTTCCTTCTTAGTCACCATTATATCAGGTTTTAAGTTTACAGACCTTTTATCACCCAGTAGCAATTTCTTAGCAATTGATGGTGCCACCCATAATATCAAGTTATTGTCATTAAAACCAGTCTGTGTTCATGGTGGAATTTATCACATTTTGCAAAGGAATGCTTCCCAGAGACATAAGTCACTGCAGCCCTAACAAAAGCCCAAATAAACTGTTTGGCGTCAGCAAAAAAGAGTCTTCCAGAAACCAGCATTCTAGGACTGAATCTTTTCAAACTCTGGTCCAAGCTTAAAGAGCCAGGAATGGGAGTGCAATTGTGTCCCTTAATGATTACAACCCATCCAGAGGATTCCGTTTTATTTCCTATCATTAAGGGCTGGCTAGTTCATTTCAATGAAGAATTCATCCATTGTTCCTCAACTTTGCACAAGCCCTTTTGAGTAGATAGATAGGTCTTGAAGCCTGGCCAAGCCTGGTAGCATTAGCATGATGCTTATATTCTGCTTCTAAAGGGAGCAGCTGACATGGAATGATGATAGTACAAATTTACAAGTTTGAGGCAGCCTGGGGAATCTTCCCAAAAAACTAGGCCTTGTGGACTCACAATCATCAGCCACACAATAAGAAAAAGGAGAATGCTGGTGTCCATTTAGAAAAGAGAAATGATAACGTCTTCTCCAATAACTTACAATGCACATCACTGTCTCCCAGAGTTAGGTTAATCAAAGACGTCTTTTCACCTCCGGCTCACATTCTAAACCACCCTTCATCAATTTTCATCCGTTTTTTTACTCTTTGCATTTGAGTTATTCATAAAACCACAGTTGTGCCGTGCTGAATCAAGGAATGTTACAAATATGGAAGTTGTTCTTAGCAAAAGCCCTGATCACTGGGAAATCTCCTGGAGGAGATTCATGATAAAATGAGTATGCTACAATGAAATGAAATAGAATCATGGAGAGTTATAATTATGCAGCCAATGAAATAGGAGATGATTCTAGGAAAATTAGTATGTCAGTGTTTTAGTCATCTTTGCTACTAAAAAATGGCATTATTGACTCAGCTGGGGAATTTATTGTGTAGCAGGAATTCGATTAGTGCTATTTCCCCACTTATGTCTTTAGTAATTACATTTCTCCATGGTTATTTAAACCCATGAATCATAAATCATCATTTACGGTTAACCAATTACCTCATCATGTAGCACTTCAAATGGATAGAGATGCTGTGCTTGGTGTCAAATGTAAGCAATTGTGCAGATTTTGGTACTATATTAATCTATATGAGGAAAACCTTGAATATAGAATAAAAATGTTATCTATAGACTTCTTCAGGTTTCTAGCCCAGGGCTCAGCAAACTTTTTCTATAAAGTACCAGATAATAAATATTTGAGATTTTGCTGATTGACAAGACACATACTCTACATTTGTGGTACAAAAACAGCCACAAGCCAGGCTCGGTGGCTCAGCCTGTAATCCTGCGCCTTTGGGAGGCTGAGGTGAGTGGATTGCCTGAACCCGCGGGTTCGAGACCCGCCTGGGCAGGCGAGACCTCATCTCTACAATAAATAAAAAAATTAACCAGGCATGGTAGAGCGTACCCGTAGTTCCAGCTACTTGGAAGGCTGAGGCAGAAGGATCGCCGGAGCCCAGTAGGTCGAGGTTGCGGTGGCCAGGAGCAGCCACTGCACTCCAGTCTGGGCGACAGAGTGAGACTCCAACTCAAAACAAACAAACAAACAAAAAACAGCCACAAACAAAATAGAAGTGAATGAGTATGGCCGCCTGAATTGAGGGGAACACAGAACAGGCACTGGTGAAATATGGCTCCTCAGGCTACAGCTAGCTAACTCCCATACTAGCTCCAGAATAAAGACTGAATGTCACTTCATGAACCACTTCTGAATATCTCTGAATATTGACAATGGCTGGTTTAGAACCTATTGGGAAGAGAACCAAAGAGTGTCAACCCATTGGAATGGAGTACTCTGATTGATTCACAATACTAAATGAAGGTCATTAATTACTTAGTAGGTACCAGTCTCTGTGCAGAGGCTTACATGTTCCTAAAACAAAACAAAGCAGGCTTTATTGTTATTATTCCCTTTTTACAGATTGAGAAGATAAGGCAAAATTATATTAAGTAGTTTTCTTAAAAATCTCACAACTAGAAAGTAAATGTCTGTGCATGGAGAAAAGAGAAGGGAGAACGGCAAACACGGTTGGAACTGTAAGGACACAGGAAAAGTTTCCTCTCCCCTCTGAAGTTTCAAGACTGTTGAAATGAACTGACAATAAACAGATTAACAGGAGAAAATGCATACAAATTATTAATGTGTGTAAGCACAGAAATATACAAAATATGAGACTCAAAGAATGGCCAGATAATTGAGGCTTAAATACTCTTTGTGGAAGAGAGGGAAGTGAGAGATGTAGGCAATTGTGAGGGGTGGTAAATGGGTTTCAAGGGAAATAAATGAGCCCAAAGAACAGAAAGTGTCCTGGAACAAAGTTCCTCTGAGCTTTGGAGGAGGTGAAGGGAAGGTGAGGGGCAGAATTGCACTGTGAATAAGGGTGAACTTATTATACAAAGGAAGTCTCCCAGGTAATCTCCTGAAGCTGCCCTTAGGAGAATAAATGAAAAGTCTGTCTGCGCGTGGTGACAACTTTTGGTCTTTTCTTTTCTCTAGAGGTTAATCTTCTCTGGTTATTTGATAAGATTTCTAGAGAGGGGATCTTAACTGCGTTTCTTTCGTAAGAAATTTTTCATTATCCAATAAGGGAACGTCTAAAGAGAGAGAGAGAGAGAGATTGTCCCTGTGCTTTGTGGGGAGAAACAAGATTAGTAAAATCTTTGATTTGGAGGCAGATTCTAAGGTCTCCAATTTTCGTTCATTCGAAATGCCAAAGCACCATACTTTGGGGTATTATTCTCTGAGGCTCAGGAGAACCAAGACCAGGAAACAGGATGAGAAAGGGGACCTTAGGTCATGAGTTTGTTTCCCAAACTAGCCTTATAAAAAGAAAATAAGACGGACTCGGTGGCTCAGCCTGTTATCCCGCGCTTTGGGAGGCTGAGGTGAGTGGATTGCCTGAGCCTGAGGGTTCGAGATCCCCCTGAGCAACTTGGCGAGACCTCATTTCTACAATAAATTTTAAAAAAAAATTAGCCAGGTGTGGTAGCGCGCACCTGTAGTTCCAGCTACTTGGAAGGCTGAAGCGGAAGGATCACCTGAACCCAGCAGGTCGAGGCTGCAGTGGCCGGGAGCGGCCACTGCACTCCAGTCTGGGTGACAGAGTGAGACTCCAACTCAAAAAAAAAAAAAGAAAAAAAAAACCAACTGATTTTCGACACTCTAAGCAATTCTGACAACATATATATGTTTTAGGGTTTTTTCCCTCATACCAACCAATTCTTGAATTCTTGACTGACACAAACAGTGTGTCCTCAGTTTTGATACTATTTGAGTGGAGGTATCTCAGACCCACAGTTTAGGGCTTAATCTCATAAAACAGCATACAAGATAACCCACTTTTACTCTAGGCTCCAAAAGGAAGTAGTGGGTCCCCAGGTTGCCCACAGCTTCTATTTAACTTGACTACAAATTGGAGACTCTCACGATCTTCTCCCTGGGTTTGACAGTTTGCTAGAACAGCTCATAGAACTCATGGAAACATTTACTTACTATTACCAATTTATTATGAAGAATATTTTAAAGGATACAAAAGGACAGCCATATTAAGAGGTATATAGGGTAGGGATTGGAAAGGTCCTGAGCATATGATCTTCTGTTAACTATTGGACATAAAATTCTCTTTAAGATTATTGGTTAGAACCAATATAAGCAGATAACTTGAATGGGCAGGCCCAGACACACAAATGAGCACATAGCTACCCAAATTTCATATGTAGGAAAAAGTCATAAGTAGTAACTCAGATTATCAAGGTGTATTGATGCTTAGAGTGTTCATTAACACTTTTGCAAAAATAATTCTTTAGAAAAATTCCTCCACACATACTAAATTGTTACGATTTTGATATATCTCTTTATAGCTTAAAAATTTGTTTTCTTCTAATATTTATGTATCAGAGTACACATGTATGTGTGTGTGTGTGTGTGTGTGTGTGTGTGTGTGTGTGTTTCTATCCATCATCTTTCTACCTATTGCTAATTTTAATAAAATGATATACACAATAGATACATAAATAGTATACTATTTTTCCCCTGAATGTTTCACCAAAATATTGTCCTATGTTACCGAAAATTTCTCATAAAACACGATTGTTAATTTTCACAGTTTTGTCCATTGACTTGGGCATGGATTATTTGATCATTAAAAAAAGAATTGATACTTTGAACGTTAACTTATTTTTTGCTATTATAGTCAAAGCCATAACAGTTTATTTAATAGTAAGTTAAAAAATGTGTTGATAATTACATTGCTTGCATTAGGAAGAATGAGAAAAAACAGCTAGTAGAATTTAGAAATGATAGAGTTGGCTAAAAAGGTTTCTCTGGGTATCTGAGTGTGTTGCTTTTGTATTATGTTTTAAAAGACTACACAAGTGTTTATTTGCTTTTATCTCTTTGCCATGTTTTGCCATCTTTGGGATCAATCTCTGTTTGTGCATTGTGATTGAAATTGAAGTGTGTTTGTTCAGAACACAATGACATTAGATTGTTGATTGCTCAGTGCATTGCAGTTTGGAAAGGAATAGAATATATAGAAAAGAGAAATAGAGTTATGTGGTTCCAGAAGTGGATTAGTACATTATGTTACTGTAGAGCAGTATGTATTCAAAAGATTTAAAGATCTCTGATCAATGATGACAAAGATTATTTTCAATTGTGAGTGGTTTAACTGCTTCACTTACTCTGACATGGTCTAAATGCTAATTCGGGTGCTAAAACAAAGCAAACTAAAAAACACCCAGTCAGCAGCATTTCCTAAGAGCTTGACTCCAGAGAAAGTTTACATATTAGTTTATATATTTATTTATACTTTGTGTTAGGGTCCGGATAGGGTGAGGGTGGCGTGCTGGAGGAGCACAGCACCAGTAACGCAGAGATCCGAGTTATTGCAAAGAATTGCAACACACAAAGAGGCAAAGAAAGAAAGGTTTATTTAAAAGTAAATTAGAGAGAGAAAGAGAAGGAAGACAGAAGATTCACCTCTCCAAGGTGGGGGAGTGAGCCAAAGCCAGGAAGCATGGCGACAGGGCGACAACCATAGCTCAAAGAGCACATGGCCACACCAGAGTCTAGCAAGGCAATGGCTGCTGGTTGCTTGTGGTTAAGTCCTTTTAACCATTCCCCTTGATGGGGGAAGATCACTAAGGTGATTGAGTGGTAGTCTGCTTCCACATCATCACAAAGGGACAGGCAAGTGCAGGTACTGAAGTCAGGAAGTGGACAGCAGGCAGATGGGTGGGTTAGTTACATGATTGCTGCCATGGTGAGGCTTATCTGTGTAATGTAGATCACAAAGGACTGATTAGGTTAACCCTGGGTGGGATTTCCTGCAAAAGACTTGTTAAACATTTGCAATTCACTAACTCAGACATTTGCAACTCACTAATTCCTTGAACAAAGGTGGGGTGGTCATATTATTACTTTTATGACTTTGGCTAGCCAAAGGGTGACCTTTGATCTTCGGCCTTGACAAGAAACCTAAAAGTTTACTAGATATTATTATGCTAAACCATGAATGCTTGGGTTGTCCTGATCTTGCATCTGAAGGAAATTTGTCAAGGGGGGATGGGATAGACTGCTGCTAGTTCTGTAGTAGAATGTCTGAATGCTTTCTAATGGTTGTGCTGAGGCAAAAAGACTAAACCCTTTCACTATGTACTTGGTACATATATGGATACATATGTGCATGGTAATATGTTACCTATATGTGCTAATGCATATAAAATGCATGACAAAAACTTATAATGGCATGTGATGACTATGTTCTGGATTTATGCTCACCTTGACTAATCATATTGACTTAATACAATTATTCTATCAGGAGAATGCCACTGCAATGTTGAGAAGTATTTCTGCATATGGTAAATTAATCTATGTTATCTGAAAATCATGGCCAAAAATTCTGAGGACTTGAAAATTTCTAGGAAAGGAGAGCATTTCTCACAATGTATGTGAAATAAGAAAATAAATCTTTAATTTCACAGTTTGGAGTTTTAGTTTTTTTATATTTAGAATAATCATGTGGGATCTCATCCCTTTTGGTACAAGCTATTGTCAAAGCCTAAGAGACCAACCTGGAAACAAAAAGGAAGATTGTTCCAAGGTTTCCATTTTCTGCCAGCAAAAAATTTAAACTATTCAAAATATGTGTGACATTTACATCTGAAACAGAAAACTTTGAAGAATTTTGGATAGTTCATTGTTTTTGCTAACTACTTTTCCCCACTCCCCAATTTAGTCTTTTTTGGTCAACATTCACCCTTCAGTAATTCCCTTGAAAAACCAGATTCCAAGGGTATAAATCTTGCCCACTTGGGCTTCCTCAACTTTGAAATGCAGATGGTGACTGAGCACACTTTACTTTGCTGCTGTGGGGATTAAACAAATTAACACAGATAAAGTGCTTAGAAGATGGCCTGGACACAGCAAGCCTTCAATAGATGTAATCTATCATTATATTATGCAATCAACAGACGTTTATTGTGGTCTATGGAGCATGCTACTGACAGAATTGCATTTTTGTTTTCTTAGCACCCAAGATCTAGAAGAAAAGACAGATGTTAATCAGTCTTACATATAGCTACTTTTTACACTGAAATTGTTGGAAGTTTTCTGGACAATGACCACATGCCTAATGGGACCACCTAAGCTTGTCAAGGGTGTCTGGCACTTTTGAGACATGAAGGAAGTGGTAGTCATACACACAGAATACCAGAAAAGAGATCTGGAGATGAAGGAAGAGTGTGTGGGAGGGCCCTTATTTGGAAAAGAGTGGCTATTTCAGGACATACCAAAAGAGGAAACATCCAATCTCTACTTTTGGTCTTAAGAGATTGTGGAAGGAAGTGTGTGAGTTATTACCCGGACATAGACTCTTTTCTGCCTATAACTGGCTTCTTTCCTCCTCCTTCCTTAGGGAGTGGCCACTGGCCAAGATTGGTCACTGAGGGATATGCATATTCATTCCCAGTAATGAGTCTGGGGTGCAGGTGATGGAGCAGTGTTGGAAGCAATGTAGGTGTCACTCTTAATCAATGTAATTATAAACACCCTACAGCAATTTGAATAATTAATTTGCTTGATTATAAAACTCCTTTATGTAAGGTCCCGGGGCATGGATATCTTCACCATACAGCTGCCATCAGTTCCTCCCATAAGTTCTAATAAACCCATGTCTCTCCCTGCTGGACCTCCAGGTGACTTCTTTGAAATGGGTAAACATTATGCACAAGCCCTCTCAGATTTGGGAGTACCACATTATGAAGTATAAAAGAAAACAAACTTTTAGGACCTGCTATATGTATTATGCTGAGGAAGGAGTTAAGCCCTGGAGACTGAGTCAGATAGCTTGCTTGCAATTCTGCTTCTTAGATTATAGCCTAACTCTTTCTTATTGTTCTTGTTTTTGTAAATGATGGAGAGACGACCAGAGACCAGATCTCTCCTACTTTCCAGTTACTGCTCTTTGTTATAGATTAATTGTCTCCTTTATTTTTCTGTACCTAACTCAGAACAAATGGTGCCCAAGACCCCGTGACAGTTATATCTTCAGTGTGAAATGTTAGATATATCTTTCTCCAACGAAAAAAGACCACCTCAACCAATCACACTGTTGTAACTATGCATTAAACCTTACATAGCCAGATGTTGAAATTCTTCTGTTAACATTCCCTTAACTTGGTCTATATAAATGATCCCAAATTTCTACACTTTGGAACACTGACTTCCATTCTTCGGAATCTGTTCTTCCCAGGAGGCTCATCATTAACTTTGCATTTGAATAAACTCTCTTTAAACTACATTCTTACTTTTTTTTATTAGTTTAGGTTGACAGAAGGGAGACAAAGAAGTGGAAAAAGAGCCACTGGTTTACAAAATAATGCTCTTATTTCCCTGTGGGTGCTTTAGTCCAGATCTGTGGTGGGGTTGCAACCTATGGAAAGAGGTTGTCTATGCCTTGAACATTACTGGAGGCTTTTTGAGGAAACTGTTTTCTACATTGTCCTGGAACATATCTTCATCTAAAGTACACATGCTAGCTTAGTATAAAGGTGTGGTGGAAGAGACCTTAAAGATTCCCGTGTTGTTCTTGCTTTCTGAGAGACACTGATGGGACACGAGCAGTTCCATCTACTGATTAAGTAAATTTTATGGGAGGTCATTGTTTTGGACTGAGTTCCTGTACTAAAACTCAACAGACCAAATCAAAATGGAGTCACTCATGCAAAGTGCCACATAATCAAACTGAAACTTTAAGGACATAGGAATGTCTCCAAATGTACAGGGTTTTCCAATTAGAATGGGTCCTGTCAGCCTGAGCCAGCTTGGCAAACAAGTCCCCTCTGCTTCAACCCTTACAAGGATAGAAACCTGAAGTAACCTGATATTGACCAATCTGCTTTTTAAATTATTCAATTTTCCTGTTCCTGCTCAAGCTACCTTACAAAAGCCAACTGTTCTGCCATGCCCAGTTGAGCACCTGTCTATTTCTAGATGAGACACTGTCTGATTCATGAATCATTAATAAAAGCCAATTAGATCATTCAAATCAATTTGCTGAAATTTTGTTTTGAAACAGACTCTTAAAGGGTAGCATGGGGGAGGAAAGCTGAATGAAGTGTCATAGGGCTGTCATGGGTATCCCTGTAGTGAGGGATATGATTACCTCTGACACACCTATAGCAACTTGGCAGGGACTAGAGGTAACATGGAAGAGGGACCCCTCTTAGGGACTTGAACCACTTCCCTATCAAGCATGGAAATACAGGAAAACCTTGAATTTCTTCAAGGGAAATTCCAGGCACCTAGCTAGCGCTAAGAAGTAAATGAACAACTTGATAAGCAAGAAAGTAATAGTTGTTTAAAACTACTCAAGAAAGTTAGAGTCACAAAATGTTTCATTCTTATAGATGCTAAAGATAACATCTTAATGTATGCTCTGAAGATGTTTGTCAGAAACTCAGTGCCCCACTAAATGGAAAATGCTGTCAACTGGCACATAGAGCTCAGACAAGGAAGAACTGAGGACTGAACTCTGACTGCCATTCTTTGTTCTAAATTTATTCCTAAGGGGACTGGAGGAAGTCATACCTGCCAGCCAGAGCTTAACATTACTTTCACCTGACTCCAAGTTTTTAGATAAAGCTTCTCTTCCTTAACCAATTGCAAATTAGAGATTCTTCAAATCTACTTATGACCTGTGACCCTCCCATTTGAGATGTTCCACGTTTTTAGGATAAACCAAAGTGTGTAGCCTCTAAGTATTGATTTATGACTTTCCCTGTAAACTTGGCTTCCCTGCCTTTATTTTTTATTTTATTTTATTTTATTTTATTTTTTTGAGTTGGAATCTCACTCTGTCACGCAGACTGATGGCTGTCCTGGCCACTGCAGCCTCGCCCTGCTGGGCCCCAGCGATCCCACCGCCTCAGCCTTCCAAGTAGCCGGAACTATAGGCTCGCGCTACCACATCTGGCTAATTTTTGATTTATTGTAGAGACCTCACCAAGTTGCCCAGGTGGGTCTCGAACCTACAGGCTCAGGCAATCAATCCACTTGCCTCAGCCTCCCAAAGTGCTGAGATTACAGGCTGAACCAACGAGCCTGGCCTCTCTGCCTTTAAAAACCCTTATATATTAGCCATCATGAAGTTCAGGTCTTAAGTGTTAGCTGCCCAGGTCTCCTTGCGTGGTGCTTTGTAATTAACGCTTTGCTTTTTCTCACTGCAAATTCCAATGTCACTGTCTGAGTTTTCTGCACCAGCCAGGTTGACCCAAGTTTAGTTTGGTAACAGAGGGAAGACATGGTGTTGACTCAGAGTGCATAGAACCAGGAAAAACAAAAGTTAGGCCAAATCAGCCAGAAAGGCCTACCAGGTTCTGACTGAGACAAAAGTGGTCAGCTCCCCAAGGCTTCTGCAGAGAATTCCAGCAGGACAAGCTGTGTCAAGGCAGATCTTCAAGATGCACTGCCCAGGAGAATATGAAAGCCAGAGAGGCTGTGTACAAATACCCTGAGTATTCTTACCCGCATTTTGAGTTAGGACAATTCACACACATAGTCCTCCATGTTCCTAGATGGCAGTATAGTGGTACTGTTCAGAGAATAGACCACTGAAAATGTGAGAGACTGAATCCTCTCATACCAAGTTCCAAACCAGATATAACTAAAGAATAATTATCCTCTATCACATGGGTAAAGATATACAGATGAGCATCCCTTATCACGAAATCCCAAATCCAAAATGCTTCAAAAATTTAAAATATTTTTGAGCATCAACATGACTTTCAAATATAGTATTCATCAGAGCATTTCAGATTTTGTAGTTTTAGATTAGGAATACTCAACCCATAAGTATAATGCAAATATTCCAAAATCTGAAAAAAAATCCCAAATCTGAAACACTTTTAGTCCCAAGCATTTTGGATAAGGGATACTCAAACTGTATATGCATATGTATATAGTCATGTAGAGACAAGATACAAAGTGTATTCCCCCCCCCCAGCATCACAGTTTTTGGTGTTTGTTTGTTTGTTTGTTTGTTTTTGGATAATTAACACACTTGTGAGGAAATTCTTATTGGTTTTCCTCCCGGTTTAGTAGAGGTATTCCTTGAAATGGAAAGACTGTGCTCTATTCATCTTAATATCCCCTGTGCCTCAAATAGTGCTGTCCACAGAGCAGCAACATCAACAGTACTTGGAAGGTTGATAGAAAAATCTCAGACCTCACCCCAGACCTATTGAGTCAGAATCTGTGCTCAAAAATAATCCTTGGGTGGTTTGTACACCCCTCAAAGTTTGAGAAGTGCTGCTCTAATGGATGATCAGTATTCATTTGTAGAAAGAATAAATAAATGAATGTATACATGAATAAATAATTGAACAAGTGGAACAATTAAAAATTTGGTCCTGTTGTGTCTTTCTTAATGTTGTTTAGAATGCTTACACACAGAGGTTACGTTCCTGGTTTTCACATCTGTCTTCTCTAAAAGGAGAATCTTACTTTTCCTCACCCTTATTCCTCCTAGACTGAACCTCTTGAGTCCTGGAAGCAGTACTGGATTCCTTCTCTGAACATGGCTGGAAGGTGCATAAATTAAGTCTTTCTCAGCTCTCTCCATGAATTTTAAACTGCAGAGTCTTGTAGAATATAGTCTTTAGAATTTGTACATGTATGCCTGTGTGACATGCTTTTATATTCCTTTTGCATATCTGCCCATACTCAGAATTATATGCCTGAGACTTTTTGCCATGATATTCCACATCTTGAATTTTATTTGGTAATTTTATAGTAATATGGCTCAGGTCTTTGTCTGCTGACACTCAGCAGGGCATTTGTTCGATGCTGTGCATTATTTTGATTTATATCTAGTTTCTGAAGATTAACTGGCTTTGGCATGTCACATTCCCATAATTGTTACTCTTGAACTATTAATTTGATGTCTTTGGCAAAAATCTCTAATACATTAAAACCTTAAGGACTCACTTCACCATTTTCTACTTGGGTGACCTCAGTTAAATTACCCTCCTTTTTGGAGTTGTGAGGCTTAGAGCAGTGACTGATACATGATAAGCTGAATGTAAGTGTGAGCTGTTGTTCCCATTCATTCATTCATTTCATAAGCATTTACTGAGCAATAGCGTTTTTAACATTTGCACAAAGAAGTAAGGTCCTGCTGCCGTCTTTAAGGTTCTCACATTTATAAGGGAAAAATGGTCTTATGAATGATCAGTAATAAAGTGCTATAAGAAGTGCCTTGAAAGTAAAGTGGAGAGAGATGCTAATCCCACCTAGAGAGAGGAGAGGAGGTATCACAGCAAAGGTAGCATTTAGGATGAACCCTAAAATATCAGCCTGCATTTGCCTTAATCCTCTCCCTAGATTTAGCCTGTGCAGGAAATTCCTGATCAGATTTCAGTCAGTGCAATGGCTCAAGGTTCTTATACCGTCCACAGAGCAATTTAAAGTGAGGTCATTTTACTGTGCCCCAGTGAAGAAGAGAGACTGATTAAAAAAAAAAATTCTGGGGCTTGGAATGCATCATGTTACAAACCTAGCCTTCTTGATTTTTTCTTTTTAATCAGTCAGTACATTCTGTACCATTCAAACTGAATACATACCTTGTCCAAAGAGATTGTCTTCCCAATGTCGACTTTTTACCTGAAATGTTTTTCTAAGTCTTTAAATCATCATAGACACAGGAAACGGTCCCCTCAAGAGGGAAGGAGGGCTTTTATAGCCAATACGTCTAAAAATCCTTGAAGCTTACTTTTCTTTCAGGCAAAGCAACGAGTCTTTACAATTTTTTTTTTTCCGTAGCAAAAAACAAAGTTCACACATAATGAGACATAGCACGGCATGACATGAAAAATGCCACCCAACTCTCTGGTAGTAAAGACAAACATCTTCAGACTGACTTAAAGAACATACTGCTTTTTTAAGTAAAGAATATAAGCCAGTACACAGCAAATAGCTGGGCCTTGGGGTTGTTGTGGTGCATGAGTGTTCCCGTGGGCTTAAGGTCTGTGTCTATCAAAATTGCCAAAAGGTCAGTCCCAGCAGCCAGAACTTGTTCCTCTCCTTTCTCTCTTCAACACCTGCCTCTTTGCAAATGTTTGTTTTTCCCACTGAGAGAAGAAATGCATTGTTAGTAAAGCGGACAGGGGAG
The DNA here is from genome assembly GCA_027257055.1 of Cephalopachus bancanus. Taxonomy (NCBI): domain Eukaryota; kingdom Metazoa; phylum Chordata; class Mammalia; order Primates; family Tarsiidae; genus Cephalopachus; species Cephalopachus bancanus. The sequence continues at coordinate 358,347 of JAPVLO010000738.1, read as the reverse complement.
CAGTCAGATGAGTGAGCTAAATAAAGTGATCATGTCCCTCCCAAATGTGCAGAGATCAATCAAGACCTTTAGAGGAAAACAGTCCAGTGGATGGGTAGTGGGGAGGTAAATGTCTACAGGACCATCATTTTGAAGTCTTAAAGAAATAGACTCTGTACATGTGTATGGAAAACCAACCTAATCAATTAACCACCAACTCATCAATAAACATGCAAATTTCGAAGTGCCATTGTTACTGGCTGAAAAAGGCCATTTTGGTTATGCTAGAATAGTCATTTAAAAAGACTTAAAAACTTGTATTAAGAAATATTTTTGGGGGAGCTGAATTGGGTTACAGGTAGAAGCTGCTTAAATATAAACATGCACATTTTTCCTCCCCACCATTCTTCTCTCCTAGCACAGCCTTGCCTGATTGGTCTGGAGGGCCAGTCTTACTTAGTGGGCCCTTGTGGGTGCTGGAGAGGAGACAGTCAGCTATGCCAGACCGCCTGGTGATTTGGACCAAGGCTGGTGGGAATATACCTGAAAGCCTGGTGTGAGCATTGCCCACCTCCCTTCCATCTGGGAATATGAAGACATTGGACTGTTGTAGGCCAGGACTCTGGGAATAAGAGATTGTTACAATTATGTTTTAAAACGATTTACATCTCAGGGTCCAATTCTGAGTGAGGTACTCAGTTCATTGTTTCCGTGATAGATTACTCAGTATGATAGACTCCAAATCCATCCAAGTGGTTGCAAAGTTCATAATTTTATCCTTCTTTATGGCTGCATAATATTCCATCATGTATATGTACCATTTTTTTAAATCCAGTCCAGTTTCAATGGGCAGCATGGTTGGTTCCATGTTTTAAAGCTATCATTTAAACTGTTGTGACTTTCCCTTCCTTCCAAATGTTTTAATTGTATGCCCCTTCCTCTGGAAAACTATGAAAAAAAAAACTGTTGTAAATTCCAAAATGTTACCTAAAGTGTTAGCATGATAAGAAGAATTTCATGGTCAGAAAATTCTGAGTCATACTAAAACTGCATGTAGGCTTCAAACTCAGGGTGGGTGAAGGACTATGAATTTTGGGTATAAATGCTGGAATGACTTTGTGTTGCTTTCAGTGGAGGTTCTTTTTTGTTTGTTTGTTTGTTTTTTGGGTAATGATGCTGACCCATCTCCCTGTGAGCTGGTTACAGAAATTAAACATTCACTTTTCTCCCAGTTTCTGCCTCTCATCTTTAATTAACCATGAGGGATAGCAGCTGATGTATTGGATCAGACTGTGGTGTCCTCAAACTGGTTGCTGGAATTTGGGATCTGAAAAATACTTTAAGTAATTCTTAAACAAAAGACCTATTACCTTAATGTCAGAGAGCCTGTCTATAGGAACAGTGGGATGTTAATCAATTCCTAAGCAGTTTTAGGATCCTAACATCAGAAATCCTATCCAGAACAAAGAAGATGCAAATGTTCAGTACCTAATGCTGCGTGACTTTTAGCAACAAGGAAATAGGCCAAAGGGCAACCTGATTCATACTTAATTATAACAATATTTTTGCCCAGAACCTGACATATAATCCTTGTTAACCCTGTAGGGGTGGTTTCAGTAGCAATTCAGGGCAGGTTTCTGCTTCAAGCTGTGAATACTAAGAATGTCTCCAGACGTTGCCAAATGTCCACTGGGTAGAGGTAGACTCATTCCCAGTTGAGATCCGAGGTTAAGGATAATGTGACATTGAGATCCCTGATCTCAATGTATAATGTGATAAGCCCTTATTTTTTTACTGGACAACTGACATATTAAAGCAAACAATAATAACTGCAATGACAATAACAACAAAAAACATGTGTTCTAATATTTGGAGGTCTTTTCTTAACCTAATTTGTGCACAGATGTCTGTTTTGCAGAATGGAGACTCTCTCTGTATTGTATATGTGTGAGCATGTGTGTTCCTTCTTGTGCACATGCATGCACAGGGATGGGTGGAAATAATCTCTTTATCAGACACTGTAACAGGAAGAAACAAACTGTTTTTTTCTTATCTACTCACATATTTCTCAATACACTACTTCTGATACTAGATATGTGGGATTTCTCCCAAGATATCAAGCAGTTCTGCAGCAGACACTAGCTGGGTATCCTCTAATTCTATTCAATTCTGACACTGTCTATGTAGAGATGGTGTCAAATCTCACACGTTGAGGGCTGAGTCCCACAAGACTGCCCTTCATTGCTGATGCCAGTCGCAAGTCCCAGGTTATGACCTGTATTTATAACTGACTAGCTATAAATCAGGAGTTCCCATGACCCTCTCCTCAGGTCAATTAATTTACTAGAGTGGCTCACAGAACTCAGTGAAACACTTTACTTATGTTTACAAATTTATTATAAAGAACATTATTAAGGATACAGATGAGCAGCCAGATGGAAAAGATGCATAGGGTGAGGTATTGAGAGTGGGAGCAGAGCTTCCATACCCTCTTTAGGTGCACCACCTTTGAGAAAGTTCCAGGTATTCAACTACCCAGAAGCTCCCTGAAACCTGTCCTTTCGTAGTTTTATGAAGGTTTTATTGTGTAGGCATGATTGATAAAATAACTGACCATTGATGATTGCTATGGTCTGAATGTGTGTGTCCTCCAAATTCATATATTGGGCTAAGGCCCAATGTGACAGTGCTAAGACATGGGGCCTTGGAAAAGTATCAGACTGACTAACCTGAGAGAGAGAACAGAAGTAGATATTCTTGATCCACCACTCATGTCCCAGAAAACCCAATTCTAGCACCAAAAAAAATTACAGTGGATGCTTATTTGTTGCAACATATGCTATCTTTTTATTTGCATTCAGTTTTCTTTAAATTGTCATCTCTTTCTCCCTTCTTCTTCCTACTTTTCCTCATTCTCCTTGTCCTCCTCCTCTTTATCAATCTTCCTTTCCTTATCTCTCTCTCTCTTCCTCTTCCTCTCTCTCCACACACACACACACACACACACACACACACACACACACACACACACACACACACATTCTTGCCTAGTTACTGAAGAATATGCTTTGATAGTCTTATCCGGAACAAGTTCTTAGTGACTAAAACATTGCTACTTTGAAGGTAGTGTCTGAAAAAATGTCTTCCAGGCAATTCTTAACAAAAGTTAAATTAATTCCAGAAAATATTTGTTTAGAAAATAGGAATCTGATAATCAGACAGCTAAAGCATGGACGTTTGGTGCTGCTGCAATGGGACTGGTGTATTGGTAAGTGGGATTGTTTTGGAGTAAATGAGTCTTCCTGAAGTAAATGAGGTATGTACCTGATCCACCTAAGCCTGGTCACAAATCTAAGTGGGCAAAAGATATGAACAGACACTTCACAAAGGAAGACATCCGAGCAGCCAACAGACACATGAAGAAATGTTCAACGTCACTAATCATCGGGGAGATGCAAATCAAAACCACACTGAGATACCACCTAACTTCAGTCAGAATGGCAATTACCAATAACTCAAAACTAGCAGTTGCTGGAGAGGTGAAAAGGGAACACTCCTACACTGTTGGTAGGAGTGCAAACTACTGCAACCTCTGTGGAAAACAGTATGGCAATTCCTAAAAGCTCTAAATATCAACCTCCCATATGACCCCGCAATCCTCCGACTGGGAATATACCCTGAAGAACTCAAATCACTCTATCAAAAAGATACCTGCACACGTATGTTTATCACAGCATTGTTCACAATAGCAAGAACCTGGAAGCAACCATGCTGTCCATCAATAGAGGACTGGATCAAAAAAATGTGGTACATATACACGATGGAATACTATGCAGCCATAAAAAAGAACAAAATCATGAATTTCGCAGCAACCTGGATGGAACTAGAGTCTATAATACTGAGTGACCTCTCACAGAAACAAGGATCTGAGTATCACATGTTCTCACTCATATAGTGGACCTTGAACATCCAACATAATACTATAAGAAAATGACTGAAGTGGTGGGAAACTATGGGGGGGAAGGGGAAGGGAGATGGGCTTAACGGTAGTAAATATCTGTCTGGGGATGGGAGACACCTCTTATCAACAAGGGTGCCTGAACGAAGCATATTTGTATACCTAACCCTTAACTGTAACCCACAATATCATAATAAAAAATATTGATTGACCATAAAATATTGATTAAAAAAAAGAAAAATCAGGTAAAAATCAGAGCCAATTATTTGACCATAATGAAGTGTCAGTACTTTAAGTTCTAGAAGATATCCCTCTAAAGTTGCCCATTGAGACCTATTGCTGTTATCTTGTTAATGTTTCTAGTCAGATTATTTTTTTTTCTGTTCCTTAGTCTTTTTTTTTCAGATAATTTTTTAAAGAACTGGTGTATATCTGTTAACCATTACTTATGAATTACTTTCCTTCTGTTCCAGTAGCAGCATTTATTTGTTTCTCACTTGAAGGGAGTTAGGTCTATAGTGGACTTGAATTTCCATTCACTAATTGTGTAATGCATAAATATGTGTCTACATGCCAGTTGTTCACAGATCGAAAAGCAGACTGGGTTTCTACCTTTAAATTAAAGATCAATAGCATGATCATTCAATAATAATACATTTTTATAGAAGCAATTCACTAATGAATCTTATATAATTTAATGCTGCCTAAGTCTATTTTCACTGTGTTAGAACAAATTTTATGCTCGGCCTTTTTTGTGATGGATGTTGCCCAGTAGTATCTCTTCAACAGCGGTGTTGCCTGCAGAGTGCAGGCACTAGGCAGTGAATGCAAAAGTGCTGGCTCAACCAACTCTCCCAAAATAGGCCCGTGGAGCAGGTGCCTTCCCAGTGGGGACATTTGTCATTACAGACAGGATATAACCATATAAAAGGGGCATCTGAGTAATGCAGCGAGTTTGGAAGCAACATCAAAGTGCATACACACACACACACACACACACACACACGCACATTTACTCCTTTTTCTCTGTCTTCTTAAAGCATCCTATTGAACAACCTAAGGAAGAAGGCATTTGCAGGCATACTAGGACCTTCACAGAGTAACACAGTGAATAATCCAAACTCCAGCAGTTTCTAATTTTACCAACTCAGGTGGGACTGGAATTGGGGACAGGAATAGCTCAAACAGAGACAATAGGAATGCATACCATAAAACCTCGATGTGAACAAAGCTTGTTCTGTCATGCTGAACTTTGAGCAGACCCAGACAGAGGAATTGAGGATGTTCTGAAATTACTGTCAAGGCTATTTGACACTTTTGAGACACTCATGAGTTTGCTTATAACATAAATAAGTGGAAGAATAACAGCTAGTCAGAACAACATCAGGGAGTCCAACACCAATGTCTTTGTTCTTACAAGTATTTAAAAAAAATTTTCCATAGCTTTTGATCTCTGTTGGTTTCTATTTCAAGTGTCATGAACACAGACCATAGTATACAGCTGTGACCCACTCTTGCTTTTACTGACACTCTGCATTTTCTCATTGGCCACCTTCTGCCAAGCTTTAAAGCAAACAAATAAAAAATGTGAGATATTCAGTTACTGGAATTCAAAAATTCCAGAATAAGGCAGCAGATGGATAGAACAGAGTTTCGAAGGGTCCTTTCAACTGCAAGACATATAGAACCAGATACATTGGTGTAAGTCTTCTAGAACTTTGGAGAAACATAATCAAAGGAGATTAGGAACATGAATCCAAGGCTAATAAATTCTTCTCATGAGGGTATGTAATTCACACACTAAAGTATGAAATTCAGAGACATACAGATGCCGGTTACAGTTTACCTCTGTTACATATTAGCTGGGTATAAAAATGTCTGTTTCATGTGGTTGGTAGAGGGATTAATTAAATTGCATTCTAATTACCTTTAAGGAAAACAAGGGAGAAGAAAGGTGCCCTTAAAACAGGAGAAATAAAAAAGTGGAAGCTTCTATGATAAATGGGTACCCATAAAGATGAGCTGGAAGCTGCTAAAATGGTGAGAGTCAATATGGATAATACATAGCCCCATGTGGACAAATTGAAGCCTTCCAGGAGAAACTGGAATCCACAGCTCTTTAATTCAACATCTAAATCAGACTATGCAGCAATCTGGAAAAGAAAACAAGCAAACAAACAAAAAACCCAATGCCCTTTGCATGAAACTGTATATGTACCTAACCTGGAGCCTATAGTCATTGCAGGAGGTAATTTGGAAGAATCTGGAGCCACTCCATGCCAACAAAGTGGTTGAAATGATCAGTAAAAACTCTCTTGGCTCTGTATTAACTTTCTGTAATGTCTGCTGCTTCCTTATACTTCCCAGTGTTTCTGAACCTAACTTGTGTTTGTCCACCCGGAGCTGCAAAGCCAAATACTAACATTGGGATTTGTATTAAGAGAAAGTTGAGCATTTATTGCAGGGCAACAAACAAGGAGAACTGGGCAGCTAATGCTTAAGACCTAACCTCCCAATAGTTTACATGCAAGAGTTTTTAAAGGCAGGGAGGCAAAAGGTTAAAGGCAAAGTCAAATATCAGTACATGAGACTGTACACTGATCTGACTTAAAAAGGTGGAACATCTTGAAGTGAAGGCTTACAAGTCATAGGTAGATTTTCTGATTTGTAATTTGTAAAAGAAGCGAAAGTTTGTGTAAAGACTTGGAGTCAGCAGGAAAAGAATGTTAGGTCTGACTTATGGGTATGACTTCCTCCAGGTCCCATGGCAAGGGAAAAATTGGAACTAATAATGGTAGTCACAGTTGAGTCCTCAGTTTCCCCTTATCTGAGTTCTACACGCTAGCTGATGGCATTTTCCACTTGGTGGGGGTAGGGGTTTCTGAAAAATAACTCAGGGACATATATTAAGATGTTATCTTCAGTTTCTTATGGGGAACCAAATATCTTATGACTTTAAGTTCCTTGGCTATTGTTTTAAGCTATAATTATCTTCTTGTTTATCAAATTGTTCATTTACTTCTCAGGCATAGCTAGGTGCCTAGAATTTCCCTTGAAGGAACTCAAGATTTTTCTTTACTTTCATGCTTGAGGGACCTGGCATGCTCCTCAGAGGGGTACCTGTTCCATTTCACCAGTTTCACAAAACTTTGTGTGACTAACCTTAACTTAGTTATACAGGAAAACACACTCTAGAAAACATAGAACTCAGCTACATCAGCACAATACAAAACCATTAAACAGCATTTCACTGACTATAGGTGAAAGTTAGATGGTTCTATTTTCCTAAACCAGAGGACACTGGCTTTCTGAACTTCTGACACTGAAGTTTATCTGCTGCATGAAGAAGCTTAGTTCAGAAGGATGTGTGCACTTGAATCTCACCCTTGCCATATCCCAAGTCGTGTACTTCTAGTGAAAAGGCCAACATTTTCTTCATGATAATGAGAGTTTGGACCAGAGAAGACACCCTTTCCTAGTTAACAAAAAGTACTTCATTGGTTAGTGGCAGACACAAGTGCATGAGAAGGCAGCCATTCAGACTAACTGTCAAATTGTAAATTCTATAGCATACATACGAGTGGTCATTTCTATAAAAATTCCTCCAGGTAATTTTGTTACCTGTATCTCATATTCTGTTCCATACAAAGAATCTCATTGTGGTTTTTTGGGCACTCTCTCAGAAGCTCTGTGGGAAATGTCTTAGATGAATCCAGTTCATTTTTTCCTTCACACAGAAGCTTCCAACTAGTAACTCATTTTCTTGGTTAAAAAACTTCTTTCTTTGAAACCATATAACTGGAGAAGAAAGTATCAACATCAACATCAACAATTCAATCAAAATGTTTCGACTTGGTGGATCTTAGGTTTTAAGTTTTGTCTGAACAATATTTAAAGGGTTCAGAAATACCACCAAAGGTTTTCTTTTGTAGTTCATGTCTCTGTAGAGTCATTTTTGCCTCAACCCTGATAAGAAATAGTGATGAACCATGGAAAATGAACCCCATTCAGAAATCCCTATGGGGAAAATAATGTCATGTACTATCTTCTATCTTAGGAATACATTTCAAAAAAGGAAAGAATCCTTCCCAGCAGCTATTCTTTCACTTGTACCTCCTCACCACGAGCCAGTTCTTCTTTGAATAGGATATTCAGCACCTTTGTCTACTCTGCCACCTCAAGCTAATTGTGGGTAAATCCGCATGCACATGGTTGTCTCTCTTGCTCTCAGCAGATGCAGGAGATCAGGGCACAAGCACACCACACGGTGTGAACTCGAAATGACTGATGAGGCCTTTTTCAGGGCTCCCAAAGGCTTCTCTCCTGTTACTATTACATGCTCAGAGATGGCCACTCTCCAATGGAGATTTTTTTGCCCTTTTTATAGCATGAGGTATAAGCACCTGGATAAAGTGCAGTGATGTTTTTGAGTCTGACAGGTGAGCACACTTTATTTTTTAGCATGCCTTCTTTGATATTCAGAGTCAAGATAAAAATTTCAAATTTTAGAAAATGACCAGGTAGAGGATTACTGATTCACACTTCCAGTCGGTTCTTTACCCAGCCACAGAATTTTATTCCCTCTCTGGGAAAGACCTCTTACTAGCATTGTGTGATTATAGATTATTCTGGTCTGTCAGTATAGCAATAGCAAATATTGCAACAGAATGTAACACAAAACATATACAAGTAGTTTATCACCCTAACTTATTTTCCTTTTTGCAGAATTAATTACTGAAAAATTGGCCATGTTGACACTTGTATGAATATTCTTTATTATTTGATACATGTTTATAATAGACCATTTGAAGACAAGCATTTTTTTTTTTTTTTGAGTTGGAGTCTCACTCTGTCGCCCAGACTGGAGTGCAGTGGCACGTTCCCGGCTACAGCAGCCTTGACCTGCTGGACTCTGGCGATCCTTCCGCCTCAACCTTCCAAGTAGCTGGAACTACAGGCGTGTGCTACCACGCCTGGTTAATTTTTTTGATTTTATTGTAGAGATGAGGTCTCGCCAAGTTGCCCAAGTGGGTCGCGAACCCACGGGCTCAGGCAATCCACTCACCCTCAGCCTCCCAAAGTGCTGGGATTACAGGCTGAGCTACCGAGCCTGGCAAGCATTCTTAATGTTGTGAAGAAATATCCATCCTGAAAGTGCTGCAGAAATTTTCTGCCTTATATTTTCATCTAAAAAAACTTGAATTCAGCTACCCAAGACCACTTCATACTTGGTGTTAGATTCATCAGGAACTGAAAGAACAGCATGATCTTGCCTTTATTGTCTGACATACACATTTTCCAGGTGAAAAGATAATGAAAAAGTACTTTTGGTAAGATAAAAGCATTCCTTTTTTCTCCCCCTAGTGCAAAAATATGGTACTTATCTAACATTCTCAGATATATGGTACTCCATATTTTGTCTGGTAAAAGAAAAAAAAAGATTATTAGGATACAGTTTATGAGTTTTTGACAAGCAACCTGATATAGCACATACTTTGCTAGTTCTGTCAGAGTGAAAATAGAACTGGCTATATTTTATGTGTGCTTAGTTTTAAAATGGTGTGAGTTTTCATGAAATATGATTTCCAAGTTTTGAAGTAATTGTGAGTGAACATATTCCATTCTAACTTCAAAAACCTTCGAAGGGAGAAATTGATGGGCCCAGGATGCAGGTACTCACCCATCCTGGTCTTGTCCATATGATTCAATATGCTCCATAGAGACACCCTCCCAGTTTTTGTAAACCAATGCAAATGTCATTTTTAAGATTAATTTTTACAGAATTGTTGTTCGTAACTCCCCTTTCCTCTTTAGAGTGATTTTTTCCCCCAGAAATCATTACTCTACTCTCTTTTTGCAATTTTAAAATCCCTGGCATTAAAAATTAACTTTTTGGTCAGGTGTTGTGGCTCATGCCTATAATCCCAGCACTTCGGGAGACTGAGGTGAGAGGATTGCTTGAGCTCAGGAGTTCGAGACCAACCTGGGCAACATAGTGAGACCTTGGCTCTACAAAAAAAAAAAAAAATCAAGAAATTGGCCAGGTGTGATGTTGCACACTCATCCCAGCTACTCAGGAGGCTTAGGCAAAAGCACCGCTTGAGCCCAGGAATTTGAGGCTACGGTGAGCTGTGATTGTGCCACTGCACTCCAACCTGGGCGATAGAATGAGATCATGACTCCAAAAAAATATTAACTTTTAATTTATTCTTTACTTTGATTAATTTCTTCATATATTCTAATTATTTAAAGTGTATGCTATGGAGTTGGCCTGCCTGGTTACTAATGTTAATTCCACACTTATTAAATGTGTAATCTCAAACAAATGATTTAATTCTAGGTTATTCTCAATTACTTCTAGGTTTGTTCTATTGTAAAATAGGGGTAACAAAAGTATCTATTTTATAGGGTGGTAGTAAGTATTTCATTATGAGGTACATTGGACTTCACATGATGTATAGTAAGTACTTCAGAAATGTTTGTTATTATTAACAAAATTTTATGAAATATTATTTAGTAACATTGCTTTTTTATAATCAATATTTTTGTTATGATATTGTGGGGTACAGTTAAGGGTTAGGTATACAAATACGTTTCGTTCAGGCACCCTGTTGATAAGAGGTGTTTCCCCGTCCCCAGACAGATATTTACTACCATTAATCCAATCTCCCTCCCCCCACCATAGTTTCCCACTACTGTCAGTCATTTTCTTATAGTATTACATTGGATGTTCAAGGTCCACTATATGAGTGAGAACATGTGATACTCGGATCTTTGTTTCTGTGAGAGGTCACTTAGTATTATAGACTCTAGTTCCATCCAGGTTGCTGCGAAATTCATGATTTTGTTCTTTTTTATGGCTGCATAGTATTCCATCGTGTATATGTACCACATTTTTTTGATCCAGTCCTCTTTTGATGGACAGCATGGTTGCTTCTAGGTTCTTGCTATTGTGAACAATGCTGTGATAAACATACGTGTGCAGGTATCTTTTTGATAGAGTGATTTGAGTTCTTCAGGGTATATTCCCAGTAGGAGGATCGTGGGGTCATATGGGAGGTTGATATTTAGAGCTTTTAGGAATCGCCACACTACTTTCCACAGAGGTTGCAGTAGTTTACACGCCCACCAACAGTGTAGAAGTGTTTCCTTTTTGTCACACCCTCTCCAGCAGCTGTTATTTTTTGAGTTGTTGATAATTGCCATTCTGACTGGAGTTAGGTGGTATCTCAGTGTGGTTTTGATTTGCATCTCCCTGATGATTAGTGAGGTTGAACATTTCTTCATGTATCTGTTGGCTGCTTCGGTGTCTTCCTTTGTGAAGTGTCTGTTCATATCTTTTGCCCATTTTATAATGGGGTTGTTTGCTTTTTTTCTTTTCAGAATGTTTGAGTTCCTTGTAGATCCAAGATGTTAAGCCTTTGTCAGACCTGGAGTTGGCAAATACTTTTTCCCAGTCTGTAGGCTGTCTCCCTGCTCTATTGATGGTTTCTTTGGCTTTGCAGAAGCTTATCAGTTTAATAAAGTCCTGCTTGTCTATCTTCTCTCTTATGACCTGTGGGTTTCGGGTTTTGTTCAGGAATTGGATGCCAGTTCCCGATTTCCATGAGGGATGTCCTTCATTTTCTAAGGTTCTTATGGTTTGAGGTTTTACAATTTAGGTCTCTGATCCATTTAGAGTTAATTTTTGTGCATGGGGATAGATAGGGGTCCTGTTTCAATCTTCTGCATGTGGTCAGCCAGTTTTCCCAGCACCATTTACTGAATAGGTTCTCCTCTCCCCAGTGGTAGGTGGTGGAGGCTTTGTAGAAGATGAGTTGGTTGAGAAATGAGGTTTTGCTTCTGGAATCTCAATTCTATTCCATTGATCTATATGCCTGTTCCTATACCAATACCAAGCTGTTGTGATGATTGTGGCTTTATAGTAAAGTTTGAAGTCTGGTAATGTGATACCACCTGCTTTGTTTTTTTTTGCTGAGGATTATTCTGACTATTCTTGGATGTTTGTGTTTCCATATGAGTTCCTATGTTGTTTTTTCTAGGTCTGAGAAGAATGTTGCTGGTAATTTGATGGGTATTGCATTGAATTTGTAGATTGCCTTAGGTAAGATGGACATCTTCACAATGTTGATTCTTCCAATCCATGATCATGGGATATTTTTCCACTTGTTTGTGTCATCTTTGATTTCTGTGAGTAACATTTCTGATATTTGTTTAGCCAATAGGAAATTTCTTTCTTCACCTTTTTTCCTTCTACTTTCTTACCCTATCATAAATTTGGGATAATGTTGACTTGATCTACAATGTGTACATTTGATTTGCCTTTATTCTTTACTTCAACAGTGTTTTGGGGTTTTTTTTGAGTTCACATAGAGGAGTGACTTCAATCCAGTGTTGATTTTCAACTTGAAAAGGAGAGTTAAATGACAGTTTTACTTTGAGGACAATCAAAGATAAAAACAAGCAGACTGCTTTCTCTACCTGCTCTTTTTCTTTTCCGCCCCATTTTCTTTCAAATACAAAGGTGCTGCATAGGGTAACTTTGAGGGCTGAATGTGAGCAGTGATGTGGAAAACAACCTGGCAGAAGTATGCCTTTCTGTATATGCGTTTTATTACACTTATCTACTCACTTGCTTTTTTCAGGGAAGCACGGTGTATCTAACACTTTTTAAGTGCTTAGTACTTGTAAGAACTTAGTCTACAGCACTTAGTAGATATTTAATAAAATCCTTTATTGAAATTCAACATATTTTTAAAGTAGTTTCGTGAGCATCTTCTGGTTTAAGTACCCATTAGGACTTTAGCCTCTACTGACTGTGTGTGAGATTTTTGAAATTAGGTCTTGAGTGCTCGCTTGCAGAGAGGACCTAATACATGTTATTCAAATGAATAAATGGCTAGATGTTCACTTTCTATGCAGTGTGGCAAGTACACGGAAAAGAAGCAAGGTGAAAGACTGGAAGAAAAGAAAATAGCAAAGTGATCCAAGACAGAACAATTGGGATCTGACCCAAAGGGGAAGCAGTTCACATAGAAAAGAGGAAGCAGGATTAAGGGCTCATCAAAGAGTAGAAATGTTCAACTCAGTCCCCACTGTTCATTTTTCCATTGATGGGAGTGAGGATAAGGAAGAGCGGAGTCAACAATGAATTCTGTGTTTCTCCACATTTAAGAAGAAATTATGATGCTTTCTATCAAGCTAGAGAACACAGGCAAGAAATCGAATGTAGAGCATACCTGATAGGTATTAATGAGATGCCCAATCATACAGGGGTCCCCAGGGCAGGTGACACAACTGGGAAGTTGATGATTCATTGGCTCATGGGTAGAAGAAACTGCCAAAGGTGAGACTGAAAGAGATGAGAGCGAGAACAAAATGTTGCTGAATGTCTTGGAAATGGAAATATACAGTATTTAGTCCTTAAATTTGCCTTATTTTACTGTGCAGAAAATACATCATGTCGTTGCATATATCAATGGTTCATTCCTCTTTATCACTGAGAGGTATTCCACTGTATGGATTCAACCAGTCCTTCTGTCCAATTCCCCAATTAAGAGGCATGTGGACTGTCTTTTTTTTTTTTTTGTCTTTAAAATTTAGTTACAAAAATGTTATTCATAACCTGTGCAAAAAATGTTTTTGTGCAGTGGTTGGAATGAAAGCTGGATTGAAATTGGATGAGGAGTGAGTGAGAAGTTGTGAAGAGAAGATGGCAATTATAGTTCAATATTTTATGAAATTTGTGAAGTAAGGGAGAGACAGAGCTCTGTAGTTACAGTGAGAAATAAGGTGAAATGAAGATTTTGTTAGTTTTATTGTAGGAAAATAGATATTTCAGCACATGGGTACTCTAAAGGAGAATACAGTTTTTGTTACTTGTTTGTGTTGCCATTACAATATATAAGTACCTGAAAAACAAATAGTTAGAAAAATTGTTATTTAAAAATATCAGGACTCATGGGATGATATTGGGAGTCCTTTTCTCAAAACATTTTGAATTTCATAACCAGAGCAATAACAAAAATAAATATAATTATATTAAAAACACTAACAAATGAAAAAGGTATTTAAAGTCCCATTTTCAAAAGGACTTCAAAATGAGTGTAGAATATTATCTTAAAATAAATACTGGCAATTTGTTGGGAGGGGATGCACAGAAGGTTTTGGAAGACAAAAGTAAAAATGCTTAAAAGCTGGGGAGAACCAGGTGATAAGCACCAGAAAGAGAATACAGAGTGAATGGAAATTGTGTACAGTTCTCTTTTTTCTTAGTTGATGTATTCAGTTATGTTAGTGCACTTTGTATTCCTTTTGTGTTACTTGGTGGTAAGAAACAGTCTCTGGAATAAAATATATATGAATCAATGCAACTTCTGCATTATGCTGACATAATTCCTCCAATTATCAATGGCATTCATAATAAATTAAATAGGTGTGCATCAGTAGAAAGAATTATGTTAAAGGTACAGAATAGAGGAGGTGGGTGGAGTGAGATCTTAAATACTTAAGGATCAGATAGAGTTCTTACCAGTGGATGTGAGTAGTCCCTTAATCATGAAGTCTCATTAGGAGGTATCTAGGTCACCTTCTCTGTCTTACAAATGAACCGTATTCAGTAACCCATAGATTGCCAACTAAACCTTCCATGTTTAATTGGAAACATATTTCAATTGTTGAAGCCATTATTTACCATTTTCCTAAATGTTCAGTATGTATCTCTAAAAGCCACAGAGTATCACACAGTAGATATATGTTGGATTAATCAATGTGAAGAACTATGAAAGCTATCAACAGATGATTTCATTATGGTCCTTTCTGAGAGAAATTTTCTATTTGTTTCATTGTGTGTCGCATATCTTTTTCAAGTATAAGCATTTATTACCACCTCCAGCTTGTCAGGAGAACCAGATAGTCTCATTCAAAGAACAAAACACAAATTTCAAAATGATGGTGCCATATTGCAATGCCCTCAGAATTTGAGAGGACATAGCTTGGGTTGGGATACATGATAGATGAAGTGGTACAATATCAGTTTAAGTCTGTGCTGATCACAATCTAATAAGCAATTCGAATTCCTCCCTTTTTGATGGTCCAAAAATTTCTCTGACCAGACTTCAGTGATACATCTAGGATGCTTTCTTAATTATTTGTGTATGCACTGATATCTCCAATTAAATGTGATCTTCAAGAGTATTATATCCTTTCATCTGTGAATTGAAGATTCTTGTCCCCTGTCTAACAGCTAGAAAGTGTTGCAAGCAGGGCTTATTAGATGAATGAATGAAGAGTGAAAAAGTGAGAAAGTTATATTCCAACTACTGTTAATTTATTTAAACTGACTATACACATTCTATCTTTTATGAGCTCTGAAGCATTATAGGTAAGCATAAAAGTGGAGATAAAATACTAGAATCTGAGACCATTCCAGGAAGAGTAAAGCTTACTGCCTGGCACAAAATTGTATATAGAGAGGCAACCTGAAGGAAGAGAAAGAGCAATACTGTGTGAGAAACAGACCTGGGTTCAAATTCTGCCTTCACCATTTTCTACCTGTAGGAATGTGGGTTTATTTCCTAGTCTCTTGCTTCTCAAAGTATAGTTCCGTGATCTGCAACATCAGCATCAACATCACCTGGGAGCTTGTTAGAAATACAGAATCTCAGGCTCCACTCTAGACCTACCTAACCAGAACTGGAATTTGAACTTTAAAGAAATACCCAGGTGATGTGTACACATGTTAAATTTTGAGAAGCACTGGAATAGACTCTCTAAATCTTAGTTTTCTCTATTGTAAAAGAGGGAAAAACCATCTAACTTCAGAAATATGAGGGCTACAAAAATGCATGTCAAATACCTAGTACACAATGGCAATGGCTGTGCAAAAATTAAATCTATTGAAAACAAGAATAACAATAAAACAACAGTAAGAACTTTTAATATTGAAGGTGAATAGAATCAGAAGAAAGAACAATTTTTTAATGTTTTTAAATTTTTTAATGATTTGTGATACAAATCAGGATTAGGTAGATAAGTGATCATCTTACAGGTAAAGTTTGGGCCTCCCTTTGGTCTCCACTTTACCTGGTTTGAGATCAGGTACCCTTATTGATGTGATGTACCCCTCCCCACAGTGTCCTGCTACTGCCAATCCCTTTCTTATAGTATTATGATAATTGTTCAGGATCTGCTTATGAGTGAGAACATGTGGTAATCAGTTCTTTGATTCTGTGATAGATCACTGAGTATGACAGACTCTAAATCCATTCAAGTTGCTGCAAAGCCTATAATTTTGCCCTTATTTATGGCTGCATAATATTCTATCGTGTATATGTACCACATTTAAAAAAAATCCAGTCCCCTTTCGATGGCCAGCATGGCTGGTTCCATGTTTTTGCTACTGTGAATAATGCTGCAATAACCATGCATGTGCAGGTTTTTTTCTTTTTTTTATAGAATGATTTGAGTTCCTCCAGGTATATTCCTGGGATGCAAGAAAGGTTGATTTTGAGAACTTTTAGGAATCACTACACTGTTTTTCACAGAGGTTGTATTTATTAGTTTATACTCTCACCAACAGCAGAAGCATTCTCTTTTCCCTGCATCCTCTCCAGCATCTGTTGTTTTTTGAGTTATTGTTGATGGCTATCCTGACTGGAGTTAGGTGGTATCTCAGTGTGGTTTTAATTTGCGTTTCTTTGATAATTAGTGAGGCTGAGTATTTTTTCATGCATCTGTTGGCTGCTTATATGTCTTCTTTTGAGAAGCGCCTCTTCATAGCTTTTGCCCACCGTTTCCCAGGACTGTTTGCTTTTTATTTCCTTTTGGCACATATAAGTTCCTTGTAGATCCTGGATGTTATGCCTTTGTCAGATATATATACAGTTGGCAACCATTTTTCCCCATTCTGTGGGCTATCTCCCTGCACTCTTGATGGTTAATTTTGCTTTGCAGAAGCTTTTCAGTTTGATGAGGTCCCACTTGTCTATCTTATCTCTTATGGTATGGACATCTGGGGTTTTGATCAGGAGTTGGTTACCTATTCCAATTTCCATAAGGGTGGCTCCTGCGTTTTCTAAGATTCTTATTGTTTGAGATTTCAAGTTAGGTCTTTGATCCATTTAGAGTTGTTTTTTGTGTATGGTGATAAGTTGGGGACCTGTTTCAATCTGCAGGTGGTCAGCCAGTAGAAAGAACAATTTTAATCTCTCTCTCTCTCTCTCTCTCTCTCTCTCTGCCAGGCTATGGCAATGAAGTTTTTGGATTTTTGTTTAACTTCATTTTTGGCAATGGTTCTCAAGTGGGGAAGGACATTTTTGTCCCAGAGATATTTGACAATTTCTGGGAACATTTTGGACGCTATGACTGGGTAATAAGAATGTTGCTGGCTTCTAGTGGGTAGAGGCCAGGAATACAGCTAAATGTCCTACAATGCACAGGACATCCCCCTACACAAGGAATTATCCATATCCAAATGTTAATAGTGCCAAAATGGCTGAGAAAACTTCAATAATGGTTAATCCAGAGACATCCATTTGTAGAAATAGCTGTTTCTGCAAATTATACCTTTTGCAAGTGAAGTTCTTTCAATAGGAATGCAAGTAAAAACTGTATAGATGTACTCAAAATATCAACTATGAGGAAGATCATGTAAATAGCTTTGGAAAAGGAATGGAGGAATGAATGAGAAACTTTACCAGAATGTTTTCCCCCCATCTCTAAGTGCGTACTGTTCTATTAGTTTTAATTAAAAAAAAATTAAACTGGTAAAGTTTTTGTCCTCTAGGAAATTGTAGTAAAAGCTGGGGATTGAATATTAAGGCATGTGATGATGTGGATGCAATACATTATGATGAAAAATGCAAGAGATTATAAATCAAACAATGAACATACATTAAAAATAAGGGCTTATCTCTTTAAGGCACAAAATACTGTTAATTATTTTAATGCTCAAATTTATCTTGCCTGAGTACTTGCTGGGTGAATATTACCTGGAGAATTCTTTCATTTACAACAAATGGTCACATTAGTTCTCTCTAATAAAACACAGTCTGGGTCATAAAAACACACATCAAAAGAAAAATTTGCCTTAATTTATTACCTCAATTTTGTGCCCAAGTTTCTCTTGCTATTCCTCTTTTTATTAATTTTATGATTTTTATGGTTTATTTATAAGCAGAATGCTGTCCCAAAATGGATGAACCTGTTTACTAGTAAATCAGTAAACTGTAAACATTGCTATAAAATAAAGAATGTTGTTGTGATAAACCAAAAATGAAAAATTCTAGGTATCCCAAGAGAGCATTTTAGGTAGGTTACATCAACTAACTCAAATCCTGCACCCATGAATCAGTAATGCTTGCTGTTTTATGAGCCTTGCAAAGCACAAATATTCTCCTTTCTCCAGCTCAGCACATCTCTGTAGTAATAAATAGGTAATTGGTTTTGTCCTATTATACTCTTTCTATATTACCCTTTGCAATAATCACATATAAATCCGTAAGCTTATGCTTTCCTTTATTATAAATTTTTCATAGTTTAACTCCTCAACTCCTCATTCTTTCCTTCTTAATTGTAGCCCATAATCCAAAAAAATTCACAGCAATCAGACTTAACACAGATATTTTTGCTTTGGTATCAAAATATTTTGTTATATTTATTACCGTTAATTATTTCATTGATGCTGTAAGTGTACTTATATCTAAAAAATACATTATTTTTTCTTCCATAGAGAGCTCTCCAGGAAATCCCCAGTACAGAGCAACAATTCCATATCAAAATGCCATGTGAAAAGTAATATTATCATCATTATTAGGAGACTGTTCCTTTAAAAAAGTGAGAAAGAGCCTTAGGATAAAGTGGAGTTTTTTTGTACAGAAAAGAGTAAAGATTTTACCCTATAACATACACAAAATTTAGATAAAAAAGTAAAATAAAACTAAATATCACTTAAAATTAAGGTTAAAAAGAATTACAGAATTTTAAGTAAAAACATATAACATCTTGCCAATTCACAAGATACTTCTGACCAAATATTCTCCTAACCTTAATATCTTAATAGTCTTCAGATTAGCATTCTTTTATTTATCACACATCTTCTCTCTCTTTCCTCATCACTATCATTAATGACCCACTCAGAACATGTTATTCTTTTAGTAGGCTCCAAGATCAGCTGATTCAGATATTGTACTAATCCCCATGAATAGAAAGCCTGGCTATAATAAAGAGGAATTTTAGGTAGTTGAGGATGCAAATGAAAAATACTATATGAAGTCTAAAGGTTCTACCCATAGTTCTTGTTTTGCTGTCTTACATATGTGCATTTTAAAATTGCATTCCTTATTTCCTTGTCCTTTCCTCTAAAATGGTAGGGTGTGTTGGCTGTGATGATTACATGCATCACTTAACACTGCTATTGTTGAATATCAACAGAGGATTCAAATAAAGCCAGAGAGGAGGTGGATATCCCCAAGATGTCTAAGACTCAAGGCCAGGTGATGAAGTTGTAAGATGTCTGCAGCTAAGGAGAAATATGCAAGATTTTATTGTATAAGGAATTGTTGCAAATGTCAGGCAGCAGACCATTTTGAAAATGTGTATATGAAGGAGAGGGTATTTTTGGATATTTTAAAGGCAAGGAGTTTCATGGGAGGTTTGGTTTTTGACGACATACCATCTATTCATCCACTCCCAACAATAGCATTTTCACTTCTTTGGAGGGATTTGCCTTGGCCTCATCATATGCAATATTATAAGAACCTCTATGATAAAATGGCTTCCCAGCGCATATGAGGGAGTGAGCATAGAACTCGTGTTAGAGCAATTAGACTCTCTTTTCAGGGACTTTGAATATTATAAAGGGTGGAAAAAGGATTGGAGCTGATTCATTCCAGGAGCTGTAGGGAAATGAGGCAATCAATCAATTCCTCCAGTCTGCATCCTGGATATGCTTTTGTCCTTGTTGGCTTCTGGCCCCAATTATTTCTGAACTTCTGGTAATCCCACTGTTTAAATTCTGTTTGTTTTTTTCCTTAAGTTAGTTAACATTGGTATCTATAATGAGAACTAACAAATAAATCATAATTGACATTCTTAATGACTAATGTCAACATATGACATTCAGTTAGGTGAATATGATTTAGCTCCTAATGATTATCTGCCTAGTTGAAAACATTGAGCTGGGCTCGGTGGCTCAGCCTGTAATCCCGTGCTTTGGGAGGCTGAGGCGAGTGGATTGCCTGAGCCTGTGGGTTCGAGACTCGCCTGGGCAACTTGGCGAGACCTCATCTCTACAATAAATCAAAAAATTAGCCGGGCGTGGTAGCGCATGCCTGTAGTTCTGGCTATTGGGAAGGCTACTGGGAAGGATCGCCAGAACTCAGCAAGTCGAGGCTGCGGTGGCCGGGAGCGGCCACTGCACTCCAGTCTGGGTGACAGAGTGAGACTCCAACTCAAAAAAAAAAGAAAAGAAAAGAAAAAAGAAAACATTGCACTATCCATTTTCCTGTTGTATTTTTTAATGATCAAGGGGACCCAAAGTGAGATATAGATAGTATTATAAACCTTTTATTTATTATTGGAATTGTATCATATAACTGTAAAATTTTAAAAATCAGAACACCTTTACCAATAAACATTTTTTCATTGAATAGCTCACAACCATGAAAGTCACAATAATTTCATTAACACACTGGGGTTCCATTTTATATGGGAAAATAGCTGCAGTTATAAGCAAATATTAGTATTCTTAGTCTCCAAGTCACCCTCAATAGAATGAAGCAGGACTGGGTATTAAGTCAGAGTCATATTAACAGACTCTCTTGCAACAGGAAGGACAGGAATGATTAAAGGGCAAACTCATTGCGACATGTTGTAAATGAGGCCATGGTGATGTGGACCAAAACTGATGGGGCCATAACCACTGGTTGAAATTGAATCAGAAAATCCCTGTGTGGGCATAGATCACCACATAGTCAGGAATTAGGAAAAGACACAGGTGATCGATTAAGTTTGTAAATAGCCTGTGACAACTGATTTTTATGCAAATCCATTTAATGACAGCTAAATAAATAGAGTTGATTGATAAGTATGACTGTTTTATCTTGCGAGGTTTCACCGGATGCCACTGTCTTTTACAAACTTTTATCCATCTCAATATTTTGAAGGTTAAGACTTTTGAAGTTGCTCACCCTGATTTAGAATTAGACCAGCAGAAAACATATGTTGATGAGACATAAACCTGGTAAATGATAATTCTCTGAGGTCATCCATTCTAATCTGAACTAAATACCAGCCTTCTTTTGGAAAGGAATGAATAGTTGTCCAAGACAAAGCTATGATTCTCATTTTGTCAGTTCTTCCTCTATAATTAATGACCAGAGAAGAAATTCCTAAGAACTGCCCGTGTCTCCATCAGAAGAAACATGTGTTAAAAATCTAAGATAGCCGGGCTCGATGGCTCAGCCTGTAATCCCGTGCCTTTGGGAGGCTGAGGTGAGTGGATTGCCTGAGCCCACGGGTTCGAGACCCGCCTGGGCAGGCGAGACCTCATCTCTACAATAAATCAAAAAATTAGCCGGGCATGGTAGTGCACACCTCTAATTCTGGCTACTCGGAAGGCTGAGGTGGAAGGATTGCCGGAGCTCAGCAGGTCGAGGCTGCGGTGGTCGGGAATGGCCACTGCACTCCAGTCTGGGCGACAGAGTGAGACTCCAACTCAAAAAAAAAAAATCTAAGATATACAGGGCAGAGTGAGGTGCTTCATGTCTGTAATTCCAGGTCTTTGGGAGAATAAGGCAGGAGGATAGCTTGAGCACAGGAGTTTGAGACCAGCCTGGGCAATATTGCAAGACCTCACATCTGCAAAAAAATCAGAAAATTAGCCGGCTGTGGTGGCACATGCCTGTAGTACCAGCTACTCAGGAGGCTGAGGTGGAAGGATCACCTGAGCCCAGGAGATTGAGACAGCTTTGAGTCGTAATTGTGCCACTGCACTCTGATTCAATTAATCAATAATTAATCAACCAATCAATCAAGACATGCAAAATTTTGAAAGTTTAAACTGTTTTCCTCGAATATGTAGAATACTTGGGTCATCTTTAAGAAATGATTGTCCAATGGTGGTGAAAGAAGTAACAAGCTAAAAATGTCAAACAAAGTATAATCTACTGCTTATTCTGTTAACTGGATATTAACTAATTGGTTAGAATTCCTGCCCTACAGAAATGATCTGACTTTTAATTTTAGCATGTGACCTTAGAACATATATTCCTTTGTAATCTTCAGTCTTCTGTTGCACAGATAAATGAGTTTATATGGTGCTCCTGGTTAATTATTAAAATTCAAACAGTAAGGAACAGTTAGGACAATTCTGAAAGAAACAGTAACAACAGCAAACTACTCTGATTAAACCAATGTTCACTTTAGAAAACTAACCTGGCTAGGCTCGATGGCTCAGCCTGTAATCCCAGCACTTTGGGAGGCCCAGGTGAGTGGATTACCTGAGCCGACGAATTTGAGACCAGCCCGGGCAACTTGGCGAGACCTCATCTCTACAATAAATCAAAAATTAGCCAGGTGTGGTAGCGCGCACCTGTAGTTCTGGCTACTTGGAAGGCTAAGGTGGATGGATTGCCCCAGTCCAGCAGGTCAATGCTTGGTTGACCGTGAGTGTACCACTGCACTCCAGCCTGGGTGAAGGAGTGAGACTCCAACTCAAAAAAAAAAGAAAAAAGGAAAAGAAAAAGAAAACAAAAGAAAACTAACATCTCATCATTTAATGTTTTATTTACTTCCAACTGTCTTCTATGCTTTGAATACTTGTCCCTCCAAAACTCCTGTTGAAATTTAATCCCCAATGTAATAGTATTGAGGGATAGGACCTTTAAGAGGTGATTGGATTCATGGGTCAATGGGCTAATACATTAGTGGATTATCTCAAGAGTGGGACTGGTAGCTTTATAAAAAGAGGAAGAGGTACCTGAGCCAGGACCCTCAGCCCCCTCACCATGTGATGCCCTGTGCACCTGAGGATTCTGCAGAGATGGCCCCCAGCAAGAAGACCTTCATCAGATGTAGTTCCTCCACCTTGGACTTTTCAGCCTTCATAACAGTAAGAAATGATTCCTTTTCTTTATAAATCACTGAGTTTCAGATATTCTGTCCTAAGCAACAGAAAACTGACTAAGACACTGTAATGTCCATGACTCATAGGAGCTGTGAATCTATTTGCTTGCATTTTCTTAAATTGACATTTTTCTTGATTAATGTATAGAGTATTCGTTTTCTTTAGCATAGTACTTGTCAAATTTTGATGTTCATATAAATCACCTGGAGGTGTTCTAAAATACAGATTATAGTTCAGCAGTTCTAAAGCAAGAACTGAGAGTCTATATTTCCTCCCAGCTGCTGGGTGATGTTGATGCTACTTCAGGTCCTTGGAGTAGTGAAGCTGAAATCAGAGATTAGCAAACACTGTCTGTAAAGCCCCAGATAGTAAGCATTTCTGGCTGTTTGGTATAGATGATCTCTGTCCCACTTTCTCAGCGCTTCCATTGTAATCCCAAAGCAGCCAGAGACAGTGCCAAAACAAATAAATGTGGCTGTGTTTCAGTTAAGTTTTGTTTATGGACACTGACTTTTGAATTTCATATAATTTTCATGTGTCACAAAATAGTATACTTTAATTTTTTTTCAAGCATTTAAAAATACAAAAAACCAGCTGTGCTCGGTGGCTCAGCCTGTAATCCCACGCCTTTGGGAGGCTGAGGTGAGTGGATTGCCTGAGCCCGCGGGTCGAGACCTGCCTGGGCAGGCGAGACCTCATCTCTACAATAAAATAAATAAAAAAAATTAGCTGGGCATGGTAGCGCACGCCTGTAATTCCGGCTACTCGGAAGGCTGAGGCGGAAGGATCGCCAGAGCCCAGCAGGTCGAGGCTGCGGTGGCCGGGAGTGGCCACTGCACTCCAGTCTGGGCGACAGAGTGAGACCCCAACTCAAAAACAAAAAACAAAAAACCAATGCAACTGTGTAACCAAAGCTATTTGTACCCCTAAAACTACTGAAATAAAGAAAAAAGTAAAAATGCAAAAACATCCTTAGCTTATGAGCTGCATGAAAACAGGTGGTGGGCAAGGTTTGGCCCGGGGCCAAAGTGTGCTAATTCCAGTTTTAATTCATCATTGGATATTAGATCGAGCTGTCTGTAAGAAATGGACCATGCTTGAAAAAAGAACATTGCATTCTGTTCTGTCCCCAGATGCTCCAAGTTGGTTAGAGGAGTTCTCTGAAAAAGCAAAAGAAGTAAAGGGTTTTATGTGCATTTAAAACATATTATTCAGATTATTTGTCCTGGGAGATTAGGTTCTGAGACCACATTTGTTTTTCCACATTTATTTTGATTTTTAGAAATTATGTTTTGAGCAGATATCAACCATCTGTTGAGTTGTTGTGTGTTTAATATTATGCTATGGATCAATGGGACATATAAAATACATTTAGTGAGATTTATAGAGATTATTCATTGTCTAATTATGGTTTAATTGGAGATTTAAGAGATGATTACAATTTCTTCTTGCTTAACATTTCCATATGTCTATACGGTAACACTAGGTCAAAAATAAACGTCTCCAAAAACCATTATATTTATATATATTTAGGAAGAGCTTCAGTTACTGTACTTAGCTTAGGGGAAATTGGTATATCTTATTGTCCTGTGGTATTCAGGTGAAGTCTCACCCTGTTCTTATAGAAATGTGACAAGACTACATTAGTGTTACTGTTTGAGTTTTACTTTAATTTACCTTGGTCTTGACTATGTAACATTTTCATTTTCTGGGGTAATGTAGTTTTGAAGATTCAGGAGAAGAGTGGTCTGACC
This sequence comes from Cephalopachus bancanus, assembly GCA_027257055.1. Lineage (NCBI taxonomy): Eukaryota > Metazoa > Chordata > Mammalia > Primates > Tarsiidae > Cephalopachus > Cephalopachus bancanus. Next base: position 333,530 of record JAPVLO010000738.1, on the reverse strand, counting down.
CTGAAGAAACTGCTCAAGCTAAAATCTTTTAGGTTTCTTGTCCTCTCCGACTTAACTGAACCCCTCTTAAAACTTTTAATGTGTACACTCTCCAAATTCTACCCCAAAGAGAAAAGATGGTTGAGATCAATGATTTAAGTGATCATGACGCTTTCCTGACCTTGCACTCTCATTTACCCCTCAGCAGTTTCTTTTAATTTCAGTGCCTCAACATGGGTAATTCTGAATTTCATTTCCTGTAAGTTTATTATAACACTCTTTAAATTATGCAGAATAACATTTCTTCCCACACTGGGAATATTATCTTTGTTTTAATTTTCTAGTCGGTGCTATTGGCTAGTGGAACTTGCAATATTTTATCACCTTGGAATTTTAGTGTAACAGTTCTGATGACAATTTAAATTTGCATAAGAGGATGAGATGCTTTTGAAGATCTGTACACATGTTCATGCATTCCATTCACACTGCAGGTTAAAAAATCCATGACAGAGCTAGAAACAGCCAAGCTATAAGTAGCCAGTGCTAGAAGAAAATTGGCTCATTTTAACTAGAGACCGGTGGAATAGATGAGACTGCCAAAGATGCTAGAGTGCTTTTGCCTTCCGTTTTCCCTGTGGTACTTTCTGAATACATTTTATGTTTGTGATCCTGAGCTGTGAATAAAATCCCATTATTGCCAACTAGGGGAGAGTGATCCAGGCACACAAGCAGAAGCAGTTCTCTTTGCTCTTCTACCTTCCTTATTGAAATGTCTCAGTGATAGGTTTGAAGTCTCAGTCATCAAATAGATTGGGCTTGTGCTAATCTCATTTAGCCTGTTGCTGTGATTTTTTAAAATAATGAATCAATTATCCATATGTCTTTGCAGAGCTCTGCACAGCAGAAATAGTGTCACTTCTGGAACCACGGAAACAACTTCAGTAATACCAATACAAGAGATCAAACATGCCAATGCTGATCTTATATGTAGAAAAATTTAAAGATTTTGCATTAAAAAAACCTGTTAGAACTAATAAACAAAATTGCAGGAGGCAAAATCAACACACAAAAATCATTTGCATATTTGTACATTAACAATGAAAAAAATAAGAAAACAATCTCATTTCCAATAGCATAAAAAATAAAACACTTAGGAATAAACAGCCAAAAAGATGAAAGACTTATATAATAAAAACTACAAAACATTGCTGAATGAAATGAAAGAAAATGCAAATAAATGGAAAGGTGTCTTGTGCTCATGGATTGGAAGACCTAACATTGTTATAATGTACATACTACACAAAGGTATCTACAGAGTCAATGAAATCCCTATCAAAATGCCAATGGTATGTTTTGCAGAAATAGAAAAACATCCTACAATTCATATGGAGTCATGAGGGACTCCAAATAACCAAAATATCCTTGAAAAAAAAAGAACAAATTTGGAGGTGCTACAGCAAATTAAAGCTACAGTAATCATAACAGTGTTATACAGACATAAAAACAGACATATAGACCAATGAAACAGAATAATAGAAAGTCCAGAATAAACTCTCTGTTCAAATGATACTTGACAAGAATGCTACTACTACTCAATGGGGAAGGACAGTTTCTTCAACAAATGGTGCTGATATAACTGGATATCCACATGCAAAAGAGTGAAGTTGAACTTTTACCTTATATTGTAAAGAAAAATTAACTCAAAATGGATTAAAAACCTAAATAATACCTAAAGCTATAAAAGTCCTAGAAAAGAACATAGGGGAAAAACTTTATAACATTGGCAATGATTTCTTAGATACAATACCAAAGCACAGGCAGCAAAGCTAAAAATTGACAAATAGGACTATATCAAACTATAAAAACTTCTGCACATTAAAGGAAACAACAGAGTAAAAATGTAACCAGCAGAATGGGGAAAAAGTATGTGCAGATCAAATATCTGATAAAACTCAGTAACAACAAAAACATTAAGTGTGATTTTTAAATGGGTGAAAAGCTTGAGCAGGTATTTCTCCAAAAGGATATATAAATGGCCAACAAGCATGCTCAACATTACTAATCATCAGAGAATTGCAAATCAAAACTACAATGAGATATTACCTCACATTTGTTACGATGTTTACTATTAAAAAACAAAAAATAAATGTTGGTGAGGATGTAGAAAAATTGAAATCCTTGTGCACTGTTGGTGGGAATGGAAAAAGGAACATATTTTATGGAAGACAGTATGGAGATTCCTCAAGAACTAAAAATAGAATTACCATAGGATCCAGGGATATTACTTCTCGGTAATATTTAATAAAAGTAAATATTTGCACACTCATGTTTATTGTGGTGTTATTCACAATAGATAAGTAGAAGAATCATTAATGAATAAAGATAATGTGGTTCAAGCATATAATGGAATATTATTCGAGCTTCAAAAGAAAGAATTCTGTCACATGCTACAACATGAATGAAATTTGAAGACATTATGTTTAGTGAAATAAGCCAGTCATAAAAACACAAATACTGTATGTTTCCATGTATACGAAGTATGTTAAACAGTCGAGCTCATAGAAACAGAAAATCAAACTTTGGTTGTCAGGGGTTGGAGGGGGGTGGTGAATGGGGAGCTATTGCTTAATGGGCACAGTTTTGCAAGATGAAAAAGTTCTAGAGATCTGTTGCACAACAGTGTACATATAGTTACCACTGAACTGTCTACTTAAAAATGAAAACAGTAAATTTTATGTTGTTATTACTATTTTTGCGCAGTTAAGAATAAAAAGTGCCAAGTGGTAAGACTGAGGGCTTGCATGTGATGCTTGGCATATTAGGTTTAAATTTCTGGGACCATTAATGATTTGTAAAAACAGAAACAAAATTTTTACTAAAGTATACAGAGGCAGTAAAGTTTTCTGAATAGCTAGATGAATTCCAACAAAAGAACAGGGTTAAGGTGATATTAATAAACTCTCTAGATCTCAGAAAGTCTTGAAAATTAGTTGCTGTCATTGGAGATAGTAGTATTTGAGCCCACTATTTGCTGCGGGCTCAGAACTTTAAAATAAAGGCATATTCCACTCACGCGCTACCTCTAAACACCTAAAGGCCATTTAGGGGCATCTTGTATAAAATAGTCAAAACATATAACACCTGGAATAAGGGAGATCTGACTTTGCATATATATGGCACCATTTCTTTAATCATTTATAGTAAACAATACAAAATGTTACATAATGAGACTGAGGCTGTGACACTTCATATGTTTGGAAGCAACTATTGATTCACACCGCAAAGACTTCACATAAGTCTTTGGGAAACACTTTCATTATTTAATTGCTATTAGAGTCAAACAACTCCTCTGAGTATCTAATTTAAGTCTGTAGGGCAATGTTTGGTTCTTTAATTCTTTCTAGAGAATGAATTTGCTAGTTTCTATCTTAAAGTATGTAATTTTGGGGACTGTTACACTTACCTATTTTTAAAGTCTTCCAACAGTGCAAAATATTGCAATTTTATTGCAAGTACTAAAAACCCCACCAATTAAAATTCTCACTTTTGACTCTATTTTTATGATTGTATATATGTATGTGTGCATACATATAGAGCATTTTGGGAGAAATAGTTTTTGGTACCTACTATGTGTGACTTGACAGTAAAAACACAAATTGTTTACCATTTATAGGCCCTAGTTTGAGTTTTCCCATTCATGGACATGAAAACCCAGGTACAAACTCTAGTGGCTCACTAAGATAGGTGAATGGTAGCATGAGGCAATGAATGAAAGGCAAACAATAAAGTAGTATAGGCTATAGAAAATTACTGAGAGCTAAATCCATAATTTTAAATTTTCTAATAACCACATTTTTTAAATGTTGAAAACATCCGGGGCAATGTTAATAATATATTTTATATCACCCAATATATTTAAAATATCATTTTGACATGCAATCAATATGCAATTATTAGTGAAGTATTGCCCATACCTTTTTAATATTAAGTCTTCAAACTGTAGTGCATTTTGTACTTAAAGCGCATCTTAGTTCAGATGGTCCACATTTCAGATGCCCAATAGAGTTGTGGTTAGTGGCTACCAAATTGGACTGCTCAGCAATACTTTAGTTTTTATAGGGTAACTTTCTCTGGTGATGACTGGTGCTTAATCCTGCAGAGAAAAAGCTAGTAACTTCTATCAGAATTATCCTACGAGACAGTAAGTTGTGGTATGTATTCACCAAATCCTGTTCCTTCAAGGTTAAGAGCTCCTCTCAGGGGTGTTAATTTCCTTGTCACTTTTCACCTGCCAACAGGAGAAAAAACTGGAGTGTAGCGGCTATAGAAACCCATCTGGGAAGTGGCTGAAATGCCCTCCAATGGCAAGGATGCAAAGTTATTGGTGGACAGTGCAGAGCACCTGCTGCATTATTCAACATTATTTATATAGAGATCAAGACAAGATCCCCTTACACTGAGATAAATCTTTTCTTAAACAATTAAAGCATGACGCTTTGGAAGTCTATATTTAAATGCTTTTCAGGTTCAAAGATTCCACACATGCCTTTGGAAAACACTTTCATTACTTAATTACTGTTAGAATCAAATAGCTCTCCTGGGTATCTAATTGAAGTCTGTAGGGCAATTTTAGAGGCTTTACTCTTGGTCTTTCTGGAGAACTAGCTTGCCATCTTAAAATTTATGATTCTGAGGACTATGCCACTTTCTTTAAAGGCTAACAACATTGCAAACTCGTTTCGGGTTTTGGGAAGCACAATTAATAACTGATTCAAAGTTTTTGCATTTAATACTAATAAATCAGGTGATAAATCAGGCTCACAAATTACCTTGGTATGTTTTAGTCTTTTATTAAATTTGTTCACATCTTACACTTTCTTTAAACATATATAAGATACTAAAATAAAATGCTAACTATTAAGACTAAGACTGTGATGCTTCATATATTTTAAAACAACTATTGAGTCACACTGACAAATCTTGGTTGCCCTATTTTTTGTGACACTTCAATTTCATTCCTTAAATAATATTCAGTACATTTGTTTGTGGGTGTTTTCTAGTTTTTCCTCATCAATCTTCAGTTGAGAGACCAAAACCATCAAAATAATATGACATGCAGAGTAAGGAAAGTGAACACTGCATCCTACTGTGTTTGCTGTGTTGGGAAAAGTACTCAATATCATAATACCCAGATATGCACAATAAAGCAGTAAAAACCTAGCATGCATGAATGTTGTAAAGGTAAATAAAATTTGGTATGTGAAGGTACATACTGCCCATCTAAAAGACCTTCAGGGCCAGACTTTGAGGTCAAATACTGCAGGGCATAATCCGATTATTTCAAGGTAGAATCTCTGGTCTTTTCATTGTTGGTGTGTAATTGCCAGGAAGCCAAAGATAAACAAATTAACAAACCAAACAAGTGCATTAGCCTAGGTTCTCTAAAAACAATCCTTAGGCAAAGTGCTGGCTGGTGCTTTACTGGAAGTAGCAATTTGAAGGCCATAGAGAGAGGAACTAAAATGCATAGAGGCAGCAAAGGATGGAGAGCAGAGAGCAGTGTATACTCCCCACTGCTTCACTATAAACCACAAGAGACAAAGCTGAAGGTTGAACGCACAGGACTTCTCAGAGTGGACAATATGGCACATTTGTGCTTTGGAAAGAGAAGAGAGATTTTCTTTTCTTTTTTTTTTTTTTTTTTGAGTTGGAGTCTTACTCTGTCACCCAGACTGGAGTACAGTAGTCGCTCCCGGCCACCGCATTCTCTACCTACTGGGCTCCAGCAATCCTTCCGCCTCAGCCTTCCAAGTAGCTGGAACTACAGGCGAGCGCTAACACGCCCGGCTAATTTTTTGATTTATTGTAGAGATGAGGTGTCACCAAGTTGCCCAGGTGGGTCTCGAACCCGCGGGCTCAGGCAGAGAAGAGAGATTTTCACTGCTCACTTACTACCATGTTCTATCTCATATTGGTCCGAGTAGTCCCATAGAGAGTTGACGTTCTGCATGTCTATGTTGCTTCATCTCTCCCCTTCAGCACTGACTGGGACCTGATGCTTCAACCGAGTCTGGAAATGATGAATTATACCAGTGACTTGGCCATATGGCTTTTCAATCTCAGGTAGCAAAAGTCTGCCATCTGGAACATAAGAAAGGTGAGAAGATCTACAAGCGCCCATACCATGACCTAGACAGCAAGAGACTTGATTTTTGTCCTGATCATTATGTCTTGCAACTTATTTGCCATGGGCTAGAAATGGAGTCTTTGGCATAGTTTTAAAGTGTTGTGTAGGTTGATTGTCTTTTAGAGCCATTTAACTTGAAAAAGATTAATACATGGGGTGATGTGCACAAGATGAGGCAAACCCAATATATAAAGGAAGACAAAGTACCATTGGCTTTGTTTTAGTACTGTATAAGAAACACAAAAAAATTTAAAGAAATATTTTTATAAAACAATCTAAAATCATCATCACATATAGTCGTGCCTTAAGGTAAATACTTAATTTTAGCACATTATGTTTTACTTATTCACATATTATAGTGAAATATAATTCATATACTTCTCAAGTATTAAAAATTTTTTTTAATGTTCTAAAATAGTTTTCTACTTGCTTGAAACTCCTTCTAATAAAGGCGATGATAGGGCATAAACTTACCAGTCAAAGGTTTTGTGTTGATTAAAACAATTTTTAATGTTAATTCACTCTTTGTTGGAAAACAATCTGTCAAAATGTATCACCTCTGTTCTTTTACTAGATAGAATAACTAAAATTAAAAGGAAGCTTAAAATTATCTAATATTATGAATATTTTATTGCATAATACTCAATGTCAGTCATTTGTCTTGATCTCATTTTTTAACCATAATCAATAATTTGTCCATAAACATCTTCATTTACTTGTTATATACTAAGACATTAAATTAATCCCTCCTAATGAATCAATTTTTATGTGAATTATCTAAAACGTGGGTTTGCTTGATAGGTTATAGTTTCCTGATAAACATTTAGCATTTTTATTTTCAAATAAATACATTTTAATTGAATATCTAGGATAGTGTAGTCCGGCATGTTTTACTGCTATACACAAAATTTGATGGGAAAAGTTGAAGTTATCAAGACACTAAAAATACCTTCCTCTCAGTGATTTTGATGATCATTTAGAAAAACTTTGCCTTTGAGCTTCTCCATGATGGCCTCCTAGGTAGCAGGTAGGGAGCCACACTCCATTTATACATCCAAAAAATGAATTAGGGTTATATCACTGGGCCAATTGTATGCATTTATTTAGCTCAGTTTTCCTTACCATTAAGGTAGATATTTGGAACACTGTTCACAATATACTTCAAGGCCTCCAGGGAAATCTAAACAAGAGGATATAAATGCACCTAAACATAACTGACATATCTACATTGTCTTATGGTAGTACTAATGTATATATCCTTTGAAGTGCACATTCTAGCAAGCTCAAAGCAGATTATGGGGCTCTTTGCAGAATAAGCACAGCATCTGGCTATATGCCTGAATAATAATAACTCTAACTTCCATCATTCTTTACAGTTTACAAAGTGCTTTTCTCATGCATATGGGTGAGCATATGTTTCAGTTTCTCTCTAACAATTCTGCTTTCAAATATATTGCCTACCATCAGATACAGTGATAGAAAGTATAAGCCTATTTTAGGTTAAAGTATATATCCCATCACGGAATCCTCACACAGACACTACGAGTAGGTATCTGAAATAAGGAATCTCTTCACTGACTCTTCAGAGGAACCCTATGAGTAAGTGAAGAACCTAAGCTGCACAGAAATGGAATAATTTACCCAAATACAGCTTGTGATATAGTTTGGATGTTTGGTCCCTTAAAATCTTATGTTAAAATGCGATCCCCAATGCTAGAGGTGGGGATTAGTGGGACGTGTTTGGATTATGGGGGTGGATCCTTCATAAACAGCTTGGTGCCGTCCCCATAGTGATGAGTGGGTTCATACTCTATTAGTTCACTTAAGAACTGATTGTTTAAAAAGAGCTTTGCATCTCTCTCTTGCCTCCTCTCTCACCATGTGATCTCTACATGCTGGCTCCCCTTCGCCTCTTGCCATGAGTGGAAGCAGCCTGAAGCCTTCACCAGAAGCAGTTGCAAGCACCACACTTCTTGTACAGCTAGCAGAATCCTGAACAAAATAAATAAATTTTCTTAAGAAATTTCCCACTGATATAGTTTGGATGGTTGCCTTTTTCAAACCTCACATTGAAATGGGGTCCCCAATATCAGAGGTGAGGCCTAGTGGGATGCCATTGGCTCTTGGAGCAGATCTTTCATTAATAACTTGGTGCCAGTCTCACGGCAATGAATGAACTCTCGCTTTATTAGTTCACACTAGAGCTGATTGTTTAAAACACCCTGGCACTTTCTTCTCATGCTCTTGCTCCCACTTTTGCCATGTGACATGCCAGCCACCCTTGTCTTCCGCCACAAGTAAAAGCTTCCTGAGGCCTCACCAGAAGCTGAGCAGATGCCAGCACCATGCTGAACTGTGAGCCAAATAAACCTCTTTTTTTTAAAGAAGTAAATTACCCACAATCAGATATTCCTTTATAGCAATGCAAAATGGATTAACACAGCTTGCTCATAAGTTCTCATTCGGAAAGTCAAACTTGGATCTCTTTCCCTAAATTTGGCCATTTCTATGTTATTAATCTAGATTAGTGAATATTGCATACAGTTAAAAAATTGTCATCACAATTAGAAATTGAATTTTCTAATTAAATTTTACTACCAAACCAGAACATCTTCTAAGGATAGGTTAAGTGGGAAGATGGATTCTGAAGACAATGTTCTTTGAAGTGATGATGGCAAAGGATTCTACCTGGTATTAGGCTATCAGTCAGGATGAAAGTGGTAATTTCCAATATCCTAATAGGATTGCGTTTGGACCTGCTGTCAATGTTGCTTCTGGTCCCTGGTTCAGCAGATCTTTAAATTTAATCTAAAGAGATGTAGGAATGAACTTAAAACGTCCACTTGAATCTATGAGATGCTTCACACTGGAGCATGAATGCTAGATGCTGATAACAGTTCTCTTGAGTTGATGTGTAGTAACTGTATGAGCAAAACAGTGTTTTAAGACTACCTTTCAGTATAAAGATAGACTAATTTTCCAGTATACATACTATGATAAATCTGTGGTACTACTGGAATCACCTTACCAGCATAATACACCATAATCAGACATCAAGTGTAGAATGACCCAAAGTCCAGGAGTCATATTCCAAAAAGAGGTCAAGCATGCTTCAGAATGCCTGTGATTGTGAACCAAGAGGTTATACTCTTGTATGTGCTGCCAAGACGAGAATTAACCTCTTGCTAGGTGTCCTAGAGCTAGCTGAAATCGAAAAAGTATTCTCGATTAAATGCAATATTCTCTTTTGGCAATCAAAGACACTGCCAATACAGTTTCAAAAGGCTAATCATTGCAAATTTGACTTACCTCATAATTGACTTCACAGACCACTCATGTCAAATATTGGACACAGGAAATAATATTTCTAGGTCTCTCCCTTAATTTAATTTGGAACACTAAGTGACCTCTCATTTTGCAGAAATTGCAGTTATTTATGGAAAGGGCTGAGTGAATATTAAATAATTGCACTAAAGAATCAATACCTTTGTCTTGGAATAGAGTGTATCTAGTGAAATAATGAGAGTTGGGTCTCTGTGTCCTAAGGCAGGAATGTTAAGAAGATGGTTTTTAAAGGGCTTTCCTAGGTCTGATTAAGATAGAGGAGAAAGTAGAAGGTCACAGAAAGCAGGAATTTGGAATTTCGCCAGGCCTGGTGTGGAATGTCTGTCTCAATCTTGATCTGGACTAGGGAGTGATTAGGAGTGAGATTGCTGGGTGGTATTATGCACCCTCCAAGTTCTTGGTAATGACAAATTAATGTCCTATTGGTTAGCATAGCCACCAGAAAGTTTGGGAGTTTTAATTCTTTCATATCCTTGAGCTTCTTTTCCTCATTGGTATTATAAGGTAGTCATATATCACAGGGTTGTTGCTGACAGTTGGAAAGAGAAAATGTGCGATATATGGAACCACTTTGCAAAATGCCTGATTTATAGTTGCTATTCAACAGTGTTGGTTCCCTTTCGTATTATTTTATGTGCTTTCATAGCACATTGCACACCCCTTTGCTAAAACACTTATTTATATCTATTGAAATTTCATTATTTACAAACAAAATTATGTGTTTCTGGATACCAAAGACTGTATTTTATTATTCATTATGTGCCTAGAACTTAGTATATAGCATTTAATGGCTGTCCTTTGAAATAAAATGAAAGATTAATGGTCCGAGTTTATATGAGTACTTTTCAATATCTTACAACATTAAGCCCTATAAAATTTATCTGGTGATAATATTCCTTCATAAGAGAAAAAAATACATTAATTTTTAAAAACAACATTATCATGAACTATTCCATATAAGGCATATAAGGTACAAACAGTAACAAAAAATACTTACATCCCAGCTTCAGAAATGGAACATTTGATGATTATTGAGGATATCAGTGTCTCTTTCCAAATTTCTCCTTCTGATTCTCACTATTTTCATCATTGTGCATATCATCTTGGTTTTCTTTATAGTTTGGGGGCATATGTACATAATTCTAAATAATATATTGTTTTGTTATGCATAGATTTTGTGCTTTAGCTTAATAGTGTCACATCACATTGTTCTTCCCTGACTTTTTTCACTCAACTTTGTGTAATACATTCATGTTATTATCAACAGTTCATTCATTTGTAATGATTATATATATAATTATATATATATATAATTAGTGCAAATGAAACTACTTTGTGAAACTAACTATATATACATACCCACTGATAAATATTATCTTATGAATAAACTATAATCTATGTGTGCCTACTCTTCCTTAAATGGTCATTTGTGTAGCTTTCAGCATTTTGCTTTTTTCATGTTGTGCTATTACAAATAACAGTTCTGTGAAATTCTTGTGCATATCTCCTCAATGAACATATTTAAGAGTTTCTGTAAGAGTTTATAAGTGCATGGTTTGGAGGAGAACTGCTGAATAACAGAGCATAAGCAACATGAGGTTTTAGATCATGCAAAATTGGTTTCTAAATTCATACCAAGTTACACTTCCACCAGAAACATTTAATAGTTTTTATTCTTCCACATTCTGCATAGCACTGGATATTGTTATATTCTGATATTTTCTAATCTCGTAGATGTGAAATGATTGTATTTTTTATTGACATTTCCCTAATGATTACTAATGTTTAACATTTCTTTTTTGAGTCAGAGTCTTACTCTGTCACCAAGGCTGGAGTGCAGTAGCATGCTCACAGCCACCCCAGGGTTGGCTTGCTGGGCTCAGGTGATACTTCTGTTTCAGCCTTCCAAGTAGCAGGAACTACATGTGTGCGCTATCATGCCTGGCTAATTTTTTTGATGTATTGTAGAGATGAGGTCTCACCAATTTGCCCAGGAGGGTCTCGAACCCATGGGCTCAGACAATCCTCTCGCCTTGGCCTCCCAAACTGCTGGGATTACAGGTTTCTACTACTGTGCCCAGCCTAACATCTTCATATAAGTCCATTCCTGGCCATTCCTGTACTGTGTTTCCTGGCAAAGTTGTTCTCATTTTTACCAATGTTCTTGAATGGCTCCTTGTGTGGTCTCAGCCATTTGTTAATTCTAGTTGTGGGCCAGTATAGAAGTATTTTGGTTATTCTTGGTTACTTATACTTCTACATACATTTAAAAAGAGCTCAACAAGTTCTGCGAAAAATCTTATTTTCCTTCTTTACTAATCTTTCTTTTACTTCAGAAATTCCTTCTGAGATCGTTTTCCTTTTCTCCTAAATACTTTTTTTTTAGTTTATTTTATTTTTAAAATGTGGGGTAAAATTCAGGATTAAGTATACAAGTGATCATTGCACTGGTAAAGTTTAGGCCTACCTATAGTCCCCACTTCGCCTGATTTGAGATCAGGTACCCTTATTAATGTGAAGTGCCCTCCCTCCCCTGGCAGTCTTCAGCTACTGCCAATCCCTTTCTTAAAAAATTATGGTAAATGTTCAGGGTCTGCTTATGAGTGAGAACATAGAGTACACAGTTCTTTGTTTCTGTGATAAATCACTGAGTATTATAAACTCTAAACCCATCCAAGTTGCTGTGAAGTTCAGAATTATGTTCTTCTTTATGGCTACATAATATTCTATCATGTATATGTACCACATTTTTTAAATCCTGTCCAGTTTCGATGGACAGCATGGTTGTATCTTTTTTGAAGAGTGATTTGAGTTCCTCCAGGTATATTACCAGAAGGGGAATTGCTGGATCATATGGAAGGTTAATTTCTAGTTCTTTTAGGAATCATTACATTGTTTTCCTTAGAGGCGGAACTAATTTGCATTCCTACCAATAATGTAGAAGTGTTTCCTTTTCTCTGCATTCTTACCAGCATCTGTTTTGTTTTGTTTTGTTTTGTTTACGATGGCCATTCTTACTGGAGTTAGGTGGTATCAATGTGGTTTTGATTTGCATTTCTATGATGATTAGTGAGGCTAAGGATTTTTTCATGTGTCTGTTGGCTGCTCGTATGTCTTATTTTGAGAAGTGTCTATTCATGTCTTTTGCCCACTTTTTAATGGGACTTGTTTGTTATTTTCCTCTTGGTACATTTGAGGTCCTTGTAGATCCTGAATGTTAGGTCTTTGTCAGATATACAGTTGGCAAATATTTTTCCCATTCTGTGTGCTGTCTCCACGCTCTCTGTATGGTTTCTTTTGCTTTGTAGAAGCTTTTCAGTTTATTGAGGTCCCACTTGTCTTTCTTATCTCTTATGGCATGGGCTTTTGGGGCTTTGATCAGGAATTGGTTGCCTGTTCCAATTTCTCTATGAGTGTCTTCTGCATTTTCTAAGATTCTTGAAGTTTGAGGTTTCACATTTAGGTCTTTGATCCATTTGGAGTTGATTTTTGTGCATGGTGACAGGTAGTGGTCCTATTTCATTCTTCTGCCCATGGTCAGACAGTTTTCCCAGCACCACTTACTGAATAGGTTCTCTTCTCCCCAGTGATTGTTGTTGGGCTTTGTCAAAGATAATTTGGTTGAGAAATTGAGGTTTTGCTTCCAGAATCTCTATCCTGTTCCAATGGTCTATATGCCTCTTCTTGTTGTACCAATACCAGGTTGGTTTAATTATTGTGATCTTATAATAAAGTTTAAACTCTAAAAGTGTAATACCTCATGCTTTGTTTCTTTTGCCAAAGTTGTTTTGCCTATTTGTGGTCATTTATGTTTCCAAATGAATTTCTGTATTGTTGTTTCCAGATGTGAGAAGAATGATGTTGGTCGCTTAATGGGTTGAATCTGTAGATTGCCTTTGGTAGGATGGACATCTTAACATTGTTGATCCTTCCAATCCATGAGCTTGGGATATTTTCCCATTTGTTTGTGTCATCTTTGACTTCTTTGAGGAGTGTTTTGTAGTTTTCATTGTAAAGCTCTTTCACTTCTCTGGTTAGGAAGATGTCAAGGTACTTCATTTGTGTGTGTGTGTGGCTATTGTGAATGAGATTGTGCTTTTATTTGGTTTTTTGGCATGTTTTCTGTTGATGTATAGGAATGCGACTGCCTTTTGCATGTTGATTTTGTACTCTGAGATTTTGCCAAAGTCCTTTAGCAGTGCAAGGAGGTTTTAGACAGATTCTCTTGGATTTTCGAGGTCTAGGATCATATCATCAGCAAAGAGGGAAAACTTGACTTCTTCTTTTCCTATTTGGATACCCCCAATTTTCTTCTCCTGTTTGATTGCTCTAGCTAGGACTTCCAACACTATGTTGAAAAGAAGGGGTGAGAGTGGGCAGCCTTGTCTTGTTCTGGCTTTCAGGGGAAATGATTCTAATTTCTGTCCATTTGGCAACATTTGGCTGTGGGTTTATCATGGATGGGTCTTACTATTTTGAGGTATGTTGCCTCTATGCCTAGATGTTCAGGGGTTTCTATCAAGAAGAGATACTGGAATTTATCAAAAGCTTTTTCTGCATCTAATGATATAATCATGTGGTTTTTGTTTTTATATCTGTTGATGCATTTAATTACATTTATGGTTTGTGGATGTTGAACCAGTCCTGCATCCCTAGGATGAAGCCTACTTTGTCATAGTAGATGACTTTTGAGATGTGCTATTGGATCTATTTTGCTAGAATCTTGTTGAGAATGTTTGCATCTATGTTCATCAAGGATATTGGCGTGTAGTTCTCTTTCTTTGTTGGATCTTTGCCTGGTTTGGGTATCAGTGTGATGTCAGCTTTATAAAATTATTTGGGGAGAGTTCTGTCTTTTCGATTGTCTGGAATACTTTCAATAGGACTGATATCAGCACCTTCTTGTATGTTTTGTAGAATTCTGCTGGAAATCTGTCTGGTTCAAGGCTTTTTTTTTTGGTAGGTAGTTTTACTATGATGGAATCCATTTCCTTGGTAGTTATTGGTCTATTTAGGATCTCAAGCTCATCTTGTTTCAACCTTGGGAGGTTGTGTGATGTTAAAAAGCCCTCATTTCATTTAGGTTATCAAGTTTATTTCCATACTGGTGTGCATAGTAATCTCTAATAGTCTTTGTATTTCTTCAGGGTCACCCGTGACTTGATCTTTTGCATTTCTGATTGTGTTTATTTGGGTTTTTTCTATCTTTTTCTTGGTAATTCTGGCTAGGGGTCCATCGATTTTTTTATTCTTTCAAAAACCAGCTTTTGTTTCATTGATTTGTTCTATAGTATTTTTGGCCTCTATGTCCCATATTTGAGCTTTTACTTTGGTTATCTGGATTCTTCTGCTGAAGTTAGGATTTTGGTGGTCTTGCTTTTCCAGCTCCCATAGGTGATTTGTTAGGCTGTCAACTTGTTCTCTTTCTATTTTCTTGATGTGTGTTCATAGCGATATAAATTCCACTCTTAGTACTATTTCCATTGCAGTTCAGAGGTTTTGGTAAGATGTTTCTTCATTTTTATTTGTTTTCAGGAATCTTTTAATTTCTGTTTTAATTTCTGTGTTGACCCAGGAGTCAGTCAGCATCATGCTGTTTAATGTCCATATCTTTGTGGATTTGGAGGGAATTTTGTCAGTATTGATATTTACTTTTATTCCACTGTGTTCTGAGAAGGTGCATGGCAGTACTTCAATCTTGTAAAATTTGTTTATACTTGATATATGGCCAAGGATGTGGTTGATCTTAGAGTATGTTACATGTGGTGATGAGTAGAATTATATATTTTGTGGTTGTTGTGTGCAGTGTTCTGTAGATATCTACTAAGTTCATTTGCTTAGATGTCAAGTTGAGGTTCTAGATCTCTTTGCTGAATTTGTGCCTTGATGATATATCTAGGGTTGTTAGTGGGATATTTAAGTCCCCAGCTATGATAGTGTTTGAGTCAATATCTTTTTTTTCTTTTTTTTTTTTTTTTTCGTGCAGAAGCCATTTAATGGGAAAAACCGTAAGTCTTTTATCCCAAATTTTCACAGGTTAAATCACAGGACTTTCATGTGAACACAAAGCCAGGTGGATGAGGGGCATCACCCACCCACCAGGCGTTTTCTCGAGCACGAGGAAGGACAATCCCCAAATTATCTCACTGTTCCTTATGCTTGGTTAATGTTTCTCAAAAGCAATACAACAATTCTAACATTATAATATTCTTTTTTTTTTTTTTGAGTTGGAGTCTCACTCTGTCACCCAGACTGGAGTGCAGTGGCCGCTCCCGGCCACCGCAGCCTTGACCTACTGAGTTCCGGCGATCCTTCCCAGTAGCCGGAACTACAGGCATGCGCTACCACGCCTGGCTAATTTTTTGATTTATTGTAGAGATGAGGTCTCGCTGCCCAGACAGGTCTTGAACCTGCGGGCTCAGGCAATCCACTCACCTCAGCCTTCAATATCTTTTTTTTTTTTTTAGTTTACTTAGTAGCTGCTTATAAAAGTTGGTGCTCCTGTGTTGGCAGCATGTATGTTTAGGATGGATATATCTTGCTGATGGATCAAACCTTTTATCATTATGTACTTTTGTATGTTTTTCAATGTTTAATAGCTTAAAGCTTGTTTTGTCTGATATTAAAGGTATGACTCCTGTCTTCTTTCGTGATCCATTCACCTGAAAATTTGTTTTCCATCCTCTAACTTTGAGTGTATGGGCATTCTTTGTGGTAAGATGAGTTTCCTGGAGGCAGCAAATTCAGCAAATTACTGGGTCATGTGTTTCTCTCCAGTTTGCCATTCTATGCATTTTCAGTGGTGCATTTAGTCCATTCACTTTCAGGCTGATTATTGAAATGAGAGAATTTGTTCCTGACATAATGCTCTTATGAGGCTGTTTTGTTTTTGTTTAGCTTTTGTGTTCATATATGTGTGTGTTTTCATTTTTGCAGGTATACTGTGTGTTCTGCTGCTTCTGTGTTTGTTCATGATCTTGTGAAGTATATGGTCTTTCTTTTTTCTTCTGTGCTCAGTACCTTCTTAAGCATCTCCTGTAGAACTGATCTTGAAGCAGCATATTCTCTTAGAGATTAGATGTCAGGGAAACATTCTAATTTTCTATTGCTGATGAAGTTTAGCTTGGTTGGGTAGGAAATTATTGGTTAAAATTGTTTATCTTTGAGAACATTAAAGATTGGGGTCCAATTCCTTCTGGTCCGGAGTGTTTCTGCAGATAAGTCTGCAGCAATTCTGATTGGTCTTCCCTTGTAAGCAATCTGACCTTTTTCCCTCACTGACTTTAGGATTATTTTTATTTCATATCTACTTTGTATAGGCAAATTACTAAATGTCTAGGGGTTGGTCTTCTCATAAGATAACTTGCAGGGTTTCTCTGAACATCTTGTGCTTGTATAGTCATCTCTCTGTACAGATGAGGGAAGTTTTCTAGAATGACCTCATAGAATGTTTGTTTCAAGATATTTTCCATTTCTCTTTCTATTTCAGGTATTTTAATCAGACATGGGTTTGGTTTCTTGATAAAATTGCACATCTCTTGGAGAGTTTCCTCATTCTTCTTAAGTTTTTTTCCCTATATTTTTAATAGAGGGAGTTAATTCCACATTTTGGTCTTCTAGATCTGAGATTCTTTCTTCTGCTTGGTCAAGTTTGTTTCCTATGCTTGTCAGTTTGTTATTTGTTTCTTGTATGGAGTTCTTTATTTCTGTTATTTCCAAGTATGCTTTCATGAGCCTGTCTAGCTCCATTGTAATTTCATTTAGTTTTAGCCCTTGCATTTCTTGATTTTTGTTAATTCTATCCAATGATCCTCTGATCTGAGTAAGTACCTTCTGTAAGCACCTCCTGGGTACTGGCAATCTGAGAGACAGCCATTGTTTGTGCCCCAGTAACTGCAGTAGCTGCTCTTTCTAGCACGGACTCTTTGCTGAGACTCTGATGGTGAACAGCAGTTTTTTATTGGTTTTTCTTAATTTATAGCAGTTTCCTTATCTTTCTCTTTAATTCTGTTGCTTGACGAAAAATGGAGAAGCAGTCACTTCTGATATTTGCTCTACCTTTTGTCCTTCCTTGAGCCAGGGCTCTGGATTTGTTCAATTATGAAGCAAGGCTGGGGATGGGGCATTGTGCTGTCTCTATAATTTTGAGGACTTACTAGGGGGTAGGGGGACTGCAAGGATTCTGAACCTATTGACAGGTCATAATGTTTGCTATCTGGTGAATGAGCCAGCTGGGACTCGTTCTTCATCTCTGTTCAGTAAGGCCTTAGAGTGGGTATGCTTGCATAGCCCCTGAGTTCAAGACACGGTATAAGAAGGAAAAGAGAGAAGAAAGAGAAAGGAGAAAGAAAGGATAAAAGGAAAGAAAAATAGACTAAGAAAGAAAAAACATAAAAACACAAAGAACAAAAAAAGAGAAATAGAGGAAAGAAAGAAAGAAAACCAAGCAACAAACAATGCAACCAAATGAGATAATCAAACAAAAAAAGCAATATGTCACCAAAACAACAGCAACCAAAACGAAAAAAAAAAACAACAACAACAACAAGAAAAATTGATAAAGAGTTCTCGGCTTTAGTATGTCTCTTTGAAAGGGGGCTCCCTCTTGTGATAGGTTCTGTGACTGCAGGGCTGTTACTGCAAGTTCCCTATTCACTGTTGGAACTTAAGGTGTTAGAATCTTCACTCCCTGCTGCTTGCAATTGATAGCCATCACATGCCCATGAGAAGGAAGGGGGCTGAAATAACTTGACACAACATCTCTTAGGATCTCACTCCCTTCCTTCCTCTCCCAGCTTTGTCACAGCTCCCAGGGCACCCAGTTCAAGGCAGGGGAATGGTACATCCTGCCTCTGCCCTGATCTCTCGATCTCTTTCACTTGCTCAGGGTGGGGGAGAGTCAATTAGGCACTCACTAGCCTCCTTCTGGAGAGTTCTGCTGTCTGCATCTGTTGCCCAGCAGCTGGCTCAGGATGGAGGGTGGATCATCTAGGGTTCCGCATTTGCCATTACCCTCCAGGGAAAACGTTCTCTGAGGCTGCAAAGAGCAGCCCCAATGCAACAAAGAGATAGTGCCTGGTCTCAAGATGCTGTTCTACTGTTCCACAGAGGCTGCCCTGGAGTGCTTCGGTAGGCTCAGGTGTTAGAGAGTCTGGTCAGTTTCTCTGCTGACTGCTGTTCATGACACCAGTGGGGTCGATAGCTCCCTCTCCAGCAGTTACCACAGTCTCCGGACCTCAGGACCTGGTGGCAAGGCTCTGGAGCCCAGTCTAGGCTTAGGTTGGTGTCTCACCACTGTTTTCATGAAACGCTGCCTCAGGATCCCCCACCACACTGCACTCCTTCTGTGGTCCTTACTGCCAGCATTCAGCCTGGCGCTGTGGTATTGGGGTCGGCAATCATGCCAGTCGCTCTTCCGGAGAATAACTCTGCTGATTTTAGAAAATAGCGCTCAGCTTCTGTCCACTGGGATGTGCTAGAGTCTAAGCACAGCAGCTGCCACACCAGCAACTTCACCAAGAGGACCCTGGTCACTTGCTCTCGAGTCCCACTGAGTCAGCCTCTCACACTCCCACTTACATACAGAAACACACTCAGATTTGTCCATCTGTGTCTACTTTTCAGATCTCTTCTTCTACATTAGTATTTTTAGTGCTCAACATTTTCATTACTATCTGTAAATATAGTTTCCATTTTAATTTATTCTGTTTAAGAATTGTTATATTCACTGAATTTAATATATCACAAATTCTATCAGTTGTGGAAAGTGCCCCCTCTCATACTGATTGCCTTCCACTCTCTTTCATCTCCTTCAGGAACTCTAATTAGATGTGTATTATACCTCCTTGCTCGGTCTTCCACATCTCTTAACCTCATTTCATTCCCTGCATTTCTTTTAATAATATCTTCAGATCTATATTCCAGTTTGCTAATTTTCTTTTTACTTGTGTCTCCTCTGCTCATTGAATTCAGCCATGTAGAGACATTATTGTGTAGTGGTTGACAGGTCAGGTTATGAAGATAGACTGCTTGACTTCATATTCTAGTTCTGAGACAAATTAGTTGTGTGAATTTAGGGCAATTCATGTCTACCTCATAAGACTACTAAGGATTAAGTGGAGTAATGTGTGAAACCCCTTATAACTGTGCCTGGCAGGTAGTAAGCAACAACTTAATGTATCTGTGTTTTCAATTTCAAATAGATATAAAATTCTAGATGTTCTTTCAATTCCCTTAAGCTTGTTTTTCTTTTTGATTTTTTTTGTCATTTTAATCATTTATTTTTGTTTAATTATATTAAACTATTTGATATTTTGTATTTGATAGTTCCAATAACTAAAGTATCTGACTTTACTGTTTTCTCTTTCTGCTGACTCTTTCTTGCCCCCCTTGCTTTTTCATGTGTTTTTGATTTCTGGCTATGATCTCACGTCCATGGGAATTTTTTGTAGGGTAAATCTTTGCAGCCTGAATATATATTAAAACTATTCATGAATATACATTCTTCCTCTAACACCTATAAAAGAAGTGAATTCTACTTTCTTATCCTCTCCAATTTGCAAATATTCACATAGGTTGACCATTTAGCACTGGGCACATATATCTCTCTTCAAATGGAAGCATTTTTCTTGCCAAGCACCACTTTCAACCTAAACTGTGGTCACCAGAGCTGCAGCATCAATATCGCTCAGAAGTGTTTGAAATTCAGATCTCATACTCTACCCCCAAAACTCTTGTATCAGAAGCTTTGTTTGAATCAGATCACTGATGACTTATAAGCCTGTTAAAGTTTGAGAAGCTATGCTCTAGCTCACTCTTCGGTTCTCATAGGGAAAGGAGGAGAGCATGTTCTTACAGCAGTGACATGAGATCCAAGCAGCCTGGAGTGGAGTAGTCAGTATAGAGGACAACATGGAAAATTGCCTGGACTTTGCATAGGAAATTTATCATTTTGTTGTTGTTGTTGAGTCACTTAGATCTTGAGAGTCCTTATTATTGTAGCATAGCCCAACGATTCCTGACTCAAACACTGACTATAACACCCAAAACTATAAATTTGAAGCTCCATTTGAAAGATTTTAAAATATTAACCAGATAACTTCACTGAGCAAAGTTCTTCTTTTATAAAATGGAGGTGACAAACGTATTGGGTTATTGTGAAGATGATTACATATCCACAAACTGCATAAGCATATAATAGATAAACATATAAAAAGAGTCATTATATAGTAGTTAATATTGTTGAGCAAATGATGAACATTCAGTTTATTAGTGATGAAGGCAAAATTCAAGACTATGGGTCAACAAACAATAATCCCTGAGCCAAATCTGGCAAAATTTGAGACTAAGGGTCAAAAAACGACAATCCCTGGGCTACAACTGCTGTTTATGTAATTGAAATGCATCCTCACCTATTCATTTGCATATCATTCATAGCTTCTTCCTCAATAAGACAGGAGGGTTAAAGAATTGTCACATAATCATATGGCCCACTAAGCCAAAAAATATTTATTTTTTGTGCCTTTACAGAAAATGTTAGGTGACCTTTGTTCTAGATCTGTGTCCAAGGCTAACATGGAAAGGCATGGAATATCTGTGATTTAGTTGCCACATGAACATTATAGACTCTTTTAGGGCTGAAGACAGGTGGAACATGTGGCGTTTATCAAAGAAAAATCAGATGCAGAACTGAGAAGCTAGGAAACCAGAGTTTCATAATACTTAGACCACATGTTGGGGAAGAATTGTCATGGTGTTTATGAAAAGAAAGACTCTGTAAACAGTATCCCTGTATAGTTGCCAAAAAATGTAATATGTGGATTTATTATAGGGGGGAAATACATCCCTCTTTAGTTACATGCTATTTTACATAAAAGCAAAAAATCAAGATATGACAGTCAATCTTATTCATCCAGATGGCAGGCTTCTTTATAACAGTTATTTTAAAACTATATGATTCTATTGTTTTCATACTCTAAAAGACACAGGTTCTTCAAAAGAACCATCAGCAGGCCATAAAGAAAAACGGCAAAGATTTCTTGAAAGAGCTGTAAATAAAATATGGAACAATTTCAATGTTGTGGAAGGAAAAAGCAATAATTGAAAACTAGAAAATTAATGGTAAGGGATATGCCTTTGGGCACCTCTCTCATGCAGGCAACTGGACCACCTGCTGAATCAGCAGAGTTCTCCATGTGCTCATAGCTTATGGCCAAAGAAATAATGGTATGTAATGCCAAATCTAATGGTAGATAAAATACAGATGCATGTGGACGGTGGAGAGGGGTGGGTAGCTGAAAATGTTAAGTTCCTTCCAGCTTTGTAGACTCAAGTCTATGTCCATGAAGGGAATCCTGTTGATTAGCCAGTTTGTGTGAACAATGCAAGCCAATTTAAGAGATGTGATTTCTTTCTTTTTCTTTCTTTCCATTCTTCCTTCCTCCTTTCCTTCCTTTTTTCTTTCTGTCCTTTCTTTTTCCTTTCCTTTCTACATTCCTTTTCTTCTTTTTTCCTCTTTCCCAACTTCCTATCTTTCTTCTCTCTTTCCTTCCTCCCTTCTTGCCATCTTTCTTTCTTTCTTTCTTTCTTTCTTTCTTTCTTTCTTTCTTTCTTTCTTTCTTTCTTTCTTTTTCTTCCTCTCTCTCTCTTTGCCATCAAGTATTCATTTCTCTTTCTTAGTGAAAAACTATTACAATTTACTCTTGGAAAAGCACACCTCTTAAATTATGTGCAGTTCTGGTTAGGATTTTCCACCTTAGGAATTACCAAGGCTAGGCTAGTTGGACACTAGCCTAAGTCACTGCATCTTATTTAAGCTAAAGGAAGTTGAGTGATTGTCATTTATCCCAGCAGTGGTATGGATTTATGAGGCAGATTAGGATTTTATGCTACAGGAATTCCATGGCACTGTCCCATACCTTTTCACTTCTTTCCTGAATTTTTGAATTTCATAAGCTATGCCCATTTCTTTTTAATCATTTCCTTTTTCTCTTAAGTTATTCCTGAGTAGTTCTATTGCATACAACCATTGATCTCTAACTGACACAGGCACTAAAGTGTTCTTTTTTGCTTTTCATCCAACAATTTTATGCTCTCTCGGATCAACGAATATAGATACATGGTAGCTGTTATAATCTGAACTGTGTCCCCCAAAATTCATACATTAAAATTACCTCAAGTATAACTGTGTTTGGAGATAGGGTCTCTAAATAAATAAGATGAAGTCACATGCCCTAATCCAGTCAGACTGGTGCCATTATAAGAGGAGAATTGGCCACAGACATGCACAAAGGGATGGCCACATGAGGACACAGGGAGAAGATGCTATCTACAAACCAAGGAGAGATGTCTCAGGAGAAATTATAATAACTCTGCAGTCACCTTGCTTTTGAACTTCCAGCTTCCAGAACTGTGAGAAAACAAATTTATGTTTTTTTGGTTTTTTTGTGTTGGAGTCTTACTCCGTCGCCTAGACTGGAGTGCAGTGGCCGTTCCCTGCCACTGCAGCCTCGACCTACTGGGCTCCGCAATCCTTCCACCTCAGCCTTCCAAGTAACTGAAACTACAGGCATGCACTACCATGCCTGGCTAATTTTTGATTTATAGCAGAGATGAGGTCTTACCAAGTTGCCCAGGTGGGTCTTGAACCTGCGGGCTCAGGTAATCCACTCACCTCGGCCTCCCAAAGCACTGGGATTACAGGCTGAGTCACCAAGCCCGGCCCACATTTATGTTTTTAAGCTAGTCAGAGAGTGGTACTTTGTTGTGGCAGTCCTAGAGAACTAATACAGGAACTGTTCCCTTTATCTGGTACAGAAGTGGCTTTATTAATATACTTTTTTGTTTTTTAACTTTTAAATTTTTTTATTTTAAAATTGTGGTGTACATTTCAGGGTTAGGTATACAAATATTCATCATGTGGGTATCTTTGCTGATGAGGTATACCCCCACCCCTACCCCAGGCAGATTTCCACTGCTGTCAATCCCACCTCCCCTCCTCCCCTCCCCTCTGCAATTTCCCACTACAGTCAATCCCTTTACTATAGTATTGCAGTGTTTGTTCAAGGTCCACTCATGAGTGAGAACACGTGATACTCAGTTCTTTGTTTCTGTGAAAGATCACCTAGTATTATAGACTCCAATTCCATCCACGTTGCTGCGAAGTTCATGATTTTGTTCTTCTTTATGGTTGTGTAATATTCCATTGTGTATATGTACCACATATTTTTAATCCAGTCCTCTTTTGATGGGCAGCACAGTTGGTTCCAAAATATACTTTAATAGGAACTAAATTATGAGAAATGCTCAAAAGATAATGTTACTTAATGTTACTTTGCTGATTAATTAGTTGTCCTATTTTTACTACTGTTGATGAGCCTATGTAATCCATTGGAATAAGACTAAATATAGGCATATCGTACTAGTGCAGATGCAGAAAGTTTCAAGGCTATCGAGAACTCTATGCTAAAATGAAAATAATTCACAATATGGCTTGTATGTCCATCTTAAACTGCTTGTTCCTTTTCCTTAAATATTTTATTTTGAAAATGCAGATTATCTTGGAAATGGTGTGTCTTATTCTGGCTTCACTAGAAAACAGAGCCCGAGGAAAGGAGGTGCATCCCAGAGCAGAAAGACTGAGGGAAAAGGAAGTGATGCTGGGAAGATTGTAAGATGGTGTGTCTCTGTACTAGCCTCTGCTTCACAACAAATCATGAAGCTATTTATCAACAGTTGCTCTCACTCAGTCAGGTGAATAGTCTGCAGACAGGAGAACAAAGAAGCCCTTGGAAAGGTAGAAATGTATTTGTTGAGCTCCCTTCTATCTCTAACTGGTGAAAACTTATTTCATGGTGCAGAATTTACTTTATCATCTAGCCTCTTTTGCTGTTGTAGACATCAAAAGGAGTCATAGACTTGAGGAGATAAAACCTCATGGTCCTATTTCTACATGGGTTTGTTCAGCCACAGCAGCTGAAGTAAAAGCTGATGGTTCAGGAAACTAGTGGTGTCACAAGAACCTGGTGAGGCACACATTATCTTATAGTTACACAATAGCCTTTAAAGCTTGACCAATTACCTATATTTTAGTTGTGAGAGTGGTTAATGAAAAGATTACACAGTAAAGTTTTGGGATCCAGGTTTAGAAATGTTGTTCATCACTTCTGACATATTCCACTGTCCAGACCCTTGGCACATATTACACAGCCTCATCTAATTTTAGGAGGAGTGGTGGCTTTTTGCCTGATTACAAAAGTCAACAGCATCTGAAGAACACATAGCTCTCCTTCTGCAACACCAAAGTCACACTGATAATGATCTGCTTCTTACCTCTGCATTGCACTTATATAACATGAGTTATGCAGAAAAATAACTCATGATTGTGGGGTATATTAGAAGATATATAATGTCATGGGTAACATTTTCATATTTACATGAAATATGGCTGGCTTATGCAATCTTATCTAAAAGAGCTTTGATCACATCAGATAAAAGGTTTGAGGGAGACTACTGAAATATGAGATATCTAATCTGAAAAACCTGTAATAAGCTGTAATAGCTGGCTTGACAAGTAACTCCATTTTGTAACAGATCTTCCGTGTTAACCTAGAAATAACTCCCTCATGTAACCTTCCTGTAATCATACCGCACACCCACATTCTTGTTCCCTTTTGTGCTTGGAATCTCCTTAGTTGCACAAATTCTGTAACCATCCGTACCCCTTCAAAATTAAATGTTTTGTCAAGAAATATTAATCAAACTGTACAACTTATGTAATTTTTGCCTTTATATACCCTCTACTTACTCTGTTTGGGGCTGAGAGTTCTTTGGGACATTAGTCCACTCTTGGTCACCAGCATCAATAAAGGACTCATAATTTGACCCTCTCTGCATGTTGGCATCATTTCTTGCAATCTGGCTATAACATTTGGAGGCCACAGTGAGAAAAATTCTGCCAGCAAGCCTGAGCAGCCACCTTGCTCTGACTCTCCCCAGCTGGGAGGAGAGGTATAGGGAAGGTGCCTCCTGAGATTCTCAGGCCTGTAGCCTCTCATCACGCTCTGAGGGAGTTAGAATGACTGCTGGCAGCTATGACTGTAAAAGAACTTGAGTTCATTTTTAATCTCCTAAGAGATAAGGTTTCTTTTTGGTTTTCTGTTTGCTTGCCTGTGACCACAGTTTCTGTTTTCATTTCTGGTTAAGGGAGAAACAACCTTATGAGGTCACCCTTCGGACACTATTCACAGAGCCAGGATGTTGGCTGAGTAGAGTCCCCTTGTTTTCTGCCCTGAGGTGTTCCAGGAATCCATAACTTTTCATTTTGGTTTGGACATGTTATTTGCCTGTCTGTTTGTCTTGGTACTGCTTGTTCATTGTGTGTCATGGGATTGCAGAATTTGAAATCAGTCAGTCCTCTGGACTGTATGCTAAAGAATTTCTCTGTTGCATTTGCTGAAGACTATGGTGTCCACCTCTCAAAAGGCAGACTCTGAGCCCTCTGTACTATAGATTGGCCTGCATTTGATGTTGGATGGCCTTCTACAGGGTCTCTGGATGTTAAGGTTACTGAATCTGTTTGTAAGGTAATAACTGGGAATCCTGATCATCTGGATCAGTTCCTCTATATTGATCAGTGGCTACGTTTGGTCCAGAACCCACCACCCTAGTTAAAAGCATGTTCTCTTGCAAAACCACCAGTTGAGTCCTGGTCACTTCATCTCTAAATTGACCAGATGTACTAATCCTCATGTTATGGATCCTCCTCCACCTAAGCCACCTCTCCATAAGGCAAAAGTTGCATTGTACCTATTACCTGTAGCTTCTGTTTCATATGGGTTGTATCCTGTTTTACCCCCCTCTACTAAGGATCCTCTTGAGGATCCAGTTAACTCTAACCCTCTAGTGTATGCTCCTCAGGCTTCCTCACCCACTGTCACCTCCACTACCTCTATTTACCCACAGCCGTCCCCAGCCCCAGCTGTGGCGGAGGCTGCTTCCAGTTCCAACTCCTTTTTGTCTTCTTCACCTCTGGCTGCTTGACTCCGGTCCTGGACCCATGTGACCCCACTCCTTCCCTTCTGGGAAGTTCCTCCTGCGACAGGGACATATCAAACCGGGCAGTTGTTTATGGGATACACTCCCTTTTCCTCTTCTGATTTGTATAACTGGAAGTATCAGAATCCCACATTCTCAACTAAGCCACAGGCTATAATTTCTTTAATGGAATCAGTTATGCATACCCATTGCCCCACATGGGATGATTGTCAGCAGCTTCTTGTCACTTTGTTTACTGCTGAAGAGAGGGAATGCATTAGAACTGAGACCAGGAAGTTTATTCTGGACTCTATTGGGAGCACACAAGAAGAAAATCAAGATATACTAGATAAATATTTTCCCCCTACTTGCCCAAACTGGGACCCTAACACCTTGGTGGGGTCCAGGGTATTGGATGCCTGTCACTGGGCTCTATTAGCAGGTTTAAAGGGGGCAGCCCAAAAACCTATCAATATTTGCAAAATCACTGACATTCTCCAGGGACCCGAGGAGTCTCCAGGGGTGTTCCTCGAGTGCCTCCCAGAGGCGTTTCAGACCTACACCCCTTTTGCTCCCTTGAATCCTGAGAATGCTCGAGCTATTAATTTGGCATTTGTGACTCTGGCAGTTCCAGACATTTGAAAGAAGTTGCAGAAACTGGAAGGTTTTGTAGGAATGAATATTTCTCAGCTGCTCGAGGTAGCCCACAAAATTTATAATAACTGAGATGCTGAGAAACAAAAGCAGGCAGTGCAGGCAGCTGACAGAGCTGGAAGAAGACAAGCCAGAATCCTGGTAACAGGCCTCAGGAGTTGATTCCAAGCTTCTCCATCAAAAGTTCGATAACCAGAAGGACCAAAAGGGTCAGAAACCCGAATGCATTTGGTTGGCAAAGAACCAGTGTGCTTATTGCAAGGAACTAGGACATTGGGTCAAAGATTGCCCCCATCACCCACAAGAAGAGAACCCTAAGCCAGTTCTGGTCCTGCCCACTACTGGAGAGGTTGGAAAAGATTTGGAGTGACAGGGCCAGGGCTCTTTTTCCTTAGGCCCCCAAGAGCCCATGATAGCAGCAGCTATCAGGAGCCACCCAGTTCAACTCTTAGTGGACACTGGGGTAGAATATTCAGTACTGAAAACACCATTGGGAACTATATCTAAAAAGCAAATTTGGTCCAAGGGACAACAGGGGCAGTTACTAATTGCAAGTTCACTTCCGACTGGATTGTCAATTAGGGACAAAAGCAAGTCATTCATTCATTTCTTATAGCTCCAGATTGTTCATTCCCACTTATGGGTCAAGACTTGCTTTGAAAGTTAAGAGCCACCACTGTGTTTTCACCTGACAAAATTGAAATGTTTATTCCTACACCTATCTGATGTTCTTAACTGTCCTGCTCTCTGCAGAATATCTTTTAACTTCTAAGTCCTCTACTGAAAATATCCCATCAAATTTACTTCTACTGAAGGAATTTCCTTCAGTCTGGGCAGAGACCAACCCAACAGGATCGGTGAGACATCATCCTCCAGTGGTGGTAAGTTTAATAGCATCGGCTACTCCTGTTCGCTTGCGTCAGTACCCTATGAGTTTACAGGCCCAGAAAGAAATTGCTCTTCATATCAGAAAACTCTTAGTCACTAATATTTTAACCCCATGTAAATCAGCATGGCACACTCCCTTTTTGCTAGTTCAGAAACTGGGAACTTCTGATTACTGACCAGTTCAAGACTTAAGGGAAGTTTAAGCAGGTTGAAACTATCCATCCTACTGTTCCTAGCACATATACTTTGCTCAATCTGCTTCCTCCTCAACATCAGGTATATACTGTACTGGATTTTAAAAATGCATTCTTCTCTATTCCTTTATCCCCTGCCAGTCAACCTATTGTTGCTTTTGAATGGACAGATCTTGACTCAGGGGGACACCAGTCAGTTAACCTGGACTTGGTTGCCACAAGGTTTCAAGAATTCCTAACTCCTTTTGGGGAAGACTTGCAACAGGATTTGTTAGGGTTCTGTGCCCTTCACCCTGAATGTACTTTACTCCAGTATGTTGATGATCTCTTACTTGCAGCTGTAAACTTGTACTCTTGTTTACAAGGTATGAAGGCTCTGCTAAAGCTTCTTCAAGACTTGGGCTATCATGTATCAGCAAAGAAGGCACAGATCTGCTCCACTGAAGTTTCCTACCTGGAATACTAACCAACAGAAGGTAAATGAGCCCTAACCTCAGTCCAGAAAGAAGCCATTCTTCAAATTCCCACACCTGCCACCAAAAAACAGGTATGGAAATTTCTAGGGGTTGCAGGGTATTGTTGACTATGGATCCCAGGGTTTGCTGAAATTGCCAAACCTCTGTACACAGTCACGGCAGGGGATCAGCCTCTGAACTGGACTGCTGCTGAGGAGCAAGCATTCCATTAGCTAAAAACTGCTCTGGCCCAAGCCCCAGCTCTAGCCCCTTCCAGATGTTACCAAGCCTTTCTACTTGTTCATTCATGAACAATGAGGAATTGCAAGAGGGGTCCTCACTCAGATCCTAGGGCCATGGAGGAGACTGGTGGCTTATTTGTCAAAAAGACTGAACCCAGTGGCTTCTGGCTGGCCCTCTTGTCTCTGGGCCATTGCAGCCATGACCATACTAGTTAAAGAAGCAGATAAATTAACTTTTGGCCAGAATATGGCTTTGTCTGTTCCCCATACCATTGAAACTCTGCTCTGGGGAGCTTCTGGCTGCTGGATGTCAAACGCTCATATCATCCAGTATCAAAGCCTCTTGCTTGACCAACCGAGACTAACTTTCTCTACTATGCAATGCCTCAATATGGCCTCCCTACTGCCTGATGACAATCCAGAAACACCACTTCATGACTGTGAAGACATGTTGGACATCTCTCAGGCTAGCTGGCCTGATCTTCGGGACACTCCCTTGAGCCAGGCTGATGCTGACATCTTCACTGATGGTAGTAGCCTGGTGGTAATAGAAGGAATCTGCAGGGCTGGTGCAGTCATAACCTTGGCTCATGATGTGATCTGGTCACAGACATTGCCTCAAGGTACCTCAGCTCAAAAGGTTGAGTTAATTGCTTTAACTCAGGTCCTACACTGGGGAACAGGGAAGTGGGTAAACATCTTCACTGACAGTCAACTGCTTTTGCTGCACTTCATTTGCATGCCATGATCTACAAGGAACAAGGTCTTCTTACCATGGCAGGTAAGACTATAAAGAACAAGGAAAGAATATTAGCCCTCTTAGAGACTATATTGCTACCCAAAGAGATAGCTGTCATTCATTGTAGGGGACATCAGAACTTAGATACTCCAGAAGCAACTGGAAACTGCCTGGCAGACCAGGAGGCTTGAAAGGCAGCAGAACTCCCAGCTGAATCCCTGACTATCCTGCTAACTAAAACCTTTCCAGTTCCTTCTCTCCCAAATCAGCCTACCTATACCCAGGAAGAAGAGAAACAGGTGGATCTAGTGGGAGCTCACAAAGACTCCATTGGATGGTGGATCAAGGACTCTAAAATTATTCTGCCTGAAGCCTTGGGGCATGTTTTGGTAAAACAACTACATTCTACTACCCATTTGGTAGGTACTAAAATGACTGAGCTATTGAATCATTTTTATCATATTAATAATTTAAAAAACATAGCTGCAATGGCAACCACTATGTTCTTGGCCTGTGCCCAAGTCAATGCAAAACAAGGGCTCAGATCTCTGAACAGCATTAGGGCTCATGGAGCAACTCCCCCCAAAAAATGGGAAGTAGACTTCACGGAAATAAAGTTCCCTCACACAGGTTACAACTATTTGCTAGTATTTGTAGATACTTTTTCTGAACGGGCAGAAGCTTTTGCCACCAAAAATGAAACTGCTCTAATGGTTACCAGGTTTTTACTAAATGAAATTATTCCTAGGTTTGGGCTCCCCCTCTCTATTGGCTCCGACAATGGTCCCGCCTTCACCTCATCCATAGTACAAGTGGTTAGTAAGGCACTAAACATTAACTGGAAATTGCATTGTACTTACCAAGCACAAAGCTCTGGGCAGGTAGAATTAATAATAGAAATCGGTGAAAAATGGGTAAATCTTTTGCCTATAGCTCTTCTCCATACTTGATGCACCCCATACAAGGCTGGGCTTACTCCATATGAAATCATGTTTGGGAGATCACTTCCTCT
Organism: Cephalopachus bancanus; assembly: GCA_027257055.1. Classification (NCBI taxonomy): domain Eukaryota; kingdom Metazoa; phylum Chordata; class Mammalia; order Primates; family Tarsiidae; genus Cephalopachus; species Cephalopachus bancanus. The sequence continues at coordinate 302,801 of JAPVLO010000738.1, read as the reverse complement.
GTTGCCCCAATTGTGAGATCCCATTCTGGAAGAAATAACCAGCCAATCTCTATTAAAGTATCTCCAGTCTCTACAACAGGTCCAGGCAACTGCACACTCCAGTGTTTGTGCTGTTCTGCCCACTCCATCCTCCATACCTTGTCATTCATTCCAGTCCAACGACCTGGTTTTCATTTTAAAAGTTCCAGAAGGAAGGATTAACTCCTGACTGGAAGGGACCATTTCTCATTATCCTCACCACTCCAACAGCAATCAAGGTCGATGGGATACCAGCCTGGATTCACTACACCCGAGTCAAGAGGGCTAAGAAAACTGACCTAACTCCACGAGTTCGTGTCATTGACTGCATTGCAGTGGTAAGGGACCCCAAATATCCACTCCCTTGTTCAACAAGGAAAAACCGCCACTGATCAGTCACCTGGACTGCAACCAAGGACTCCAAGAACCCTCTCAAGGTCACCTTTCAATGTACATGTAAACTGTGAGAATCAAACAAACTGGTTGCTAATTTCTTTACATGTATTGTACTCAGACTTTACCTCTTGTTTTTGTAATCCCACTTGTTTGGGTTTTGGTGTAGGATGGCTTACTATAGCTCCTGCAGATTGGAAATATGGCAAAAAGTCTCTGTTAATGCTACCCTATCTCCTATGCGTAGGATGTGTTATTGCCTTACTGTGTTATTGTGTTGCTTCTTAATTTGTTTCACCCCTCTTGGAATGATTTACCATACTGCCAATACGTTTTCTTTAACCTCTTTCATATCAGGAAAGGTACTAACAATCCAAAACTGGACCCATGGTTCATCTCAGGTCCAGTTTAAAGTAAACTTTCCTGACCTGACACAAATAGAAAAGGAATACGTATCTGGAAACCTGTATGGTAGACATGGTATACAAAATCATTACTGCCAGGCTCGGTGGCTCAGCCTGTAATCCCGCGCCTTTGGGAGGCTGAGGTGAGTGGATTGCCTGAGCCCGTGGGTTCGAGACCCGCCTGGGCAGTGAGACCTCATCTCTACAATAAATAAAAAAAAAAGCCGGGCGTGGTAGCGCTTGCCTGTAATTCCGGCTACTCGGAAGGCTGAGGCGGAAGGATCGCCAGAGCCCAGCAGGTTGAGGCTGCGGTGGCTGGGAGCGGCCACTGCACTCCAGTCTGGACGACAGAGTGAGACTCCAACTCAAAAAAAAAATCATTACTATAGCAAATCATGCAAACAGTGGGCAGCCCCCAATTATATAAATGTCGCAGACTTTTATCTCTGTCTCAGTAACCCCACTCACTGACTAGAGTTGTAATCAGGAAAATGACTTCATTTGCCCAGACTGGAAACGTGTCACCATTCCAACTTACAATAGGGGGCCTAATGATACCTCTGAAATCACCCTTTGGCTGGGTGCTGGCTCGGGATGACCTATTTATATAAAAGTTACTCATCCTCTCCATTATTCCTGGAGTACAGGAAATACCTGAGGTATATGACTCTTTATGAATAGATATGACCATGGTGCCTTATTCACCATCTGGCAGCAAACAATCACCTATAAATCCATGGCCAAACCAATAGGCCCATGGCAGAGCTGAAGGATCCCATGTTTGGCTACCACCAGCCACCACCTCAGCCTCTGCCATCTGCCAACCAAATCACAACCCCAGGTTCATTCCAACAACTCCCCAGTTCACCTCGACTGCTCCCAAACCTAGCCTATCAACCCTCTAGATTTTTTCCTATGTTAAATAATATGCACCATCTGCTTAATGCCACTATGCCCCAGTTGGCCTCAGATTGTTGGCTTTACTTAAAGCCAAAACCCCCTTACTATGTGGGCATAGGAGTTGAAATTCCTATCATCTGGAGAACTAACTGCACTCTGGAAATGATTCACATTACTCTAGGAGATATAACTGGTAAAGCCTCCTGTCTCATAACTCCAGTTTACAATCTAACAACTTCTCCATTCTCTGATATTTGTAACTTGTCTCTCATCACAACTATGGCTGAATCCATGGCCTATGTGGCTCCTGATAACACCTGGTTGGCTGGTCCCAAAGGCCTTACCAAGTGTGCTACTACCAAAAGGTTTAATCAGCCTACCTTATATATCACTGTTCATGTGCTGCCTCAGGAGCTCTTCTGCTCAATCCCCCTAGTCTTTCAATTACTCATTCAAAATGCATTGTTCCCTTGGTAGTACCTGCCTTAATCAGACTAAGTATAGTGGGAACGGCTGCAGTTGGCACCACTGCTTTGGTTCGTGGAGAACTGGGTCTATCTAACCTTGCCCAAGAAATTGATGCTGATCTGAGAAATCTACAATTTGCCATGGAACAACTCCACGACAGGGTAGAATCCCTGGGTGAAGTTGTCCTTCAAAATCGTAGAGGCCTAGATTTACTTTTCCTATCCTAAGCAGGACTCTGTGTAACCCTTGGAGAAGCTTGTTGCTTTTATGCCAACAAATTGGGGTTATTAAAGATACTCTTCAAAAGGTCAGAGAAAATTTAAACAAATGACAAAAAAGAAAGAGAAACTAATAAATCCTGGTTCTAGGCCTTGCTTGATTGGAACCCATGGTTAACAATTCTTGTTACTAGTCTAGTTGGACGCCTCATACTTCTTCTTCTTGGTCTACTTACTGGACCCTGTGTAATAAATTAGATTATTCGTTTTGTCAAACAACAGATCAGTTCTGTAAAACTCCTATACATGAGACCCTAGTACAATAATATACTTCTGACTGATGAGTCAATGCATTGACTCATGAACAAGTAAAAGGGGGGGGAATTGAAATATGAAATATCTGATCTAATAACCTGTAATAGCTTGCTTGACATAAGTAACTCCATTTTGTAATAGATCTTCCATGTTAACCTAGAAATAACTCTCTTATGTAAACTTCCTGTAATTATACCGCACACTCATGTTCTTGTTCTTTTCAGTGCTTGGAAACTCCCTAATTGCACAAATTCTGTAACCATCCGTACCCCTTCATAATAAAATGTTTTATCAAGAAATATTGATCAAACTGTACAACTTATGTAATTTTCACTTTTATATACCCTCTACTCACTCTGTTCGGGGCTGAGAGTTCTTTGGGACACTAGTCCACTCTCGGTCACTGGCATCAATAAAGGACTCATAATTTGACCCTCTCTCATGTTGGCATCATTTCTCACAATCCGGCTGTAACACTACTAAAGATGATCAAATGATAAATTATATGCAGGTAGATTAAAGTAACTGGAATTGATTAGCCTAGATTAAACAATGACTAAACAAGAAACATTTTAGCTCAGGATCACTTGAGCACCTAAATTGATCTTCCTCTTTTCCTTTATTTTTCAATTCCAATGAAAACAAGCAAGCAATGCATAACTAAAGATCAATCTATTTCTGGAAAAAGGGAATTGGTGCCTCTCACATGCAAAATCTAGAATAAGGAAGAGACAGGGCCACCAAACTGCAGTTCACAAGTAAAGGAAAAACTCACCTTAGACACATTCCTCCTAAAGCCTAATTCAAGATATGAAGGCAGGAATCCAGATATGGCTGCCTATAGACAATGCAAGGAAGAAAACAGTGCACATCTGGGGGTACGCTTTAAAGTGAACAAGGGCAAGACTCTAAAGAGCATGATTGCAGCTCTGAAGTGCGTGCACATCTGGCGTATATGTCAAGAGGAAGGCAAAGTCCTTACAATGGGACACTACCATGACAGTTCCTCAGAAGGTTCTGATGTTAATTACTGAAGGTGCTTAGTGTTCCATCCAACTGTCAATAACCACAACAAACAAACAGTTCTTCACCAGAGAGGCTGCCTTAGTCTACAGCAGCTCTGGAGTCCATAACCCATTTTTTCCTTATTCTCCAGGGTCCATGGCATTGTCCACAAGAAACAAGTAAAGTTGCAGGAAACCTGAGTCTTTTGTTTGTTTGTTCATGTTTCCTTCATCAGAACACTAAACTACTTGACCTGGGGGTCAAATAAGTTTTGCCAGAGTGAATTTCAACTCCCCAAACATAAAAAGACAAGGAAAAACCAAATAAAATATTGGCCTCCTTCTATAGTGATAAGCAGAAAAAAAAATGTGACTGTATAGATGCATTTAAAAATCCATCAGATATATCCTCAAGGGTATTGTCAATAGGACTTGAGAGACTGTGAAACAAGAGTAGTCATGGAAAGAGAGCAACCATAGATCAAGAATGTGTAAGATTAAGTGATAATAGTTTCTGAATATTTAAAACTGCAATTATAGCAAAAAAGTACACATTAGATACTGAAAAAGGTGACGTGGAAGATGAAATTTCAAATGCCCTGTCCTTCAGATTTTTTACAAATAAAGAAAGGAAATGAATGAGCAGAAAGACATGTTATAGAAGGCAGACCCTGGAAACACGAGACGATTATAATAGGGCAAAGGAAAGTCAGATGAAGCAATGACAGAACACAAGTCTTCTGAGAAGAGAATTTCAGAGGTTATGGAAAATCAGGCAAATTTAAGGCATCTCATGTATCCTGATGATTTTTTAAAAAAATATCAACATTTTAAAAATCCTATAATCTCTCTGATAGGGCAAAATATTACTTGAAGATTGTGCAAAGGAGAAAAGATAATTAGACTTCTCCTTTTTGACAATAAGTTCCAGAACACAATATAGCACTAAATAGAATTGTGAAAACCAATTATTGTGACATAAGATTCACTATTAATTTAAGATATTTATTTATAAAATAAATTTAAAAATTCTTAAAAAGGAAAGTACTTATAAAATTTAACAGCTTCATTTTTGTCCTGAAAGCTGCTTAAAGAAATTCTGTAACTTCTGGATATTACCACTCATTTATCAGCCACTCATTTATTAAAGTGGTGGCCCAGCCTGTAATCCCGCACTTTTGGGAGGCTGAGGTGAGTGGACTGCCTGAGCCCGCGGGTTCAAGACCCGCCTGGGCAACTTGGCGAGACCTCATCTCTACAATAAATCAAAATGATCCGGGCATGGTAGTACGTGCCTGTAGTTCCAGGTACTCGGAAGGCTGAGGCGGAAGGATCGCCGGAGCCCAGCAGGTCGAGGCTGCGGTGGCCGGGAGCGGCCACTGCACTCCAGTCTGGGTGACAGTCTGGTGACTCCAACTCCAAAAAACAAAAAATAAATAAATTTTTAAAAAAGATAAAAATAAAGCATTATGTTGACTGTAGTAATAAGTTTATCAGGATAAAGAATATATAGATCTACAGGGACCGTGATACAAAGAAGTAATCAATAGCTGATGAGGGGTTAATATTTTTGGAAGTGAGAAATCAAGTGGACATACTGTGACTTAGTAAATAAAATAAAAGTTGAAACTCTTATTCTAAAGCACGCATTGGGTAACCTCCAAAGATTCAAAGTTTAGACTCCAAGTTACCTCTCTCTGTAAGGATGCAGTTGAACCATTGGTAAGATTGGTCAAATGTCTATACATAAAGTAAGTAGGTTTCTGAATTATCTGTTCCCTACAACTCTGCTTTGTGATTCTGGAATAATAGAAGTGTACTCTCTGGACATCCTGAACCATGATTAGTACAACAGGACTTAATTGCAAGTCTATGTTTAAAAAATGGTGAATCTAAATACACATATATTAGATCACTTGAAGTGATCCCAGAGCTCATTGGTGCTGTTTATTTTCTTAAATTATTTTTTCTCTCTGTTTTTCATTTTTCATAGTTTTTATTTTTATTTCATCAAATCCACTATACTTTTCTTCTGCAATGTTTCTAATCAGCTATTAATTAATCTAGTGTATTTTCATCTCAGACACTGTAGTTACAATATCTGTACATTTTATTAACTATATCTTCTAAGTTTCTACTTTTTGAACATATAGAATACATTTACAGAAACTGTATTTAATGTTTTTATAAATTCTTATTTGTGTGTTAATTTCTACAGATTGATCATTCTATCATTTTGTTCCTTTTTTTTTTTTTTAGTCAGGTATGTCTCATTCTCTCACTCAGGCTGGAATGCAGTTGCACAATCTTAACTTGCAGTCCTAGCCTCCTGGGTTCAGGCAATCCTTCTGCCTCAGTCTCCTGAGTAGTTGGGACTACAGGCATACACCACTACACCCGCATAATTTTTTTATTTTTTGTAGAGACGAAGTCTCATTATATTGCCCTGAATAGTCTTGAACACCTGGGCTCAAGCAATCCTCTTGCCTCGGCCTCTCAAAGTGCTGGGATTACAGTTGTGAGCTTCTGCACCTGGCCCTCTTTACTTCTTTCTGGAAATTTTCTTCTGCTCTATCTTGTACGTAATGTGAATAAAAGATAAAACTTTGATTTAAAGCTATCATTGGTATTACTATTATTTGTACAACCTTATTTCACTTATCAATATTGAAATAATGCTCTCCATAATATAAATAATAATATAAGAAAATGTTTGTTGCTGTAACATGCGTTTGGCTTGTTAGGAAGCATTCATCCCTGCCTCACCTTCCAGGTAACACCAGAAGGCATGCAAAAACTGAAAAAGTTAATCTAAAATTTAATCTTTAACACGATTATTTATTTGAGAGTTATCTACTTACTTGGGTCTAAAATACTGACCCCTTCCATTCATCTTCTTTGGTATAAGTAAATATCTTTGCCATTTAACATCTTCAAAACTACTGATTCATAGAATTGTTCTATGAACAATTTCAGCTCAGGATAGTGATTTTTGAAAATAAATTTAATTTTTTCTTGAAATAAAGAACAATTGAACATTTTAATTGAAGTTTATTAGAATTTATAAGACCGGATAGTATATGTTTAAATTACTCAGAGTATCATAAGTATTATATATCTTTTATATATCCTATGAGAAAAAGATAATTCAGAAATATTATTTTTTTGGCAATGACCAATGTCATATATTTTGATAAACTCTATAAAACTATTCTACTTTATCTTTATTTTCTACATTTTCTTTTTTTTAGATTCAAGGAGTATATGTGCAGGTTTGTTATAATTATAGGTATATTGCACGATGGTGAGATTTGGTATTCTACTAAGCCTGTCACTCAGGTGGTAAACATAGCACACTTTAAATCAATGTTTGTATATATGAAAAGACATCCTACTGGTGTTTTATTCATTCCCATCTCTCGGCTTGCATTCTAGATGTTTTCTTTTTCTGAGCTCCTTCAGTAAAAGAGTGTGTGGGTTTGTGTGTGTGAGAGAGTGTGCTGGAGGCATGTCTTTTCATGTCCCAGAAATACCTAACCACTCTTTCATTCACCGCCCTGAGGGAAACACCACTTTCTACTGAACTCTTGAGGCTTGCCTGTTCTGGAAACTGTTTATTATGCCTTTGAATCTCCTGCCATTCTTTCCTGTTCAATCTCCACTTCCTGGATCATTTTCTCCCCATCTCATACTTTATTTTTCTATTCCTCTTCTTGTAGCACTGACAATTTTGATTTATAACATATCTTGTGTGCCCTTCTCTTTTCCTTGAACTGGTAATGTATTTTATTTTTCACCCCTATTACCCATGTCTCTGCTTCTAGCTTATTTATTTCTCATTGCCGAACACAGCCATCAAATCCCTGGTAATTTAGGCTTAGAGGTTTTTCACTCCCAAGCTTTACCACTATTCCATTTTCTGTGTGTGTTTCAGATTTCGTTCTTAATACTAAACAATTCTCCAACCCTCTTGAACACCAGCCTAGCAACCCGCCTCTGCTCCCTGCAACCCCACTCAAATCTGCTCCACTGGCATTCTGTTATCAGCACATTCATTTAGGGGATTTTCCTCTGTCCCATTTCCAACCCTAATTAAGTCTGTGTTACTGCTTTCTCCTGTTCGGTCTTATCTCCATAGACCAATTTGCAGTTCCAAGTGCTCCATACGGAGCTATACACCTGCACTTTGATGTCTGCAGCCCTGAGAATCTGGATGTCAAAATCCAATACGTGTTTCAATGTAAAATGAAACAGTCCTTTCTGCCCCAATGCTTATTTGCTTGTAAATTTTCCAAAGATTTATAAAGAAAATTCCTTTTTCTTTGCTTTCCTACTTCTCTGAAGTGATGATGCAAATAGGCCTCATTATGTGCAGGATAAGTCGCCCATTATTACCAGATGGGTTCTCATGATCTGCTCTCATTTCACTTCAATTTCTTCCCAGTTCATACCCACCCTTGGTTCTCACCCTGATTTCATCTCTGGATGCATGACCTATGAAGATCAGCTCCATACAAACTCAAATGTCTCATATGAACATGAATGAAACACTGTTCTTTGAAACTCTTCTTCTAGTACCCACTAAAATAATTTTTAAAAATAATGTGCCTATATGCCTATTTTAAATTTGACATCTAAAATTGGTTACATGCTGAACCCTATATTACCAATATAATATATAGCCATCAAAATATTGGACCTGCAGATTCAATTCATTCTATTTATGAAATCCTGACTAGTTGAACTCACACATATTCCTTAGGATATTTTCTCTCTTAAAAAAAATTTTAAAGATGTGGGGTACAATTCAAGGTTAGGTATATACATAGTCATTATGCAGGTACCCTTGTTGATGAGGTGTGCCCCTCCTCCCTCCCCTGGCAGTTTCCCACTACTGCCAATCCCTTTCTTATAGTATTATGATAATCATTCAAAGTCTACTTATGAGTGAGAACATGTGGTACTCAGTCCTCTGTGATAGATCACTGAGTATTATAGATTCTAAGTCCACCCACGTTGCTGTGAAGTTCATAATTTTATTATTTTTATGGCTGCATTATATTCCATCGTGTACCACATTTTAAAAAAATCCAGTCCTCTTTCAGTGGGCGATACTGTTGGTTCCATGTTTTTGTTATTGTGAATAATGCTGCAATAAACATGCGTGTGCAGGTATCCTTTTCATAGAGCGAATTGTGTTTCTCCGGATATATTCCCAGAAGGGGGATTGTGGGGTTGTATGGGAGGTCAGTTTTGGATCTTTTAGGACTAGCCAAACTGTTTTCCACAGAGATTATTCTAGTTTACACTCCCACCAACAGTGTAGAAGTATTCCCTTTTCCCAGCGTCCTCTCCAGCATCTGCTGTTTTTTGAGTTATTGATGATGGCCATCCTGACTGGAGTTAGGCAGTATCTCAGTGTGGTTTTAATTTGCGTTTCTTTGATGACTAGTGAGGTTGAACGTTTTTTTCATGAATCTGTTGACTGCTCGTAGAACATTTGCTCTTAAGGTTTAGTGTTGTTCCAAGCTTCATGAATCCAAAAATAGTTACTGAATTATTAGTAGTAATTTTTTAAGTACAGCCAACAATGCACTTCAAAAAATATTATTCAAAGAACATAGTTGATATTAGGGTTCACTCGTGTTGTTGTATATTTCTGAGTTTTGACAACTGTATAATAATTTGCATCCACCATTATAGTATCGTACAGGGTAGTTTCTCTGCCTTAAAATACCTCCTGTGTTTTATTCATTCCCCCCATCTCTCTTTGTGTCTCTCTCTATCTCTCTCTGTCTCACCCCAAAAGTCCTGACAACCACTGATCTTTTCACTATTTTTATAGTTTTGCCTTTTCCCTAATGTCATATAGCTGGAATTATAGTCTGTAGCCTTTTCAGATTGGCTTCTTTCACTTAGTGACATCCATTTAAGTTTCTGCCATCGCTTCTCATGGCTTAATAGCTCACGTCCTTTAGGCGCGGAATAATTTTCCATTTTATTCATTTACCTACTAGAGGACATCTTGTTTGTTTCTTAAATTTTGGCAATTATGAATAAAGCTATAATAAACACCCATGTGCAGGTTTTTGTGTGCATGTAAGTCTTCAATTCATTTGGGTAAATACCAATGAGCACAATTGCTGGATCGTACAGTAAAAGTATATTTAGTTTTGTAAGAAATTGAAAAACTTCCAAATTGGCTGTACCACTGTGCATTCTATTTGATGTTTTGTGCACTTTTATCTTTAGACCCTCAGATGGCATCTGGCACACAGAGGATACTAATAAATATTTGTTCATTACTGAATGACAAGAAGCACCTGGGCAGTGTATTTAAAATGTGGATTTTCCAGCCAAATCCCTAGATATTCTGATTCAATACATCTGGAATGGGTCCCAGGGATTTGCCGGTTTAACCAGCATCCAGGTAATGCTAATATGCACGGTCTAGAAACCATGCTATGAGAAACTGTATTTTGAGAGCTTATTTGGGCTAACATTCTTCTGCTCCAAGTCAGAGATGGTGGTGGTCTTACCCACTTTTAAAAAATGGCAGTTCTTAGTGTACAATTTTCCCATATCTTTGTGCTTTGATACTGCTGCTAGGTTGTCTTTAAAGTAAACAAGGCTGTTATAATGGAAGGTGAAACAGTGTTTCATTCAAAAAAAATAAGTCGAATGAAAATGCATGAACATAAATATAAATTCAGAAAGCACATTGGGTAAGCATACAAGACAATGAGATTGGAAAGGATATATTTTTCAGACATAATACAGACACTTAAACTCTATGGAAATGTTCAGAGATGTATTCCTGCAATAAATTCAAAACATGCACAGATAAAAGCCATAGGAGGCCGGGTGTGGTAGTTTATGCCTGGAAGCTCAGCCCTTTGGGAGGCCGAGGCAGGAGGATTGCTTGAACCCAGGTGTTAGAGACCAGCCAGGGCATCATAGCAAGATCTCATCTTTACAAAAAAATTAGCTGGTATGGTGGTATGCTCCTATAGCTCAAGCTAATCAGGAGGCTAAGGCAAAAGAATTACTTGAGCCTAGGAGTTGAAAGCTGCGGTTAGCCGAGATTGTGCCACTGCACTCCAGCCTGGGCAACAGAGTGAAATCATGCCTCCAAAAACAAACAAACAAACAAACAAACAAACAAACAAAATAAGCCATAGGAAGTATACACTAAAAATAAGGCATTCTCTTTTATAACCGCAGTGCAATGATCAAAATCAGAAACTTCACATTGATATGTGACTAATATCTAATCTAAGGACGTATTCAGATGCTGCCAGTTGTGAGAATGATGTCCCAAATCATGTTTCAGTTGTTCTTTTCTTTGAGTCTCCCTTAATCTAGGGTAGTTCTTGAATATTTTTGTTATATCAGGAGTACTAGTCAACTCTTCATAGAATGTCTTCAATTCGGGCTTTTCTGGTGTCTCTTTTTGATTATTTGCAAGTTATGCCCTTTTAAAAAAGATTTTAAGTTTACAGGCAATGTATTTATCACTTAGCTCAAGGTAAGGAAAAATTAATAACTAAAAAGTGTTGGAAAGCTTTCAAAATGAAATTTTGATTTTCTGTAAGATGAAAGATTTTAGTGAGAAATAAAAAATTCTGTAGAGTAGGGATCTTTCTTCATGTTTCCTATATTCTAAGCTGAGAGCATAGAGTCTGACACATACTTGAAATCTTTTTGTTTTTAAACTTTCCTTCCATCCCCCTTTGCTTTTTTCCTCCATGTCACTAAATCATTGGAGAAACCAAGTCATTTCTCCTGTAAAATGTCCACATTCTAGATTTTACAGAATGCTTGTTCCTGTTGTTTTTAAAATAGGATTTCCCTCAATAGAGTAAACAGTACCCTACTGACAGAGATATCAAATCCCGAGACCAATTCTAGCGCAGTTACTTAAGCAAATGTTTTGTAAACCTTTAGCAAAAATTAAGAGGCATTTGCTAAAAGTCAGTATGGATCCCCAAAGTATTCATTTCTCAAGGTTGGGCACACTTTCTTTTCTGAATGCGAGACTGGTAGTCTTGACTAAATTCTTCAGGTCATGTTAAATCTATATTTCAAAAAAATGATTGACAAATCCTTCCTATTTTTAATGATAGTATTCACTATCTCATGAGCACCTATGTCAAGAATTTTATAAACACCACCTGGAATCCTCTCATGAAACTGCAAATCAAAATTCAAGAGTCAGGCAGATTTACATTCAAATCTCAGCTCTGCCTCTTTCTAGCTGTGAGAACTCAGGCATGAGAACTAGACTTCCTAAGTCTCAGCTTCCTTATCTGTAAGAGAGTGATAATTATAAGACCCATTCTATATCATGTTTGTGAGGATTAAAATATTGGGAAAACGAAATGCAAGTAAAAATCCTAATGTGATGCCTTGCATGTAGTAAGTTCTCAGTAACTGCTTGTTATTAATCACTATTCCCACTGCACAGATGAGGAGACTGAGGGTCAGAGAAGCTAAATATCTGGAATCAATAAAGTATCCCAATTCCAAGTTCAGACACCAATGTAATTTCCATAATATCTTGCTGCCTCCTAGTGGACAAGCCAAAAAGAATGTAAACTGAAAAGCAATACAATTATACAAATTTGTTTCAAGTTGAATAACCCTCAAAGGTTCTAAAAAAATTAATCAGTGCCAAAGGTGAAGTCTATAATACACTGGGTCCTTATCATCATATCATCTGTGTGGAAATATGGCTGCAATGAAGAGAAATTTTTCAAGTGGCAAATGGAAAATAACTACTCAAGATAATGCTATAAATCAGTTCCAATTTTTAAAAAAATGTATAAATAGATCTAAATAAAAACTTAATTTTGAATTATGAGATTCAATTCAGGACAAATGCACATTTCTGGACTTGGTACCAGAAAGAATAACTTTGCAAATACCAGTTAAGTTACTTTTAGATTTTGAACTCACTGTGAAATACAACAAGGGATTTTGGTTCACTTGTTTGAATCTCTCCCTTTCTGTTCTTCAGTGGGTGCTTTGGTGCAGAGAAAGGGAGATGGTAGATCTTGCATGTGTCTATATGTCCCAAGCTCAAAGATTCAACAAAAATGGATGGCATTGGGAACTTTATATTTGTTGCTATGGTACAGCATTGAGAAAAAAACATACCCCCTCAAAGTTTGTGTTATTGTGTTAGTTTATTATTGTGTTGCTACAAAGGAATACTCGAGGCTGGGTAATTTATTTAGAAAAAAGCTTTATTTGGCTCATAGTTCTGTAGACTGTACAATAAGTATAGCACCTGGCATCTCCTTCTGGTGAGGTCTTCAGGGAGCAACCACTTGTGGTAGAAGGGGAGGGTGAGCTGCTGTGTGCAGAGATCATATGGTGAGAGAGGGAGTGAGAGAGATGGGGAAGGTGCCAAGGCTCTTATTAACTATCTGCTTACACAGGAACTCTAATGGAAATGAATATAGTGAAAACACACTTACTACCATGAGGAGGGCACCAAGTCATTCATGAGGGTTCCTGTTCCATAAGCCAAACACTACCCATTTGGCCCAACCTCCAACATTGGGCATCAAATTTCAACATGAAGTTTGGGGGAGCAAATATCCAAACTCTGGCAGTTGTGTTGCAACCAGCTGAAGATCCACTAGAAAATGTGATCTAATGCTTCTTTGTAGCTATCCTTTTGTCCTGGGACTTATTGGTGTTATCTCTATGCCCTTGAAGGGGGAAGCATGTACAACCAGTCAAGGAGAGGACTTGAAAACTTCAATTTTGCCATGGGAGAGCTCAAAAGATGTATCTGGGTGTTTTTCTCCTTCATTCCTATCTGGACATGAGGAAAAATAGTATTGGGCCTGAAAGTCTTCCTTGGTTGTTGTAGTGACGGTGTGGGTGATAACAAGTAAGACTATTCGGATAACAGAAAGCGACTGTCTATGGAATTAAATTGAGATATTGTTATGGGAGAAAGCTTCTGTTGTGTGTTAAATTGTGCTCCCAAATTCAAATGTTGAAGCCCTAACTCCCAGGATCTCAGAATGTGACTGTATTTGAAGATAGAGTCATTAAAAAGGTAATTAAGGGAAAATGAAGTCATATAGGTGGGCCCTAGTCCTATATGACCAATGTCATTAAAAGAAAAGATTAAGACACAAACACTCAAAAAAGAATAACCATGTAAGCACACAGGGAGAAGATGGTACCTATAAGCCTAGAAGAGAGACCACAAGAAGAACCAGCCCTGAGACATCTTGACCTTGGACTACCAGCTTCCAAGACTGTGAGACAATAAATACCTGTTTTGGGATTTTTTTTGTTATTGTTGTTGTTTGAGTTGGAGTCTTACTCAGTCCCCCAGGCTGGAGTGCAGTGGCACACTCATGGCTACTCCAGTGTCGACCTGCTGGACTCAGGCAATCCTTCTACCTCAGCCTTCCAAGTAACAGAACTACAGGTTCACGTTACTACGCCCAACTAATTTCTTATTTATTGTTGAGATGAGTTTTCATCAAGTTTCTCAGGCTGATCTCGAACCCGTGGGCTCATGCAGTCCTCTCACCTCATCCTCCCAAAGTGCTGGGCTTGAGTCTACCATGCCCAGCCTAAATACCTGTTGCTTAAGCCATCTAGTGTGTGGTGCTCTGTTATGGAAGCCCTAACAAACTGACAAAACTTTCTAGAAGGCAGCTTTTGTAAACATAAAATGATTTATGTTTTAATCTCCAACATACTGAAGCCCATGGACACATAAGCTTGATGTACTAAATAGGGTAAAAAAAAAAAAAAGAGCATCAAGGAGCTGTTGTTGAATCCATTGGGCTGGAGTACAGATGAGGATGGGAGACATTTGGACTCTTGCTCATCACTTCCTCTTTCTTCCCCACACTGTTGGTCCCTGAGTATGTTTTGCAATACAACGTGTGAAAATCACAGATCTACTGCAAGCCTCTGCAAACAGAATGGCCCCTCATTTAAAGAAAGATGGTTGCAACCCTTTCCATTGATTTCAGAATCCACTCTGGTTTGTGATCCACATTTTGAAAAAATGCCGTTTTAAATCAGCCTATTAAGGGAAGGATTATATGACTGAAAAATCTCCAGAACTATCCAGCATTGTGCATTTCCACACACCAGAATTTTCACCATGAAGGGTGCTAAGTGGTGGATGACAATGCTTTGAGACTGAGAGTCACAATAGATCTGAGGTTCTGAGATACCAACCACATGCGGGCTTTTATTCATGAAGCTGATGAAGCTGAGGCTTTTCTCATGCAGGTCAACCAGGATACAGGATCACCTTTTTCTATATATCATTAAACTGGACCTGTGACAATAGACAAGATGCAGCCACCTCTTGGATCATGCTAGGAGATCCTTAGAAGACTATTGCCTTTGCTCCTGGGCTGCGATATATGTGTCATGCCTCTGCTCCATCTCTTGTCCCTACCACACCGGCTCATTCCAAAAAAATTCTATGGGATCCCCTACCTCCATGATAAGGAGTTATCCTCTAGATATTTTTCTATCTCAGCCATATGGAAGAAAGAGCATGCTGTGTGTGAGTCATTCACCAGGAATCCTCCTAAAATGTGATCGCATCCTATCTCTTAGCTGTCACATTGGCTAGGCTAATTTATGAACATAATAACAGCTTTAAGTTCATGGTAAAATAATGCATCACCTCAGAAGAACAAAAGAGGATGACTTGATGGTAGCTATTCTTAGGTCTGTCAGCTCACAAAGAGAGACAGGAACTCATACAGAGATTACGGAGATTGCTTTATGGCAATAGCTCTGCAATTAGCCTTTTAGAAGATTTCCTCCCAACCTTTTGGGTATGACAGAGACATCCAAGTACCTGAACTGAATGCTCACTGTTGAACTTCATCTTCTATCAAGACTGTTTGAGAATGCCATTTTATTTGCCTTGTTGTCAGATAGCTCAAATGCCTTTGCCCTTCTCGTGCTAGGAACAAGCATCACTTCAGGTGAAAATCTGCAATTACCTCCATAAAAGTGCAAGATGGTGTTAGGGTGATGAGAGAGGGAGAGAATATCTGCTTTCAAACTTTGCCTTGGTGATAACTATCTTATTTATCTTTTAGATGGCTGTTAAAAAAAACCCTGAAATTATGTAATGAGAAAAAAACCGCTCTGTATCCTCCAGTGAAATTTTAAAAATTCCGGAAATGCATACTTAATAAGAAACAAGTCTATACACTTATATGTTTCCTCTCTTTAAACTTCAATTATTAAATTTGTTCATCTTACATTTTGGACTATTTAAGTCTAAACCTGACTATTTTTCCCTAGGCAGATAGCTACTGAAAAAAAAAAGATGGCTATGAGGTAATTATTTGTTTAATTTTTAATGTTTTCTTAGGTACTGCTGTGTTACATCTTGTAAATGACTTGGGGATACACAAACCCACACACATATCTCCATATTTATTTAAAAATCTGTCTAACATTAATGAAAAAGATAAAGTATATAAGGAAAAATGCGTAATACACTTGTTTTAAATCATCGGAAGGCTATAATTCAATTCACTCTTTTAAGTACTTTGAAAGGATATCATAAGCTGTGTCAATACATTGCAATTAAATTCTGGTTCACTGACTCTATAATTCATTTGCACTATGCCATCTCTCATGTTTTCTTGATTGATGCATCTTGTATTCCATTTAGTGTATACATGAATTACTTTTATTTATATTTGAACTGCCACTGACAGTTTGGATATTTATTTTCTTAAAGTGGAAATCTAGCTTTCTACTATAACAACAAAAGTCAATTTGTTTGTACCAGTGATTTCATGTAGTGATTAATCACTTAGACTTCTTACCCTATCTGTAGCTGTGGGAGATTAAAGATGGTCACAAATTATTTTCAGTTTCTCCCGCCAAGAAGGGAAATCTATTTATCTACCCTTAAAATTGGGGCTGGCCTCTTATTTGCTTTCACCAATAGAATGCAACAAGATAATGCTGTTGAAGATCCAAGACTGGACCTCAAGAAGCCCTGTAGCTTTCACTTCTATTTGAACACTGTTATGTGAACAAGTTCAGGTTAGCCTCCCGGAGGAAGTAAAACCACATGGAGCAGAGGTGCAGCCTTCGTAGCTGTCCCACCTTTCTCACTTGAGGCCTCGTACATATGACTGAGCCCAGAGATATCACAAGCAATACAGATGAGCCACTCCAGCTGAACCCTGCTCAAATTATCAACCTACAGTATCATAAGAAAAATGAAAAATTAGCAGGGCTCGGTGGCTCAGCCTGTTATCCCACGCCTTGGGAGGCTGAGGTGAGTGGATTGCCTGAGCCCGTGGGTTCGAGACCCACCTGGACAACTTGGCGAGACCTCATCTCTACAATAAATCAAAAAAATTAACCGGGCATGGTAGCGCGCGCCTGTAGTTCCAGCTACTTGGAAGGCTGAGGCGGAAGGATCGCTGGAGCCTAGCAGGTCGAGGCTGCGGTGGCCAGGAGTGGCCACTGCACTCCAGTCTGGGTGATGGAGTGAGACTCCAACTCAAAAAAAAAAAAAAGAAAAAAGAAAAATAAACAATTGATGTTTAAGCCACTATATTTTGAGTGTGTATTGTTATGCAGCAATAGGTAACTGAGACAATATTCCCACCAAAGGTAACTGAAGAATTCATTACAAAATATATCAATGCAAAGGCTTATAAAATATAATAATACTAAATCCAAATCTAACCTAATGTAGAAACTGCAATTATGTGCCAATATTTGTGTGTGGTTTTTTTTTTAGAGAAAGGAAAAGCACAAAATTATTATTTTTACTAATGATAAAGGAAGCAAACAAGCTCATTAGATAAACACATTTTCTCCCAAAGCTAATGTTTAAGATGGATTTGTCTCATAAAGAGTTTATATAGCAGCTATGCTAAAGAAAACACAAAAGTTATTTTTATATGTTTGAATCTTAAAAAAATACTTAATGAGTCATCAGAAAAAGCTAATCTGAAGTGAGAGGAGTGAGTATTTCTGGGGAAATATTTTTAATAAAAAGACTAAGGTTAGAAATTATGAAGAGTATGTATGATTAATATCCCACTTGAGCTATTTTTTCCAATATATCTATGATTCCCATTGTGCTTTTGTAGGAGCTTGTATAAGAAATTCAACACAGCACAGTGTGTCCATGAATACCTTTAATTCTATTCTAAGGGTGATAGAGTTGATGTTCTACAATTGAAAGAAGGATCCTAATTTGCACATTTGTTAAGATGGAAAGTCATTCCCCCCTTTATATCAAGATTTATATCAAGATTTTTATCTTGATTTTATCAAGATTTATATCATGAAATGTTAACTGTTCAATAATATAATCAATTATTCAGTTGGAATTTCTTATTTCTCTGACATAGAGCAAGGAGATGCTGTTTTGGTTTAGACAATATTGTATGTGAGTTACCCATTGATCATTTCACACACAAAATAATAACTTCATAGTGCTTGGGTAGTTCAAGTTTTGAGCATCATGGTCTCCATAGAGACCTGCCAAGATGAATTCGATGTGAACTGCACCTTGAGTAGCATGCACTCATTGAATTAAACAGGGAAAAGCATCTGCTCTAAACAAAGCTTGTAATGTATACATAGCTGTTACAGACTTGCTTTTGCTAATAATGATTTGACATCAAATTCAAGTGTTCCTAAAGGAAGAAATTGCATTAGGGGTTCCTCAGTCTTATCTGTAGCCACGCCCTTCACAATGTGGTGGCATTGCAGTTCTTCTTTTTTTTTTTTTTTTTTTTTTTTTTTGAGTTGGAGTCTCACTCTGTCGCCCAGACTGGTGCAGTGGCCGCTCCCGACCGCAGCCTCAACCTGCTGGGCTCCGGCGATCCTTCCACCTCAGCCTTCCAAGTAACCGGAATTACAGGCATGCGCTACCACGCCCGGCTGATTTTTTGATTTATTGTAGAGATGAGGTCTCGCTGTCCAGGCGGGTCTCGAACCCGCGGGCTCAGGCAATCCACTCACCTCAGCCTCCCAAAGGCGCGGGATTACAGGCTGAGCCACCGAGCCCGGCTTGCAGTTCTTCTTAACAGGAGTCAGGGAATAATTATTCACTCCTTGATTCTTAGTTCACCCTTATGACTTGGTTTAGCAAATGGGAATCAACACTGGCAGAGATTTTGAAAGTCCTTGTGCTTTTCCTGCTTGTTCCTGCTACTGGCCCTTGTCCTGAAGGCATGCCTGAGCTAGCTTGCTGGAAGATAAGAGAACTGTGGTGCAGTTATCTCAGCTGGCAGACAGACAACTGCCAGTCATGGGAGTGAAGTCAACAGGAAATCAAAACACCATCCAGCTAAACATAGCTTAAATGTGAAACCCATAGGCTCATGAGTTAAACAACTGTGTTTTATTTTAGGCCATCAAGGTAAGGTAAAGAATGTTTATTATGTAGCATTATTGTAGCACTAGATAACCAATCTTTCCTTAAGCATACCCTTGTTTGAATGGCAATAGTTTTCCCTCAGTATCCACAGGTGATTGGTTCCAGGACCCCCAAGGACACCAAAATCCAAGAACGTTCAAGTCTCTTACATAAAATATCATGGTGTTTGTATATAACCTATGCACATTCTCCTGTATACAGTTGGCCATGAGCCATGAGTTCTGCATCCATGGATTCAACTAATCTTGGATTTAAAAAAAAACACGTCTAGTAAACAAATGCAGACCTTTTTTTTCTTGTAAACAGTAACAACTATTTACATAGCATTTATATTATATGAGGTATTATAAGTACAGCTATGGGTTGCACGAAGATGTTTCAGTCAACGATGGATCACATATGCTGGTGGTTCCATAAGATTATAATACCATATTTTTACAGTACCTTTTCTATGTTTAGATACACAAATACCTACCCTTGTGTTACAATTGCTTATAGCATGCAGTACAGTAACATGTTGCACAGGTTTGTAACCTAAGAGCAATAATCTACAGCATAAGGCCTAGCTGTTTCATCCATTCTGATGTTCACATAGTGACAAAATCACCTTCTTAAAACATAGCCTTGAACAATGCATTATTATAATATAGTGATGATTTAAAGGACATGGGTGGATATGCATAAATTATATGCAAATTATATGCCATTTTGCATCAAGTACTTGAGCATCTCTATCCTTTTGGTATCTACAGGAGGTCCTGGAACCAATCCCCCACTGACTCCTAGAGAAAACTGTACTTTAAATCATCTCTAGATTATTATAATATGAAGGGGACTCGAAAAAAACTTGGAATTTATTTATTAAAAATTGTGTAGTTATTCTTACATGTTTGCACTACAGTCTCCTTCAAAGTACTCTCTGATGCAATACACCTATCAAAATGCTTTTTCCACTGCTCAAAACAGTTTTTGAACTTGCCAATTTTCATGTTGTTTAGTGCTTCTGCTGTTTTGTTTTTGTTTTTGTTTTTGTTTTCACCTCTTCCACATTGGCAAAACGTTTTCCTTTGAGGATTTTTTTTCATACGGGGAAACCAACAAACAAACAAGCAAGTGAGCACACAAAGATGCCCAGGGTGAGAACTAATGAATAAGGAGGGTGGGGTATGCGGGTCATGCCGTTTTTGGTCAAAAATTGCTGAACATTCATCGCAGTTTGGGCAGGTGTGTGCATAAATCACCCATCATGAAATGGGTAAACGTTTAGAAGAATCTCCAGAAAAATTCACTGAAGCCAAACAGTCTCTCACAACAATGCTAGCTGGTACACTGATGCTGAAGAGATCTTAGAACATTTACTTAGCAGGAAATCCTGTACTACATGGGGCCTGCCCTCCAAAAAACAATTCTGAATTTTTTTTGATCCCCCTCATACCTAATACAATGTAAATGTGGGTAAGTAGTTGTTATATTCTATTGGGCCATTTTGTATTTTTTTATTGTTGTATTGCTCTTTTTTGATTTTATTTTTTCAAATATTCTAATCCATGATTAGTAGAATTTGTCAATGCAGAATCCACAGAATAGAGGGCTAACTATATATTGAAGTAATTCCACTAAGATAAAGACAAATATATAGGTACCACTTTTTGCCATGGCATGGAGGCATGCACTAGATTCATCTTTGTGTTAAACTGAAAAACTTAAGTTATTAGTTAGTAATTGAATATGCATTTATTATTCTAATATGAGAGGGACTGAGTTCAATTATATATCTTACCATTTATCAAATGCTATGTCTCCAATGGGAAAAATGAATTCATGGGTTTTCACTCTTCGTGGCATGCTTGTATTAGTTTTTCCTGGTGTACCATGGAGAAAGTTAACAAGTAACAACAGAAAAATCTTTGAAATACACTTATCAATACCAGGAAGTTGATTGACTATTCAAAACTCGTAGGATAACTGTGTTCTTGGAACTTACATTGTTGCCAGAAAGATAAAGTGATATAATAGACATTGGCTGTAGAATTCAATGGCAACATAGTATGCCTAACGTGGAGGCTAAGGAGCCCTGGGGTGAAATCCTAGAATGATTCCTTATCAGTTTTAGATACCGATAAGGTCCTTAAATTCTATAAGCATCAGCTTTCTCATAAAAAATGTAGCTATTAATATTACTTCCATGAGTGTGTTGCTTGGAGAATTAAATTCAATGGTATATTCAGAATGCTTAGCAGAGCACCTGGCAGATATTTAACTGTTCAATAAATTACAGTTATTATTATCAAGACTGCTTACTCCTCATAGAAGCCTGAAAATTTGGGCGAAGCAGTTTATTGAGAATAAAATTAGCGTAGAATTTTGATGAGCAATGCAGAAAAGTAATGAATTACCATATCTGTGACATAGAGAGTTACCTCTTTTTGAAAATGAGGCAGATTATCTTTTTTATTTCATCCTGAGGGAACCATGCCCAAAGAATTAGAGGAAGCACAGCAAGGATTGAGGTCTCTCATTTGAAACAGGATGTGAACACATCTGGGGAAAAAAAGATCACCCAGAGCAGTTTTTAACTAGGTTGATTAATCATACAAGTTATAATGGATGGTGCAAACAAAATTGCTGAGGTTTCCAAAATCATTAATGATTTTTAGAGTCACGTGAAGACTTTGGGAACTATTAAATCACCAACTTTTGTATCTTTTAAATTCCAATTTCAATGATAAAAATAATGCACATTAAGGAAAATGCAGACAACATAGAAAAGCGAAAACAAGAAAAAATGGAAATCTCTCTTTTCAGAGCATAAATGTTTTAGTGTATTTTTTCCCCAATCTTTCTTTCTCTTGACATTTAAGGGAGAACCATAAGTTAAATTGGAAATTATTTTACAGAAACTCAGGACTTAATTTTTTTCTGCAAAGAAAACAAGGTGCTATTTCATTGTCTGTGACTGAGAATGCTGAACAATAAACTCTCAGATTCCAAACAAAACATTTCAGTAAAATACCAAATTTATTGTTTTCACCCTTAGAATTGCTATAATAGACCTCGACATTTTTGAATCCTTGTTCTACTGAAAAGTAAGAGAAAAATGTGCACAGTTGTCTGACACAAGCAAGATTGTATTAAATGGCCCTATATTAGTAGGTTTAAAATATGCTGATGAAATAAAATTAACACAATATCTTGAATAAAAAGAAAAGTAAATTTTCTGCTTGTGCTCTCTGTCCCTTTCCACCCACCTCCAATTTTTCTCTCTCTTTCTATTCAAAAAGCAAAACACTGAAATTTTCTTTGCTTTGGTTTTGAGTTTATTGACACTCTGATCTCCCTTTTTTCTTTTTTAGGGTGTTCAAAATTACCTCAGGATACTTCATGTGAGCACAATTTATGAATTATTGTGGTAGGAATTTATTAGATTTTCTGTTACCCATTCTAATTAAGCACATGAAAATATATAGGATCCCTCAAAGTTATGTCCAGAGCCCCTTGCTTATGGATCCAACAGGAAGTTTGATTAAATACAGACCGACCCTAGCTGATAAGACTATTGTAAAGCTACATGGGAAATTACTTTTTTTTTTATGATTTAAGGTTGACTCTGTGCATTCTGAATTGGAGAAGATGCCCTGAGTTGAAGTGAATTCCTTGGACCCCATAAAATATAACACTTTACTGGAGACTGATGTAACCTGAGTCATGAATGACACTAGTAGGTCTCTAGTCTGATTTCTACCCAGCCAACCACTCCACTAGCCAGTTCTAAGTGTATGCATGTGCTTAGGTGGTTCTGGGCCTCTCAATGCATAGCCAAAGACACTTAGCCAAATAAACCATCAAGTATATAAAGGAGACTGCTAGGGAAACACTTCTGCAACTCAAGACCTAAGCCATATAAAGAAAAGAGATGTCTATCATCTTTTCCATGTGACTTACAGGGACACAGAAATGACTGACGACAATCTTGTAGTGCATATGTTGAAGACTTGAATTTCCCTTTGGATTCTGTGTTGAGATAATTTCCAAAGACACAACAGAGTATAACATAGTGATGAATCAGTGCCTGGTAGATCCGTAAGTTTTACATTAGATGCATGGCTCATAGTCTGACAGATGACAGAGGAATTCCTTCTTCATCATTTCCCTAATTCAGATGTACAAGCTGATATTAAAAATACAGAGAAGAGATTCTCAAATCACCAGCTTTCAAAGCTAACATCCAAAGAACCCATAATCATCACATTTGTTCCTAGCCAATACCTCATTCCTACCATGTATTAATTAAGCTCTTAATTGGGGCCCTCTATGCCTTTGCGAGCAACACATCATGATCATGGCACTTCCTAATCACTTCCCATCCAATAGATTTAAATTCCACCTTTTCTGATTTCAACCATGTGGACAGACAATTTGCTATACAAATATTTAAAAGGCACATTAAAATTATGAATAGGTAGCAGTGGCTTAATAGGTGGCTTAATGTTTCACTGAAACATACTTTATTTTCAGACTATGGTAGCTGCTAAGTGCAAAAAGCAATTTGGACATTTCCCTGTCAGTAAATTGCATTGTTTCAATAGTTGCCTGCTCCACTTTTGTGTTGGGTTCATCCTAATGGAAAGGTTTTACGGTGAAAGAAAGTCTGAACCTGGGCTCTGAGAAAGCATGTGGAAGAAGATAACAGGTGTGTTCATGGTGGCAGACACATCACAGGTTATGAGCAATAAAGCCCCTGTCCATTTAAAATACAAAATCTCACAGTTGTTCTTGTTACTGACTCTTTGTGCA
Source organism: Cephalopachus bancanus (assembly GCA_027257055.1). NCBI lineage: Eukaryota > Metazoa > Chordata > Mammalia > Primates > Tarsiidae > Cephalopachus > Cephalopachus bancanus. The sequence goes on along the minus strand of JAPVLO010000738.1, from coordinate 278,854 downwards.
GGCTTCACTTTCTTTCTTTACCCTGCAATTTAAAAGTAATCAAGATTAAATAGGAAATATTTAGAGAAACTCCCATCCATCAAGCGAAGTGATTAAGCACTGCTGTTTGGGAAGCACTGGAACATGGGGAGATTATTAATCTAGAAAAGAAAAGACACATCTTGCTATTGAAATATTTGGAAGTCTCATGGCAGAGGAAATGACCTCATCCTGTTGGATTCCAAAGGACAGAGCTAGATCCCATAAAAAAAGTCACAAGGAGTCAGAGGTAAGAAAAACATAAAAATAAGCTAAATATAAGAATTCTATATGTAGCCCTGTGTAATAAAAATATTGATTGATATTGTTTCAATTTATATTCATTCAATTCTCCTAGAATATTTAAATATTTTTAAAAATAATTTTACGTCAAATACCTTTGCAGTGTTTGCCACCTAGGAGATATTCAATAAATACTATCATCAGCATTCTTGGTATTATTGTTGTTATTTTTATACTTATTCAGGGGCTTTTCCATAGAGTAATACATTTTTGGCAGACAGATCATATATCAGTTGCTCAATTCATTATTGGCTCTATGAACATATTCCTGACATAGTATAAACTCAGTTGATACTTGTTGAGTACTAAATAAAATGGAAACAATGAACGCAACTTATTATTGCCTTATAAAGAAAGTTTTAAAAAATTGGAAACCATGTAGACACAGAGCTTTCTGTAAAATAAAGGAGACATGTTGCCAACTTTCAATGTCTACTGGAAAATGTAGACATTGGCAAAGGTGTCAACTATGTCTCAAAAGAAAGGCCTTTGTGCTTCTACCAGCGTAACTTGAATATATTGCAGATTCGGTTCCAGACCTTTGCAATAAAATGAATACCTCAATAAAGCAAGGTGCATAAGAGTAACAAAAAAGCAAATCTTCTGAGCCTTCAGGGAGTCATAATATTTTTGTTGGGGGGGGGTCCTACCATCATATTAATGGCTTCTGACTGATCAGGGTGGTGATTGCTGAAGTTTGGGGTGATAGGGGCAATTTTATAAAATAAGACAACAACGCAATTTGTCTCATGCATTCACTCTTCCCTTCATGAAACATTTCTTTGTAGCATGTTAATTCTGTTTGATAGCACTGGAACGTCTTTCACAGCAGAACTTCTTTCAAAATTAGAGTCAATCCTCTTTAAACCTACTATGGCTTTATCAACTAAGTTTATGTAATCTTCTAAATCCTTTGTTGTCACTTCAACAATATTGACACCATTTTTATCAGGAATAGATTCCATTTTAAGAAACCATTTTCGTTTCTTATCCATAAGAAGCAACTCTTCATCCATTCAAGTTTTATGCCAACTTCAGCCATAGATCTATTGCCATCATAGTTAATGAGCATTCAAGGGTCTAAGCAAGTCATATTTTTTGAAATAAACTTTAAAGGAAGAAAATGAAAAATCTAAAGCTGGCAGAGGAATTGGGCAAGAGCAATTAATGATATAAACCAAAGTTTAAACTATCGGTGGAAACCAAAGTGAATCATTCTTTCTCATGTATTTAACAAAACATATGTTTTTCACTGAAAAATCCCAAAACAAAGTCCTGGAAAAATAATAAATTATCAAGTCCACTAGAATAAAGCATTATTCTTGACTTTAGAAAAGGTAGTTCTCTACATCCTGGACTTTTTACTAAACAGAAATTATTACTCCATTTAACTACTGCAGAAAGATGGAAGCTATTTAAAATATAATATACCTATTAGATGTTGAAATTAAGAGTCATTTAGGGCATTAAAATATTCCAGGAAAGGAGAGAATCCAAATTACTAGAATTGTTTTACAGCTTCACTGAGTCCTGACAGATCAATTTAATATTTGAACATCATTAATTTGAACATTTCTTGTGTAATTTAAGGTTCACACAGTATAACACAGGGATGCATTCAGGATTTGGACTTGGAGAGATAGTTTTTTTAAAAAACCATTAAGATTTAGAAATAGAAGAAATCACAGTAGTTAGTAAAATCATATGGAATATTCTGCAACATTCCTCAATTGTAAGGCTACCAGATCTTAAAGATGGAGTGGAAATTTATACAAGCCAGATCTTAAAGATGGAGTGGACAGATTTTGACAAGTGTTTCAAAATTCATATTTGTATATTTTATCCAATATGTATATGACAGCTAGAGACACAGATTCTTTCTTTCCCCAACTACCATTCTCCCAACTATTTTCCTCAGAAGAGTAGAAGTTGTTAAGGCAACAGGAAATTCATTGAAGGGACCCAGAACTGACGCTACCTACTAAGCACTTATTCTTAAAGTCATCTTCCCTTTTCTCTCTTTTCCTTTTCACTGAAAACAGAAACAAATTTATAGATATTTAGAATGACATGTGTTTTCCCAAAAACACAAATGTGCAAAAAGCATTCATTTTTTATAAATTGACCATAATCATAGTTATAAAGCAAATAAGTCTTATGGTTGCTTTGATCTGTAAAGTTTTCTCTTGAAAGTTTTCTTAATCAAGTTCTAGATCTTCAATTTTGTAATACAAGTCACTAAAAATGCATCCACAAGGGAGTTAACTTAGGAACTCTTGATTGTTTCTATTTAAAATAAAATTAACAAGGTAGAAATTGCAATGCACTTGATTTCATCTTATAGGTATCATTAAGTAGAATTAGAGTTATGTTTAGAAAAAGATTTGAGGTGCAAAAGCCATAAATAACTGGCCTTTCAAAAATATGAGATGAAGCATAAAGTATGGATGAGTTTAAATTTGGAAAAGTGATTTCTGTTGGACTTCAATTTTTCTGAATTTTCTCATTTTCCATTACATAGTTTGTACTATGACCCTAAACATTATCGCACACATTAGAATTTAATATTCCATTTACACAATAACTTTTATTCTGTATTAAAAGGTATCTGTTGCAGAGCACTTTCATTGTGGGGCCATGTTGAGTAGATTCTGCATATTTAATAGTGTGGTTAATGAGAATTTTGGGGGGGAATTATGATACTATTGATGAGATTACTCCTTCCCCCATACATCATTTTCCTGGCTCAATGTATGTGTGGAGATATTGGATTTTATTATTAATATGAATGTGTAGAAGGGAAAGCTTCTGCCTTCCAGCCAGTCTTAAAAGAACATTTTAATCTGAGAACTTCTCCATGAATAACTAAATGACTAATTATCGGTCCTGCACCATACCTAAGTTCACTGACCTCCTAGTCAATATTATGAGAGTTTGTATTTGAACTTCCTTTTCCAAAAACTCCAGAATTCAATGGAATTTGAGAAAAAACCAAGAGAAGTGATGAGAGGGAAGCTACTTCAAGAAGAAAAATTTAAAGGGATTCACTTTTATACCACCCTATATTTCCAGATGCCAACAATACTTCTTCTAGTGATGAATTATGATTCTGATACAGTTTTGGTAAATTCAGCCTTATTTTCTTAGTTCATGTTTCCTTGAAAGTGTCAATGAATGAAACAATGCTCTATATACACAGTAAGACTACTGATACATACATACATACATACATACATACATATACAGAGAGAGAGAGAGAGAGAGACAGAGAGAGAAGATTATCATAGACGATATCATTATCAAACATATTACATATACATATATTCATATGTGGCTAGATAGATAAATCTTCAAACTGTATTCAGCTACTCTGTTCATTCCATTTAGTGGGCTTTTGTGTTTTATCTTTCTTGTTTTCTTTCTCTTCCTTAATCTCCTTATTCAGTTCTAGAAATTGAAGTTAAAATTTGAGAAGCTCAAAGACCTAAAATAACATAATATTTAAATTTAATCATATTTTGAAGATTCTAAGATAGCTGTAGAACTTGGTTTTTTTAGTATAATCTTGAGGAACAACTATGGATTTTGTTATTTGATAGCAACAATTGAATTATACCAAGTTCTCATTTCATTGGAAATGGAAGTATCCTGACAGATTCACTTCACTCTCTGGGCTTATAAATAAGAATCTGAACTTCTCACCTCATGCTCAACCTGGTTTCATAAGTATAAGTGAAGAAGATGTAATATAAACGTATCTCTCTGTTCTTCAGTCATAACTCGGGAGCATGAAAGCTCACGGGACACCTTTCTTAAATTTCCAGCCATATGTATTCATAGCAGTCCCCATAATACATATATATATTTTCTAGAAAGAGAGTTATTGATTTTTTTTACATAGACTGTTCATCTTCAAGTGTGGAAGAAAAGTTTTCATTACGCAGCAGGTTTGTATTTGACAGATTTTCAAGTAACCATTATCTTAGTGAAATGCATCCAATCCAGTTCAGGCTTGTTTTTGATTAAATCATCAGGGATTTTCTTTCTTTTCTGTAGCTTATTTAAGAGTTGGGGGAGGGATATGATAAAGCTACTGAAATCCTGTTTAAATGGGAAGAAATAAAGATGAGCTCAGAGTTTGCTTTGCTTTGCTTTGTTTCTTTGAAATGCATACAGGATAAGTCGTGTTAGTAAAAAATTCTGAAACCTGAGGCTGATAAGTGCTCCCAAACCACATCCTGTTGTATGAAGCCAAGATGACAGGTGTTTCAAAGAAGCACCTGTTCTTTTAAGTGTGACATAGTGTCACATCACAAGGGCGTCATTTAATAATAACCTAGGACTGAGCAATCAGGTTAATTGCTCAAATCATGGAGTCTTCGAAGGCATTTTATTGTAAAGACCTGAAGGTTCTCAAAGCATATTCATGAAACATCTTTCTCATTTGTCTTTTATGTGATTACAGCATTCCAGATTCTGTTTGAGAACAAAGGATTCTTATAAAGCAGCATTGTTTATTAAAACATTTAAAAGACAAGCAAATAATGGGAAATTCTTTATGTCTATATTTAGCTACTTTGTATTGTGGTAGAAGATGCAAAGTTACCAAATTAAGCTTTATAATAATAGCTTTATAATAAAATGTGAAAAAAAAGAGTGTACTCAGATTAAGAAGATAACTGTGCATTCAAGAAATTTATATCATCCTTTTTTCTACCTTTCCTTCCCCAAGCATTAATAAACACTTAGGTGAATGTTTAGAATCTAGATTTTTTTTCCATTGTTACTGTCATTTTGCTTTAGCAATGATATTTCAAACTATTTTGAGATCTTTAGTATACATATGGGGGATATGAAGGAAAAAAATAACAATGTTATTTTGTCTATTTCCTCTCCGAGAAATTCAACAGGTTGCTAGTGAAAGGGATGTTAAGTTGTAATAACATTTTACTATGGGGCATTATTGGTTTATGGTTTTGTGAGGTGTTCATTTCCGTCACAGTTAGGGAACATGCACCCTCGCTGTGCTCTCGATTTAACTTAAATCTCATGATTTCGTGTTTTGAACAAATACCTACTTAATTCCCAGCTCTTATCCCCCCCCAACTGGCAGCTGCCTTGCGGCTGCCTTGATTATTATTTCATCCAGCAATGGTCAGGGGAAGGTATTAAGTAAAATTTTGACTTAAGAAGGGCTAAATTTCTTACAGCACAGCAACATTTCCCAATAACTATTAAAACACTTTAGAGAAATAGATAAGTTAATAATGTCACAGAACCAGATTGTGTTTTATCCAACTAACACAGGTTCTTTCTACTGCTTTAAGTGTATCTACAAAAATCAGCCTTTGAAGGAAGACTTGGATTTTGAAGTATTGCTAAACACACTGATACTAGAGAATGCGCAGTGCACAGTTAACTGCAGACGTGTACCTGAGGTGTGCAGAAATCCCAAGAACGCTCCAGGTGTTAATTTTCATGATGATGCAAACCCTACATATCTTTTTTGGTAGAATTTGATAACACTTCTGGGTGAATTATTAGCAAACACAGATTACATGCAGATACCTTTTTTGTTGGAACACATGACCAAACTGATGGGGACAAAGGCAACATGCTGATTCTGTAGGGACACGATGTAGGAACTTCTTATGCTGATAAGTCCATCATGCACTCGTTGTTACGGACAAGTGAGACGATCTTTTATTGTGAAATCAGCCCACTGCATTAAATATGATGTTTAGATTTGTTTCAAATACATGCCTTATGATAAATTTACTGATATCTATCCAACGTCATTTTTGTGTTGCAATCCAGTATATGTAGGGTTTGCCTTGCAGTTTCATGTAAAATAACATTTTTAAATGTTTTATAGGCTGAGCTCGGTGGCTCAGCCTGTAATCCCAGCACTTTGGGAGACCAAGAAGAATGTATTGCCTGAGCCCACAGTTTCGAGACCATCCTGGGCAACTTGGTGGGACCGCGTCTCCACACTAAGTCAAAAATTAGCCAGACATGGTAGCACGCACCTGTAGTTCCGACTACTTGGAAGGCTGAGACGGAAGGATCGCTGGAGTCAAGCAGGTCGATGCTGGGGTGGCCGTGAGTGTGCCACTGCACTCTAGCCTGGGCGACGGAGTGAGACTCCAACTCAAAAAAAAGTTGTATGCCCACAAAGAGTTTGTGTGTAAACTCAGAGTATGGATTGCTTTCCTGGCTGGGATCTTCTGTATGTGCTTTCGTTTCTGACCCCCCTCCCTCCTCCAGGTCTCTGGGGACTTCCATGGCTGGCTTCAGCTAACACCAGACATCATTTACATATAAAGTGAGAAGACACTGGGATTTGTGGTCTTTAACACCTGATCTCACTTACTCCTTTTCTCTTTGGCGCATGAAATTTCCCCCCCTCTGTGGTCAAGTCAAACCTCCTCCTTCCTTTCCAGTCTTTGTGCTGTCTGAGACCTTTCTAGCCTCATTTATTCAGAATGGCAGCTTCTGCAGCTAATATTTATTGAGCAGATACTTTGAGAAACATCTAATCCTCGTGGCAACACACTAGGTAAGTGTATGTGTATTCATTTGCAGATTTAAATAAAGCAGGAAGTTGATTGTCTTGTAGAAGAACACATAGTCAGGATTGGAACTTGGCTCTGAATCCATGGCCCAGGGTCTTGCAACATATCATGCTATCTCCTGTGACTGAAAGTCTCCCTGAATATTTTCAGTGTATGGTAGCCCAAGCACATTCTGGAACCTGTGAGCTCAGGCAATCCTCTCATCTTGGCCTCCCAAAGTGCTGAGATTATAGGCGTGAGCCACTGTGCCTGGCCTAAAGCACATTCTAATACACAAAATGACTGCAAACCTGGAATATTCTTCCTGTCATTTCAGCCAATGTATTGATTATGAAGGTTGATTAGATAAGAGGTAGCAACTTATGTGGATGGAAACGGGTGTTGAGAAGTAGGACAAGTTAACCATAATCATCTATCAAATGCTGCTACTGACCCTTGCTCCCACACTCTGGTTTGTGATTCTACTCAGTGACATGTTTATGTTACCCCCAGGGTAGAGCTTTGGAATTGGACATTTTCTAGAGAGCCCAGCTCTGCTAGAATGTCCTGCCAGGTTTGGGAATGATTCACTGCTTTAACACAGCTTCAATCACGTTTCCATGCTGAAAGGGATGTCTTCACTCTTGAATAGATGTGTGCGGAGAAATGCAGTGATTCACAAATGAGACCAGAAGTAGAATCATAGCTTTGTGAGGCTGGGTGATTCCGAGGAAAGAATTCATGCACTGAAAAAAAGGAACTCAACCCTCATTCTGGCCCTCACATTTACTAGTTCTGGGCCTTGAACAAGGCCCTGGAATCGGTGGGCAGTCAGTCCTGCCCACCTCACTGTGCCATCATGTAACTTCTCAGGTCTCAGCAGAATAATGTGCAAAAGAGCAATCCATCAGCGCATAACCTGCAGTAATCTTCATTAGTCAAATTACTTCAGAACACGCATTTAACTTGGTATAAGCTTTTTTGATGTTAATCACGCAGAAGCTGCTCATTGGCACACGTTTTAAACATCTTCAACTTTAGCAAACATTTTTAGAGTGTATACACCTAATAGTGTATATTAGGTGCTCCTAATGATCAAATAATTATTTAATTATTGCTTAAATTGGTAATATGCATTTATGTCACATTAATAAAGTGTGTGTGTGTTTTGGGAACACTGTATTTGGATGACATTTAACTTAAAAGGATTCTTTCATATAAAATTGTTTGCATCCTCTATGTGTTTCAAAGTGCTTTCAGATTTTTCCTTTATCCACAATTGTTTGTGCTGGAATAAGTAGGTGTCCTTTGTTGAGACACCCTAAATAAGCCTTTTAAACTTTGAATTCTCAAGCTCTGCAGATTTGTCTCTCATCTCATGCGTTACACTGAGGATGTGCTGCTCTCTTTAGGACTGCCAACTTAAAGATGAGAGCGGGATATTAGGATAGCTCAGGTACCCGAGGAAACATTAGCAGGTGGCTCAATTCCAGGCAGACAGCCAGATGAACTCTCGAGAATGCAAAGCTCCAGATACTGGTTTGCATGTGGAACAGGGAGTGTTGCAGGAGAAGCACTCCTAAAGAATATTCCAGGTTTGCAGTCATTTTGTGTATTAGGATGTGCCTTAGGCCAGGCGCGGTGGCTCATGCCTATAATCCCAGCGCTTTGGGAGGCCGAGGTGACAGGATTGCCTGGGCCCACAGGTTCCAGAATGTGCTTGGGCTACCATACACTGAAAATATTCAGGGAGATTCTCAGTCACAGGAGGTAGCATGATATGTTGCAAGACCCTGGGCCATGGATTCAGAGCCAAGTTCCAATCCTGACTATGTGTTCTTCTACAAGGCAATTAACTTCCTACTTTATTTAAATCTGCAAATGAATACACATACACTTAGCTAGTATGTTGCCATGAAGATTATATGTTTCTCAAAGTAACTTCTCAATAAACATTAGGGTCTCATAAATCTCCACCAGAGAGGGAAGAAATCAGAGCATACCCTCTACTCTTGAACTACTCTTATACTCATGTCAAAAAACCCTGCCTGACCTCTGTATTCATAAGACCATTCTGAAAGATACATGTGTGTTTAAAAACACACATATCAAAATTTGGTAACCATTAATATAGTCACATCTCTTTTTTACTCATATATAGCTATGAGTAAACAGTTTAAACCAGCACTGAAGTTTCTTTAGTTTAAAAAAAATGACAATAAAACCTCCTGATAATTACTCTTTTCCAGTCTTTTGATTTTAGCTCATATGGTTCTGGTTGATAAATATACTTTCTCGGCCAGGTGTGGTGGTTCAAACCTGTAATCCCAGCACTTTGGGAGGACAAGGCGAGAGGGTTGCATGAGCACAGGGGTTCAAGACCAACCTGGGCAACTTGGTAAGACCTCGTCTCTACAATATATCAAAAAATTATGGAAGGATCGCCTAAGCCCAGCAGGTCGAGGCTGCGGTGGCCATGAGCATGCCACTGCATTCCAGCCTGGGCAACAGAGTGAGACTCCAACTCAAAAAAAAAAAAAAAAACAAAATAGCCAGGCGCCAGGCATGGTAGCATAAACCTGGAGTTCCAGCTACTTGGAAAGCTGAGGCAGAAGGATCGCCTGAGTCCAGCAGGTCAACACCAGGGTGACTGTGAGCACTGCACTCCAGCCTGAGCGACAGAGTGAGACTCTGACTCTGAAAGTATACATTTACTTTCTCTTCATTTGTTTTATACATACATATGGTATCTGTGCCTTAGTAAAAATGTCAACCAAGTTATTTTTTTCCTTCTGTGAAGAATTTTTGCAGAGCTATGAAGGAAATATAGAGAATAAAAGATAAGCTGCTACATAGAATAAAATTCATAAAATGCACTTCCCTAGTATTTCTCCAAGTAGCATCAGCTGCATCTTTTTGCAGAGTGCTAAGTTTATCTCTTTGATGATTCAATGGTACCAGCCACTCTCCAGTTTCATCCTGCAGATGTAGGATAGTTTAACTGTTCAAGTAGGTCATAAAACACACCATCTATAAAGCACTTAGTTACACTGTACCATGCAAAGTATAACATGTTAAAACAAAGAAAAGCCCTTCTTAAGGAGTTTGGTATTTAAAGCATGGCAATGCAATCATTCACTCTCAGAACTGCCTTGCAGAATTCATGGTTTAAATTAGAGAAAAATATCAAGTGACAATACTTCAAAGTTTGCAAAATTTAAGGAACTTCTATTATCATATCATGTAGATAACAGAACTAACCTCAGAGCTGGAAATTTGCTATTTTATGTCGTAGTTAAACAAAGCTAATTAGCAACATTGTGTGCTCAGTGAATATGTTTCAACATACATTAACCGATTATTCAACAGTGAAATATTGCACAGTTAATTTCATAATATGATAGTCAACAGCAGAGGAAGTAGGCCTGATTAGGTGCAAGAGCCTACCAGAGGATTTCTCAACCTTTTCACTGTTGACAATTGGGGCTGGATAATGCCTTTTGCAGGGCTGTGCTGTATACTGCAGGCTGTTTTGCAACATCCCTGCCTCTGCCACCTGAATGCCAGTTACTCCCCAACCCTGACGTGCCCATGTTGTGACAACCCAAAACATCTCCAGTTGGTGCCAAATGTCTACTGGTGAACAAAATTCCCTTCATTTAGAGTCACTGTAATTCTCAATTTTCTGATTTTTAAGTTAGTATTTTAATGCACCCCAGCCAATCCAACTTGCTGCTGAGTTTGAGAATGGAGTATTCTTTTGAGGTTCAAAGTAGAGTCTTCCAACCAAGATCATCACATCAGCACCACCTGAGAGTTTGTTAGAAAGGCAGATTCCCAGACCTACAGACTCATATTCTGCATTTTTCCAAGACCTTTCAGGGGAATTCTATGCACATTAAGTTTTAGAAGCCAGCTCTGCCTCATTCAGCTTCTCCTTCTTGGAGAAATCTCCACAACCCCCAGGTCCCACTGAACAGATAGGAAAAGCAAGCAGGTGGAATCGTTCTGCCTTGTTACCCTCTCAGCAGACTGGATTGGGGAAGATGCCTGACATGGTATATGTGGGAGGGGGAGCAGCATTCATTACTAGGTCAAGGGTCAATCAGATTCTGGGAGGGGGAGCAACATTCATTACTAGGTCAAGGGTTAATCAGATTCTATCTAGAGAGGTTCTGTCATTAAAGAGGACTCCAAGAGATTGTGTTGGTTCCTGTTGGAAGACAGCAAGAAGCAAATACTTGGGGCAAAGCTGAGTGACCTAAATGACACATATGACAGAGGAAGCCCTCCGGTTCCAGTCTTGGCTCTCTCTGTTCCCATCTTTCTTCCTTGTCTTGCGTCCTCACACTGGTTCACAGATTTTCCTTTGCCCCTAAGTTGCCCTTTGCCTCCAGCTGTGAACGTGCAGTGCATCGTGTAGTGCATCAGCTGTTCTTGAGTTTTATTACCAGCAACAAAAACAAAAACCTGTTTAAAACAAGAGATTGTGTTAACCATGTCAAGACTGCAGTTGTAAAATGTGTAGATGCATAAGGAGAAGATTGGAATGATACACAGAGAATAAAATTTGTTGATTCAACTTGAGATTGTATACATTTTTAGACTTTTGCTTCCATAAAGTTAGCTAACTGATAAAGATATGATGTGTTTCTATCATCTCTATGTAGGTTGAAAAACCAGGAGACTGTAGATATACTTTAATAGTAAATGAACATTAGATGATATAATTTTTAGTTACTATTTTCTCTTAACTATTGTTCATTACACTGGAAAGAAAAATACAAAGAGATGTTTTCAAGTGTACTTAAGTGCAAGAACTGTAATCATTTTGTCTATAAAATTGGAAGAGTTTGGGGCCACTTTTAAGCTTTCATTTTTTTTAATGAAGAAAATTGCAGATATGAATAACTTGACTGATGACTGCATTCAGAACCTTGCTGTAGTTATTGTGAACTTTTGTGAACTACATAAACTCTCTAAGCTTTGCTTTAGTACCCATAAAATGGGGATGACTATAATAGTTCTTGTGCCAGAATATTTGTTAAAATTAAGGGAACTATTGACATAAAAAGCAAAATTGGCAAATTATTAGCATTGAATGCATATTAATTGTCCTTATTTCCTTTTATGGCTAACAGTAGGTTCATGTGTGAGGCAGATAATTATATGGCCAATGCCTTATATTTTCCTTTCTTTTCTATATCAGTATTTTTAATTATCTATGATCATTACTATCTGACTATTATTTATTAACATATTAAGTATAAGTGCATACTTAATACACTTCAAAATTATAAAGATGATTTACTGGAAGTAATGGAAGACTGATTACACTTGAATTAGTGTCTAAAAGGTTGGCTTGATTGGAGACACACAGACAAAGCTATTTGTTAATAAGGTCTAACTGAAAAATATATTTATACAACTTTTTCATTTATTTAGACTATAAATGTTTTTTCTTAATTTTTCTGTTATTACATTTATATGACCTAACCTACTGAAATTATTTACTGACATCAGCAATCCACATCCTTCATAACTTTTGGATGTTATATTGTCTTCTCTTGAAGTATATTGCTGCCAAGTTAAACCCAGTACACTAGTATTGTACATCATGACTCCTTCTGGTCTCTGGACAAATAGAATTTTACAGTCAGCACTTTAGCAGTGACTGCACCATCTCAGTCTAAATCCATTTCGATTATTCTCAATACATTTTCAATAAAGGTAGTAAGAAAGTTAGAAATCTTCCTTTAAAGTTTTAATTTTAAATAAAGTTTTTGTAAACAGGGATTTCATTAGATAAAATTGTTAACTCTCCTTGTTATCTGAGTGCATCCCTGAGTTTATAATTGAAGTCAGCAGGTAAACAATGTTCAAGGAACTGAAACTGTATATATCAGCACTCAGTGAAAATGCCATCACATTCATTAATGAAAACTCATTGTGCTAGTTGTTGGGCAACTGTTCCCATTGAGTCTGTCTCATTTTGGTATGCTGTGAAGTAAAGTGTTATCTACTGTTTGCTTTAGACCATCTTTTCAAGGAAGTTTGTATAACAAATAGCTTTGGAAAGATATAAAATAGTATCTTTTCCAGTGCAAAGGGCCAGAATGTCCACTGCCCATTATAAAACGTTCAAGCTTCTTAAGCCCAGGATTCCTCTTCTGTAACATACCTGCAGCATATTCAGGTGTCTGTCTCATCCCATCTGCTTCACTCCTATGCGATTTAGGGGCAAGCTGAGTCGATGAAAATATAATGATGCTTCAGCTGCTTGCTGTGCCAGGAATAATAATGTGTCTTTTGTCTCTGACCCAGGAGTCTCATGTCGTCAGCCAGCAACCATGACACCGTGGCAGGTTAGTTCATCCACCTGCAAGGAGGCTAAAATTTCAGACCCTTCACAGTTATTGGTGTGTTTAGGGATTAGCATCCTTAGGTATAAGATGATGGTAAGGCACCTGTGAAAAAATACTTCTTAGAAATTAAATTCAGAAAAATATCTTGTCAGAAGAGTGTCTGTGCTCTTTTTGCCAAGATTTTTAAAGCCACTCAATACATGTAGTTTTATATTAGCTGCATTTTTAGTTCTAACCATTGATGATCATTTTGGGGTTTTTGTCTTAATCCATTTTGTGCTGCTGTAAGAAAATATTGAAGATTGGGTAATTTATAAAGAGCAGAAATTTATTTTCTCACAGTTTTGGAAGTTGGGAACTCCAAGATAAATGTGCCAGCAGGTTTGATTGTCTCCTGAGGGCTGCATCCTCCAGAGGAAAATTATGTCCTCACACGACAGGAGGCAGAGACGCAAGGAAGCTGAATACTACTTAGTGATTCTTTAATAAAGACTTCGGTCCCATTCATGAGAGATGAGCTCTCATATGGCCTAATCACTTCTTAAAGCCCCACTTCCTGATGCTATCACATTGGAAACACCTGAATTTTGGAGAGGACACATGCAAGCCACAGCAGTTTCTCTGCAAAAAAAATATTTAATTTCTGTGTGATATATGTATGTAAAAAATAAAAATTTTTATATTTTGTATTTTGTAAAGAATCGGAATTTCTTTTTATTTTCTTCTGAATACTAATTAAAACAGTGGTGCTTAATCTTGGCTGAACATTAGCCTAGAGGAAAGGGACCTTTTAAACAATCCCATTGCCTCCCTAGACCAACTACATCAAAATTTCTTATTAAACTCCCTAAGGCAATTTAAAAGGCATTGCCAATTTTAAAAATTATTGGCCTAAATTTGCAAAATGTGAAAATTTTCCTTATTACCATGACTCAGATTAGTGCTTCTCAATCTTTAAGATGTATGCAAATCTTCTGACGATATTGTAAAAATTGAGATTCTCATTTGATAGGTTTGCAGGGTGTTCCTGATCATCTTTGTTTGTAAAAAGCTCCCAGGTGTGGCCATTGCTTCTGCTACAAGGTCTAAACTTGGAGTAACATTGTCATATTGTAGTTCCTGCCAAAGAAAGCAAAAGCAAAACAATGTACAACCAAACAAAAGTTAACTCAAGCACCTTGGAGATGCAGTAGGTACATTTAAAACTATCTGTTTTCTTTCTTTCTGGGTCACTGCATCTAATCCCAGCACTTTGGAAGGTCAAGGTGCGAGGATTGCCTGAACCCAGGAGTTCGAGACCAGCCTAGGCAATATAGCGAGATCTCATCTTTACAAAAAAAAATCTTTTTTAATTAGTCAAGTGTGGGGCATGCACCTGTGGTCTCAGCTACTCAGGAGGCTGAGGAGGAAGGATTGCCTGAGCCCAGGAGGTTGAGGCTGTGGTAAGCTGCGATCACACTACTGCACTTCAACCTGGGTGATAGAGTAAGACGCCGACTCAAAAACAGCAGCAACAAAACACAACAATAAAGCAATTATACTCTTTTGATAATACTGGTGAGCTAAAGATTAGAGTCTTAAAAAAAGAAACATCGCTGTCAGGAAATCGGTAAACTCAATCTCTCTATCAAATGCAGAGTTTTTTGCCACCTAAATCAGCATTTACTGCAGAATAAAGCCCACACAATTAGAAATTTTTAACTAACTGAAACCATCCTGCCTGGTTTTGGCATTTATGTAGCTGAATGGGACCATTCCTCTAGGGAAATACTTTCTTTCTGTGGACATTTCTTCATTAGGACCATGTTGTCACTTAACTCATATTTCTTTAACGTATCATCCTGGAGAGGCAAATATTTCAAATGAATTGTACCATGACACTCCTGCCAATGTGAGTCATTACAAATTGCCTTGCTGTGGTTTAAAAGCAAAATAATTGACCCCAAGGAACAAGCACAAACTCTAGAAATATCTCCCCAGTGGGTTTTTCTCCTACAAGGTGAGAAGAGTTTCAAAAGCAATGAAAACATTGAGCACAGAGATGGAAGTATGCTGTGGCTCAAATCACGCACACATATACTCGCACACACACTCACTTTCACATCTGTTTCCCTTTCTGGTTAGAGGTGAAAATTGGGATGCTATTATAAGCTTGTGCAGATGACTATAGCCGAGAAATCAGGCTCATCACCAGGAGCTCATTGTGCCTACAGCCTTATTCTATTGTCACAAGCTGACAGGGTGTGTGCAATATAAACTGAAGGATGAAATAGCATATCTCCATCAGGTCAGAAAGGTCACGAGTCATTGAGGAAAGCAAATACTCACTGAGTCTCACAAACAAACAACAAAATAAGTAAAAACACTGGAAATAGAGATGGAAACAAGTTGTCTTAGGTATGGGTAAGCCAAAACACAGGAAGCAAATAATAAAATAAATATTTGAATACAAAGATATGCAGTGTGTCACCACTGATGGGATGTAACTCAAACTTGGAGTACAGCAATGACAGATTCTGCTTTTTTCAAAAGATAGTTTTTTTTGTTTCTGGGTAGTGTCAGACTATATATTCAGCAGGCCTAAAAATTGCATAAATCCATGAATCTGTGAATGGAAACCACAGTGCAATCGATCAGCATTGAAATAACTGGAGAGCTGGGCAATTTGGTGTGATAGGAGCCAACACCACAGGTCAACATCCAGGGTGGACATATGAAAGAGTTTTCCAAACAGATAATCATGAGAGACCTTCATCACAATAATATGCAATCAAAGGGTACATCTCATGACCAATGCAGCTTAAGAGGAACTCTGATTTGCTAAAAATTTGGCAAAAAGAAAGAAGATAGCCGGGCTCGGTGGCTCAGCCTGTAATCCCGCGCCTTTGGGAGGCTGAGGTGAGTGAATTGCCTGAGCCCGCGGGTTCGAGACCCGCCTAGGCAGCGAGACCTCATCTCTACAATAAATCAAAAAGCAGCCGGGCGTGGTAGTGCATGCCTGTAATTCCAGCTACTCGGAAGGCTGAGGCGGAAGGATCGCCGGAGCCCAGCAGGTCGAGGCGGCGGTGGCCGGGAGCGGCCACTGCACTCCAGTCTGGGCGACAGAGTGAGACTCCAACTCAAAAAAAAAAAGAAAGAAAGAAAGAAAGAAGATGAAATTCTGTAGTATTAGTTGAGTATATACATAAATACATACATACATACACACACACACAGGGGTATTACATGTGCTACCTCTTAGTTTTTATAAAACTCTGTGAAACATCCTTATTTTAGAGCTCTGGCAATGGAGACTCTGGGAACTTAAATAATGTATAAGGTTCACCCAGTTAGTAAGTGACAAAGCTGGAAAACAATCTCAAGATTGTTAAAAAAAAAAAGTATTCAGTGAATTTACTCATACATACCCACTACTTGATTATATAAAGAATTAGTTACTAAGCCATCTTAAATGAATGTCAGCAATGAATATGGAAAGGGAAAAGTGCTGAAAAACAAAAATAAAAATAAAATAACAATCTCCTATAGTTATAACAAATGAAAACATCTTTTCTTACTGAGAAGTTGCCTCTTGTCCAGAACTGTGTGTTGTGATAAAAATTTACCTCTAATCCTACAGACTATGCTGAGATTTTGGAATGGCTAGTCTCAGTTTGCACATGAGAAAACTGAGGATGGGAAAGGGCACATTGTCCTTGTCACACAGCTAGAAAATGGCCAAGTCCTTTCCCTTATTGCCCTCAGAGGGTTTGTACCCTGCTCTCCTCACTGTGCTATTTGAGCTCCACAAAACCACCTCTTCCTTCTCCACCTGGGCCAATTTTCCTCCAGAGAACACACCTCGCTCTCAGTGGTCACCCATCTGCGGGCCTTTCCACTGGGTTAGGTTATTGTCCATACTTATCACACCTCACCAGCTCTGCAGATGGATTCAGATGTGTGTGTCTCTCTGCGGGCAGCTACTGCTTTCCTTTCTCCTGTTGTTGTCCTCTCTGATTTTGCAAGAAAGCAATTGCTTCAGGACCCTACCCTCATCAATCCTCTGGTAAATTCAGAGACTCAGTCATAATATGAATAAGATGGCCAGGTTCTTTATCCCCTTTTTTGTCCAGTAACATGGTGCTGCTCAGAGGAGTTATCAATAAGAAAGTAGGTGTGATGCCTGTGGCAGGCTGGAGTCTTTAAACTGTTTAGAAGCTATCAAGTGGCCAATCCATCTGGCCAGGAGCCACAGTTCTCAATGTGCTCCCCTCTGCTTGATGGACTCATAGAGGGTCCCTTTCTTTCTATCAGGCAGTTTTCTGCTTCATTTTTCTTTTTATCAGACTGTAATAATGGGCTGACTCGGAATGTGGTCTATAATTCTGTTAGCGATCCTTCTGTGCTTCCAGACAAAACATCCGTGCCCAGCTGCCCCTGAATTGAGATATTACCACTGATCAGAATAGAAGAAGCCCCAGGGCCCTGAACATGGAGCAAATAATCTTCTCTCAAGCTTGGTTCTGCATCAAATCCTTTGACCTGAACTAACCTATGAGGCAAGCCTATTTGAGTGTTGCCATCAGGAGGGTTTCTTCTGCAGGTGTGAGGAATAGCATGGAATATCATTTTATTGCACTAGTTGGTGCAAATTACTATGGCATGGCTCCAATGTTAAATACAAAAAAGGAAAGAAAGAAAAAATAGGGGAGAGAATTAAGATGAAATTGGTCTTAAACTCTAAGAGTGTTATTTCATGCAGTGACTCTCTTTGGACCCTTGCTAAGTAAACTGAGTAATGAAGTAAATATTTTTGTTTTCTTTCTTTTTTTTTTTTTTTTTTGAGTTGGAGTCTCACTCTGTCACCCAGACTGGAGTGCAGTGGCATGCTCCTGGCCACCGTAGCCTCAACCTGCTGGGCTCCGGCGATCCTTCCACCTCAGCCTTCCAAGTAGCTGGAACTACAGGCGCACGCTACCACACCTGGCTAATTTTTGATTTATTGTAGAGATGAGGTCTCGCCAAATTACCCAGGCAGGTCTCAAACCCGCGGGCTCAGGCAATCCACTTACCTCAACCTCCCAAAGTGCGAGATTACAGGCTGAGCCACCGAGCCTGGCTATATTTTTGTTTTCAATTGCCTCCAGTTCTCCAAAGGTTGAGCTGGCTTCTTGGTGCCATCTTGAAAGAGGATAGCATGTAGTCTATGCAAGAGAGTAAATGAGGTGGAAAGCCTGCACCTTTTCTGGTGCACTGCCAGAGTGGGAAGACACAGAGAGAGTATGGTGATCAGACAGCAGGCTCCCCGTTTTCCCTAGTTGTTTCAGAATGGGGCTACATAGACATGGACCGTGTCCTGGAAAATTAGCACCCATGTTCCTTATCTTTACTGGGGAGATGGCAAGGCTCTCAAAAATAGCCAACTTTTGCAAAGGCTTATGGTCTCACGTAGTTTGGGAGATATTATCTGAGGGATGCAGAAGGGAATTGTGGCTCACCTGAGTCATTCTGTGACATGTGGTGGACCTGGAACTCTACATATATATTTATGTGGAGACACAGAAGTGATGACCTAGTTAAGGGTTCAATAGGGACTGTGCCATGAAAGGGAAAGTTGCCATAAGCGAGCTTGGAGACCAGAACACATTGTTGGGGCTATGAGCTCAGGGCAGGATGTTGGCATATTCTCCCAGTAGGATATTGGACAGATCTAACCCAGTACAGGAAACAGACCACAGAAATCCTTCTATAGCATAGAATTTTAAGGATTCATGGTACCTACATGGATTTAAGACTACTTCTCTCCGGCACCCTATGGGCATGGTAGGTTGCCTATATACATGGAAATTACCATGGGGAGAAGTATGGGACGATGGAAAAGGAACGACTGAGCAATAACCTAGGAGTCAAGTCATTCAAGAGACTAAACAGAAGAAACTATCATCCTCCAATAGATTGAAAGTTTGTGACTGTCCTCCATGCTTATTGAGATAAGAAAGATTAGATCTACTTTTAAGTACATAAAGAAGGCATGTTTGTGCATCTGAGTGTAGACTGAGAACATTTTCAACTGAAGACCACCAAAATGAAAAGTAGGTTCCTCATCTCACTTTCTGTTATTTTATGCAAAATATGAATCGGCAAATTGCTTTTCCAATACAGCCCACGAAATGGCTGTATTGGAAAAAGACATTTAGGTCATTTCCAGAGAGGGGTTGAAGAGAATTTAAGATTTAGTCATACACTGCAGTCCTAGAGGAAGAAGGGTGACCCTCAAGATACCTACAGGAACAATTTTTTCTAGGCTG
The DNA here is from genome assembly GCA_027257055.1 of Cephalopachus bancanus. Classification (NCBI taxonomy): domain Eukaryota; kingdom Metazoa; phylum Chordata; class Mammalia; order Primates; family Tarsiidae; genus Cephalopachus; species Cephalopachus bancanus. The sequence goes on along the minus strand of JAPVLO010000738.1, from coordinate 259,327 downwards.
AGAAGTGAGTGGTGAAGTTTTCTTAGCTATGTGTGCCAGTTTACCCTAATGTCTTTCAGCTAGCTCTGGGCAATGAAGCTCCCACACAGTCTAATGATAGAAACACCGCAGCGCTAAGTATCAGAGAGTGCACTTAGAGTTGCATTATTAAAAACATATTTTTGCTGGAGAGTTTTACCAAAATGAAATGTCTTGCTCCTATTGGTCTTAGGAGAGATCTCACTAGTTTAAAACCTTAGGGTTACAGCACTTTGGAAATACAGTCATTTATCTACATGTATCATGCTTGCACACAGATTTCTTTCCTGGGGTGCCCTTTAAAAATGCATACCCTGGATACAAAAATAATCTTTTGCAGATGTGGACTTCTCTCATTATTCAGTTTAAACATGTGATGATTTGGAAGATGTTATTCATTTCCCTAATGGTTTAATTGCTAAGGGAATCTGTGCCATCCTCCATATCATAGTTACAAACAAAAGCTCTTTGTTTTCCCAGATACTTGCTGGAGAAATGGTCCATTTTAATCATGTCCCATCTGGAGGGGTAGTGATAAAGGCCATGTGTAATTTTAAGTTTTAATAATTTTAGATGAACACAGGACTAAGGCAAACGCCTTAATATTATTGTTCATTCATCAAAACCCAATTCTTTGGAGGAACTCAGGGTCAAGTTCACAAGCTCAATTTACAAAATTACTCAATGGCACACAGAGAGTATTTTCAGTAAGTTAAAAACTTACAAATCTGAAACTTGGAAATTTCAGAGGAATGAGTAAGGCGTTCTTTCTTAATAGGACGTGCTTTCATGTGTAGAGTGAGATTGTTTCAATCATATTCACATATGAATTCCATCAAATAAACGCCACAGGCAAAACAATCTACCTATATAATATTGGGGAATATTTTGGAAGATTGGGTCCAAAAGATGTATGACAGGGATTTTTGATTGCAAGAGAATAAAGAGTGGTTCACATACAATTTTGAGTATTAAAGTTATAAGTTTTCAGTCCATACTGATATAAATAAATGATTGAGTAAAGAAATAATGGGGTAGAAGAGTAAATCTCCTCTACAGAAGAATTCTAGTGACTGATGTAGATATTCCACCTTCAAGGAGGGGGAACATAGCCCCCACACCTTAGGTGCGGGCTGTGAATAGTAACTTGCAATGAGTACAGAACAGAAAGTTGGGAAAATAACTTTACAATAGAAAAACCCAATAAATACCACTTCATCCAGGTGATCAAGGTCAACTTCAACAGTCATAAGTTATGTAGATAGCATGTACCTTTGATGTGATGATGAAAATGGCATTTTACCTCTGTGATCTTCCTTTCTAAAACCTATAACTATTGTTTAGTCATAAACAAACATCAAACAAACTCAAATGAACAGACATTCTACAACATACCTGCCTAGTATTTCTCAAAACTGCCAAGGTCTTTAAAACAGAGAGGGAGAAACTCTCACAGCCAAGGTGACATGACACAGACTATCCTGGGTGGAGCATTAGGTAGAAACAAGTAAATGTGGATAAACTATGAGCTTCCATTAATAATAATGTTATCTACCTTTGTTTACTAATTGTGACTAATGTACTATAGTATTATAAGATGTTAGTAACAGGGAGGATTGACTGTGGGATATACGGGAACTCTCTGTACTATCTTTGCATTTTTTCTATAAATCTAAAAATGTTCTATAATTTAAAGTTTATTTAAAAGATAATACATTTTTTAAAAATTTTTTTATTTTTTGAGTTGGAGTCTCACTCCACTGCCCAGGCTGGAGTGCAGTGGCACACTCACCGCCACTGCAGCTTCGAAATGCTGGGCTCCGGCAATACCTCTGCTTCAGCCTTCCAAGTAACTGGAACTACAGGCACGCGCAACCATGTCTGGCTAATTTTTTTTTTTTTTAAATTTGTTTTTTTTTTATTGCAGAGATGAGGTCTCACCAAGTTGCCCAACCTGGTCTCCCAAAGCGCTGGGATTGCAGGTTGAGTCACCAAGCCTGGCCAAAAGATAATACATTTAAAAAGTTGTATGTTGTCAACATGATTTAAAAAGTAAACAATGTTTCTACAAAGAGCAGCTCAAATCTGATGTCCTCCATCTCACAATGTCCTCTCTCTTCCATAGCATATCAAATGCATACTGTAACATCACTTGTGGAACTGCCCAGGACTTTTGTTTACTTAACTGTTGTGTTGTCAGCTGTGTTGCATGGGCAGCTCCTGGGATTGCTACTCCGGTACATATCTTGAAAACATTGCTTCTTTATCTGAGTTTCTTTAGCATTTTATCAATACGTCTGCTTTGGTACTCGATGTTTTTTCCCTTAAATATCTTCTTATGTACATAAACTTCTCTTCTACCTGTTTTCTAAAAACCAAGAGAGACAGAGTTACTCATCTTTCCTATTTCCAAAGAGCTTAGCTCAATTCATAAAGGGTAGTCCATAGTGGGCACTTCAAAAATACTTATTAGATAAATATGCAAAATTAATTTGGAGATTTTAAAACATTTCCAAAAACTGGCAGTTTTGAATTTTCAGAGATTTCGGATTTCATATTTATTTTTTCAGGTTTTACTTAGTATAATTCCTTCAGAGAGATGGAAAATTGTCACCTCATTCTTAAAGATTTTCAAGAAAAATAGTTCTACAAGTTTCAGCTGGACTCCATTTCAGATATTAAAACTAAAATATATGGAAAAAAACTTTCTTTCCTCTTTACCTAAGTCAAGCCACATCACATCAATTCCTACACAGTTTTCAGCAGAGATAAAAATATAGCTAAGTATAACCCTATGTGCACTTGAAGATCATTCCGTTTTTCTACTGCTTTCTTTTTGCAGGACTTTGATCACCTTAAATCCCTTTTCTGGCCACTGAATGGGTAGGGACAATCACTGAGTGGTCTTGAGCTGTTCTTCCACAGACTCTTAAGCAACATGAAAATAAGGTGGGCAGAAAATAAACATCAGTTTCTAAGGAAAAAATAACTTCAACATATTTTGATCTTCTGGTAAGAAAGACTGAAAAATAACTACACTGGGCTTCACACCACCCAATCTAGACTTGGTTGTATTTTATTTTAATTATTGTATTTTATTTTATTTTGAGTCAGGGTCTTACTCTGTCACCAGGCTGGAGTGCAGTGGCACTATCACAGCTTACCACAACCGCAACCTCCTGGGCTCAGGTGATTCTTCCGCTTCAACTTCCCTGGTAGCTGGGACTATAAGTGCATCACCATGCCTGGCTAATTTTTTATTTCTGTAGAGATGAGGTCTCACTGTGTTGCTCAGGGTGGTCTCGAACTTCTGGGCTCAAGCCATCTTCCCGCCTCAGCATCCCAAAACACCGGGATTACAGTGTGAGTCATCATGCCTGGCCTTGGTTGTTATTTTAGACAAAGAATTTCTAAAGCTTTATAATCCAGACACTAAAAAAGGAAGTCTGGAGACACTATGATGTGTTTGGCTTGTGGGTATGACCACACACTTTTACAAGGATGTAGACCTACACCTGAAAGCAATGGTTATATCTGCTGTCAATCACTCTAAGAAAAGGTTCTTCTGGATCATAAATGAAGACTCAAGAGAAGAGTCTTAGATAAGGTGAGGGAAAAATTTTTTCCTTGGGAAAATAATTCCATCTGACTCAAACTCTGAGAAATGAAGGTGTATGGAATATTTTCAGTTGCCAGCAGATGCGGAATTCCTGGCTACTGAGATGCTAGCAAAGGTATTGTCAGGGAATTTATTCAACAAGGGCTTTTGAACAGGTAAGAGTTAGCAGAGTAAATCATTATAAGGTGTTTTCTACTATGTAAATTCCTTCCATTAGTCGTCAAGACTTTATTCACTTCTTACTAATTATTTTAAGCTGGTCTCAGTTGCTCCATGTTGAACTTAGAAAGGGTCCATCCCATGCCAAGAGTGGCAAACAATTCTTCCCTCCACTTGGGTCACGGTGTCAGGAGCCGGAGAATGTGAGAAATAAACCATATTTTGGTTAACAATACCCTGCTGTTTAAAATATTTTATTATATATATCATTGCAACAAACATCCTTATAATCAAGTATTTAGTCACATCCTTGTTTATGTTCTTTTCTTGTCAAAGGTGCACACATTTTTGAGGCCTTTGATTCATGTGCTCATCGAGGCAGCAGAAGGAAATGGTAACTTAGAAATCTGGGCCAGACTCAGTGGCTCAGCCTTTAATCCCAGCATTTTGGGAGGTCGAGGCGAGTGGATTGCCTGAGCCCGCGGGTTCAAGACCAGCCAGGGCAACTTGGCGAGACCTTGTCTCTATAATAAATCAAAAAATTAACCAGGCATGGTGGCGTGCGCCTGTGATTCTAGCTACTAGGGAGGCTGAGGCGGAAGGATCACCTGATCCCAGTAGGTCGAGGCTGCAGTGATCGTGAGCAGCATGCCACTGAGCCCAGGAGTTGGAGACCAACCTGGGCAACATAGCCACACCTCATCTCTACAAAACATGAAAAAATTAGCTGAGTATGGTGGCATGCACCTGTAGTCCCGCTACTCAGGAGACTGAGGTGGAAGGATTGCCTGAGCACAAGAGGTGGAGGTTGCGGTAGCTGTGATCATGCCACAGCCTGGGCGACAGAATAAGACTCCGACTCAAAACATACATACATACATACATACATACATACATACATAGATAAATAGGCTGGGTGCGGTAGCTCACGCCTGTAATCCCAACACTTTGGAAGGTGAAAGTGAGAAAATTGCCTGAGCCCATGGATTTGAGATCAGCCTGGGTAACATGGTGAGACCTTGTCTCTACAATAAATTAAAAAATTTCCCAGACATGGTGGCACATACCTGTAGTTCCAGCTACTTGGAAGGCTGAGGCAGAAGGATCGCCAGAGCCCAGCTGGTCGGTGCTGGGGTGGCCGTGAGTGTGCCGCTGCACTCCAGCCTGGGTGAAAGAGTGAGACTCCGACTCAAAAAAAAAGAAAAAGAAATCTGAAGAGCTGTTCTTGAACATATCCGAGCTAGTATCTGGTAACCTCTTGGAAAAAGCTGGGGGACACCTTGAAAGAGGCTAATCTTCAGCAACTCAACTGGTGGAAACTAATTCATCACAATCATGGCATTAAATAGAAAGTTAGCTTTGTTGTCACAGGTTATTGTAGTCTGTGGCACATTATTAAAATATATTCTTAGCCATGCCTTTTTTTTTACATTTTAAGAACTTCGAAGTTTATTTTTTTATAATATTTGGTCTATATATGAATGTGTGTGAGTTGAAACACAATAATAAAATGAATATGTGCAAACTCTCAGCCCAATCCATCAATGAGCACATTACTAGGACTCTCACATACTATTGCATCTTCCTGGGTGGTCCTTTATTGTACCATCCTCTTCCTTTCTCTTCTACCTCATTCTAAAAACTACCATTCTTACTAAGTTCTGTGCTTGTTTTTTACTTGACTATCCTTAATTGGTTTATGAGATATGTAGTTAAAACTTAACAATCTATTGATTTCCTGGCTCTTGAGCTTTGTGAAAATATTATATGTACTCTCTTATGATTTTGTTTTCATTCGGCAGTCTTAAAGTTATCTATTTTGTTCATGTAGAGATAGTTCATTTATTTATTTTATTGCTATAAAATATTCCACCACATGGATATGTAATATTTTACTTATTCCTGTTGATGATCATTTGAGCTCTTCCATATTTTGACTATTATAAACGATGATTTAAACATCCTTTTTTATATCTCCCACTGCACCTGTACAAGAATTTATAGAAGGTATATTCTTCTTATGAGTGGAATTGTTAAGTCATTGATGTGTGGACTGTTCATCTTTACAAGTTAGAGACAAATTGTTCAAAATAGTTATGCCAGTTTACACCTAAAGTGCCTCAATGGCAAACAAGAGTACCAATGGAAACACATCTTTTCTACTCTTCAGGATTTTCAGTCTTCCTATTTTTGCCCATTCAATAGGTATGAATGGGATCTGTTTGTAGTTTTCACCTGCATTTTTAAAGTTATTCTGAGCACCTTTACACATGTCAATGAGACAGTCTTGTTTCCTAACCTGTGAAAAGTTTATTATATTTTTTGCCATTAATTTTTTTCTTTTTTTTCTTTATAGAAACATTGTCTCATTCTGTTACTCAAGTTGGAATGTAGTGGCACGATGATAGCTCACTGCAGTCCTGAATTCCTGGGCTCCATGATGTTTCCTCCTCAGCTTTCTGAGTAACTGGGACTACAGGCATGTGTTATCACACCAGGCTGACTTTTTTGAATTTTCTTTGTGTGTGTGTGTGTGTGTGTGTGTGTGTTTGTGTGTAGTGATGGAGTTTCACTATGTTGCCCAGGCTGGTCTTAAATTCTTGTGCTCAAGTGATCCTTCTGCCTCAGCTTCCCAAAGTGCTGATAGTCACCACACCCAGCCTGCCCATTTTTATGCTAATTTTTTGGTCTTCTTCTTTTTTATTTAAAGGAGCTCTTTATATGTCTCAGATAAGCACCAATTATAAATTATTAGGTTTACAAATACTCTCTTTATGGCTCCTCCTCCACACTTTATGATGTCTTTGATAAACAGAAGTTCCTAATATCTAATGTGGTTAAATGTATGAATCCTTTTATTTCTGATTTTTTTGTGCTCCTTTAAAAAATATTTTTCCACCCAGGGAAAGATTAGAGTATATTTTCTTACAAAAGTTTCTTACAGTTTTATTTCTCACTTTCATGTCTTTCATCTATTAGTAATAAAGTTTTTGAAATATATAAGAGGTAAAGCCTCAGGCTCTTTATTTTTTCTATTGATCACCAATTGTTACAGCACATTAATTGATGATACCATCCTTTAGATGAGGATCTGCAATGCTGCCTGTGTAATATATCAAGTTTCTATACAAGCATCAATGTGTTTCTGGATCAATATGCTCATTCTGGTCCAATGGTAAGTTTGTTAATTGGTGAATCAACACTTTTAATTGACCATAAAATGTATTTAATGTTTCTTTAATGTATTTCTCCATATACTTCTTGAATGTTTTAAAATTTTTATTTACTGTTAACACCATTTATTTTGTAACAGTAATTTAAAAATATATTTTGTTTGTTTCTAATAAGTTTATAAGCAATATAATTTTTACCCTTATCTTGCAACAGGCCAATTTGTTAAATGATCGTATTTGTTCAATAATTGGCTCGTGAATTATTTGGGTTTTTCCTTGTTGCAATCATTTCATCTGCAATGATACGTGTTTTTATTTGCAATCCTTATTCTTTTTATTTATGCATGAATTTATTTCTTTATGGCGTTGACTATGACCTTTAGTATATAATAGAATAACAAGGGTTCTTGTCTTATACTTGCTATAAACTGTAGATTTGTAGTAGTTTATTAGGTAAAGATGTTTACTTCTTGGGTTAAAGAGTAAAGACATACGATAAGAAAGAAAGAATAAGATGTATTGTGGAATTGTTGGGTGATGGACACCCTGAATACCCTGACTTTATCACTACACATTCCATTCATATAACAAAATTTCACATACACCTCATGCATTTTTACAAATTTTTAAAAATGAGCAAAAGCTCTGAATAGACATTTCTCAAAAGAAGACATAAAAATGGCTAGCAGGTATATGAAAAAATTCTCGACATCACTAATCATCAGGGAAATATGAATCACAACCACAATTAGATATACCTCACACGTGTTAGGATAGCTGTTTTCAAAAAGACAAAAAAAAAGTAACAAATACTGGCAAGAATGTAGAGAAAGGGGAACTCTTATACACTGTTACTGGGAATGTAAGTAAATGTAGACATTATGAATAACCCTATGGAGGTTTCTCAAAAAATTATTAATAAAATTATCACATGATCCAACAATCTCACTACTGGGTATATATCCAAAGGTAATGAAATAATTATATCAAAGAGACGTCTGCACATCTGCACTCCCATGCTTATTGCAGCACTATTCACAAAAACCAAACTATGGAATCAACCTGAGTGTCCGTCAACAGAAGAATAAATAAATTGTCATTTTATATAAATATGTAATTGAATACTATTACATATGTAATGGAATATTATTCAGTCATAAAAAGAATTGCCAGAGTCCAGCTCCAGGAGAGAGCTGGGGAGCTCTCAGGAACGGTGAAGAACGATAGGAGTCAACTTCTTGGGTAGAGTTCAGGACTCTGCCAATTTTTATTCAATTCTTACATGCTTATATAGTTTTTTTACTGACCCCTGTACCCACAAAAATGCAACACATGTTACACATTAAATGCTTACATCATGTTTTTTCTTTTTGTTTATGGGGAAGTTGACCTTTACAAGTTTCATTTTGTTCCTTCCTACTACCGGTGGTGTTATTTACGTCTGGATCAACAGACAGGAACCGAACAACAGCTGCGAAAACTTATTAATTATGCCCTCTAACCTCTAAGTTTTTATTTTTGCTAATCTATCTCCTTTCTATAATACAACTTAGCAGCACTATATTGGCTTATTCTTAAATTTTATATAATTCGTTTATCTTTACCTTTTATATTTACTATTCTCTATCTATTACAAATTTATATTTACTAAATTTCACCTTTATTCTACCTTATTAATCTTAACTATTTTACCTATTTTCTTATAACATGCTGTAATTCAAAAATCTAAATCTAATCTTATACTTATATATACTTTTACTTCTATCTATACTATTAATATGTATTGAATATATTTTTATACCTATTTCTAATTTTATTTACTCTATTCTTTTAATCTAATTACCTAAATCTTATTCAAATCTTAAACTAATTTATTATCTTATTTCTATTCTTTCTTTAATTATTCTATAATCCCTCTAAATCTAAAATCATGTCTGCGGCTTGTTTTTCTCAAATGCTGTTCAAAAATATTCTCTTATGTCTCAAGGTAGAATATTTTGCTGTTTTTCCTACATTAATTTTCTATACATAGTTTCACTGTTTTCTTAACATCCTCGCACATCCTGATTAATATGTTATTTGTTACAAGGGAAGTGTTTTTTTAGGCCTATGCACGCATTCCTTTAAGACTAAAGGGGCCCATCAATAGGATCCATGGGGTTCTGCCTCCATCATGGCCCTTTCTACTGGGGCTCTGCTCCCAGCCAGTATTTTTCCCATATTCAGGTAACCTCCATTTTGCCTCGTTAGGGGTTGCGGCTTCTGGCAAAGAATGAAATCTTATCATTTGTGAAACTATGAATGAACCTATTTGACATTATGTTAAGTGAAATAAGCCATGCACAGAAGGACAAATACTGCATGATCTCACTTATATGTGAACTCTAAAAACATTGATTTCATAGAAGTAGGGAGCAGAACAGCAGTTACCAGAGGCTGGGAGGTAGGGAGGAGGAATGGCAAGAGGTTGGCCAATGGTTACAATATTATAGTTATGAGAAATAAATTCTAGGGGAGGCAGAGTTTAAGATCACCACCGGACAAGTCGAACTGTGAGAGTCTGGCAAAACCAAGTGTCCACAAAGACTCTCTGTGTGAGCAGGTGTGCCCTGGCAGGAGAGTAAAAATCCATCTGAGGGGAGTCTCGGGTTCATACACCCAGGGTCCCTCTCTGAGGGCAACTGCAAGCCCCCACCACCCTGAAATTGGAGCACGGGGCACACAAGAACATCTGCTGTTGTTGGTGGGGACACTTCTGAGAAGAGCCTGCCAAATCCAGCTGGTTCTCATGGCCTGGTGCCTGGCCCACACCGTCACCTTTTATAGTGGATCAGCTGGAGCTTCGGATATGATCAGTGGAGAGAGAGGATGGGGAGAGCTGAAGAGGAGTCTCATGCCTGGTGAGGAGACACCGGCACAGCCATTTTCTCTGTACCAGGACCAGGCAGAGATCTACATTACCCCACCCAACTCCGCCCAGCTCAGCCCAGCCTCGAATTTGGACCTAAGGTAATCTCATCAAACTGGAAGAGACAGAAGCCTGTCCTTCATGCTGGATTGGACACAGAAAGGTCAGATCTGAGTGACAGACTTGCCAGGCAGCAAGCCAAGTGAGTCCAGATCTGATCCACCCTCCTTCCTAAGTAGGCCTGGAGCATCTGACCAAGCTGTGAGCAACCTATCTGCCTGTGCTGAGAGCCGAGGGGAGGGGCTAGAGATCAGAGCTGAAAGGATGTTGGACTTACAGGAATGAACTTAGAGTGAGTTTAGTTCCTTGTTTTTATCTTTTTGTCTGTTTTGCTCATTTTTGTTTGTTTTTTTGTTTTAGCTTTTTTCTCTTTCTGTTTTTTTATTTAATCAATATTTTTTATTATGGTTTTGTGGGGTACAGTTAAGGGTTAGGTGTACAATTATGTTTCATTCAGGCACCCTGTTGATAAGAGGTATTTCCCAATACCCAGACAGATATATGCTACTGTTAATCCCATCCCACTCACCCCCCATAGTTTCCCAGTACCGTCAGTCGTTTTCTTATAGTATTACATTGGATGTTCAAGGTTCATATATGAGTGAGAACATGTGATACTCAGATCTTTGTTTCTGTGAGAGGTCACTCAGTATTATAGACTCTAGTTCCATCCAGGTTGCTGCAAAATTTATGATTTTGTTCTTTTTTATGGCTGCGTAGTATTCCATTGTGTATATGTACCACATTTGTTTAATCCAGTCCTCTTTTGATGGGCAGCATGGTTGCTTCCAGGTTTTTGCTATTGTGAACAATGCTGCGATAAACATACATGTGCAGGTATCTTGTTTATAGAGTGATTTGAGTTCTTCAGGGTATATTCCCAGTAGGGGGATTGCGGGGTCATAGAGAAGGTCGATTTTTAGAGCTTTTAGGAATCGCCACACTGCTTTCCACAGAGGTTGCACTAGTTTACACTCCCACCAACAGTGTAGAAGTGTTCCCTTTTCACCACACCCTCTCCAGCAGCTGTTATTTTTTGAGTTGTTGATAATTGCCATTCTGACTGGAGTTAGGTGGTATCTCAGTGTGTTTTGATTTGCATCTCCCTGATGATTAGTGAGGTTGAGCATTTCTTCATGTGTCTGTTGGCTGCTTGGATGTCTTCTTTTGTGAAGTGTCTGTTCATATCTTTTGCCCATTTTATAATGGGGTTGTTTGTTTTTTTCTTTTCAGCATGTTTGAGTTCTTTGTAGATCCAGGATGTTAAGCCTTTGTCAGACCTGGAGTTGGCAAATACTTTTTCCCAGTCTGTAGGCTGTCTCCCTGCTCTCTTGATGGTTTCTTTGGCTTTGCAGAAGCTTGTCAGTTTAATAAGGTCCCACTTGTCTATCTTCTCTCTTATGACCTGTAGGTTTCGGGTTTTGTTCAGGAATTGGATGCCAGTTCCGATTTCCATGAGGGTATGTCCTTCATTTTCTAAGGTTTTTATGGTTTGAGGTTTTACATTTAGGTCTCTGATCCATTTGGAATTAACCTTTGTGCATGGGGATAGATAGGGATCCTGTTTCAATCTTCTGCATGTGGTCAGCCAGTTTTCCCAGCACCATTTACTGAATAGGTTCTCCTCTCCCCAGTGGTAGGTGGTGGAGGCTTTATCGAAGATGAGTTGATTGAGAAATTGAGGTTTTGCTTCTGGAATCTCAATTCTATTCCATTGATCTATAGGCCTGTTCCTGTACCAATACTGAGCTGTTTTGATGAATGTAGCTTTATAGTAAAGTTTGAAGTCTGGTAATGTGATACCACCTGCTTTGTTTTTTTTTTTTTTTGCTGAGGATTGTTCTGGCTGTTCTTGGACGTTTGTGTTTCCATATGAATTCCTGTGTTGTTTTTTCCAGGTCTGAGAAGAATGTTGCTGGTAATTTGATGGGTGTTGTATTGAATTTGTAGATTGCCTTAGGTAAGATGGACATCTTCACAATGTTGATTCTTCCGATCCATGAGCATGGGATATTTTTCCACTTGTTTGTGTCATCTTTGATTTCTTTGAGCAGTGTTTTGTAATTTTCTTTGTAAAGGTCTTTCACGTCTCTGGTTAGGAAGATGCCAAGGTATTTCATTTTTTTGGGGGCTATTGTGAATGGAATTGTGTTTTTTATTTGGGTTTCTGTTTGTTTATTATTGGTGTAGAGAAATGCGATTGTATTTTGTACATTTATTTTGTATCCTGAGACTTTGCCAAAGGCCTTTATTAATATAAGGAGGCTTTTGACAGATTCTCTTGGGGTTTCAAGGTACACAGTCATATCATCTGCAAAGAGAGATAACTTGACTTCCTCTTTTCCTATTTGGATACCCCTGATTGCCTCCTCTTCTCTGATTGCTGTAGCCAGAACTTCCAATACTATGTTGAACAGGAGGGGTGAGAGTGGGCATCCTTGTCTAGTTCCAGTTTCCAGGGGAATTGGTTCCAATTTTTGTCCATTTAGGAGTATGCTGGCTGTGTGTTTCTTGTAGATGGCTTTTACTATCTTGAGGTATGTTCCCCGTTTGCCCAGATGTTCAAGGGTTTTTATCAAGAAGGGGTGCTGGATTTTATCAAAAGCTTTTTCTGCATCTAATGATAGGATCATGTGGTTTTTGTTTTGACATCTGTTGATGTATTTAATTATATTAATGGTTTTACGAATGTTAAACCAACCTTGCATCCCAGGAATGAAGCCTGCTTGATCATGATGGATGATTTTTGAGATGTATTGCTGAATCCGGTTTGCTAGGATCTTGTTGAGAATTTTAGCATCTATGTTCATCAAAGATATTGGCCTGTAGTTCTCTTTCTTTGTTGGATCTTTACCTGGCTTGGGTATCAATGTGATGTTGGCTTCATAAAATGATTTGGGGAGAGTTTCATCTTTTTCAATAGCCTGAAATACCTTCAGTAGGATTGGTATCAGCTTCTCCTTAAATGTCTTGTAGAATTCTGCTGGAAAGCCATCTGGACCAGGGCTTTTTTTTGTAGGAAGTTTTCTTATTACATAGTTGTTTTCCCTTGATTATTACTGGTCTATTTAGGGTCTCAATTTCTTCTTTTTCCCAAACCCTCGGTAGGTTGTGTGACGTCAGAAAGTCCTCCATTTCCTTAAGGTTTTCAAGTTTGTTTCCATACAAGTGTACATAGTAGTCTCTAATGATCTTTTGTATTTCTTCAGGGTCAGATGTGACTTCATCTTTTGTGTTTCTGATTGTGCTTATCTGGTTTTTTTCTCGTTTTTGCTTGGTCAATCTAGCTAGGGGATCATCGATCTTGTTTATCCTTTCGAAGAACCAGCTTTTTGTTTCATTGATGTTTTGTATTATCTTTTTGTCTTCTATGTCCTGGATTTGGACTTTTATTTTGGTGATCTGGATTCTTCTGCTGTAATTAAGGTTTTTGTTGTCTTGCTTTTCCAACTTCTTTAGGTGGCTTGTTAGGTTGTGAATTTCTGTTCCTTCCATTTTCTTCATGTGTGTTTGTAGGGATATAAATTCCCCTCTTACTACAGCTTTCAGGGCACCCCAGAGATTTTGGTAAGATGTTTCTTCATTTTCATTTTTTTCCCAGGTATCTTTTGATCTCTGTTTTGATTTCATCATTGCCCCGGAGTTGTTTAGCATCGTGCTGTTTATTTCCATGTCTTTGTGGGGTTTGGGGGGACTTTTTGGTGTCAATGTTTATTTTTATTCCACTGTGGTCCAATAAGATGCATGGTAGAATTTCGGTCCTTTTAAATTTGCTTATGTTTGATTTATGGCCGAGTATGTGGTCGATTTAGAATATGTTCCATGGGGTGATGAGTAGAATGTGTATTCTGGGTCTTTGATAGAGTGTTCGTAGGTATCAATTAAGTCCATTTGATCCAAAGTCACACTGAGGCTCCGGATCTCCTTGCTGATTTTTTGTCTTGATGATCTGTCTAGGGTTGTGAGTGGGGTATTAAAGTCCCCAGTTTGATAGTGTTAGAGTCAATGTCTTTCTTCAGTTTTCCTAGAAGTTGCTTTATGAAAGTTGGGCACCTATGTTGGGTGCATTATGTTTAGGATAGATATTTCTTGTTGATGGATTGAGCCTTTTATCATTATGTAGTGGCCTTCTGTTTTTTTTGATTTTTAATAGCTTAAAGGATATTTTGTCTGAAATTAAGATCGCTACTCTCTTTTTTTGTATACCGTTCACCTGAAAGTTTGTTTCCCATCCTCTTACTTTGAGTCTGTGGGTGTCCTTTTTAGTGAATGAGTCTCTTGAAGGAAAGATTGTTGCCTGGTGATATTTATCCATTTTCCCTTCTATATCTTTTCAGTGGTGCATTTAGTCCATTCACATTTAGGCTAATAATTGAAATGAAAGAGTTGATCCCGTCATAGGTTCTTACAGAGTTTTTCCCTGTTTGTTTGTTGTCTTTCTTTGGGTTTTGGAGTTGGTTCATGTGTGTTTTTAATCTTTTGCCTGTACTCTTGTGAAGAATGTTGTTGTTCTTTTTCTTTTTCTTCTGTGTTCAGTACTTTCTTAGTGTTTTTTGTAGAGTGGTCTGGTGGGAGTGTAGGTTCTTAGGGGTTGGATATCTGGAAAAGATTTCAATTCTCCCTCACTAATGAAGCTTTGTTTGGCTGGGTAGGTTATTCTTTGGGGAAATTGTTTCTCTTTTAGAACTTTGAAGATAGGGCTCCAGGTTCTCCTAGCCTGAAGGGTTTCTGTGGATAAATCTGCTGCTTTTTAAGGTTTTCCCTGGTAGGTAGTCTGGCCTTTTTCTCTTGCTGCCTTTTGGATTTTTTTTTTTATAACTACTTTGTTTAGGGAAATTATTATGTGTCTGGGAGTTGCTCTTTCTTTTTTGTCTTGCAGGGGGTTTTCTGAATTTTTGTGTTTGAATTTTTTCATCCTTGATGAGATAAGGGAAGTTATCTTGAATGATTTCATGCAATGTTTGTTCCAGTGTGGCTTCTGTTTCTCTCTCTGCCCCAGGAAGCCCAATTACTCTTAGTTTCATCTCTTGAAGTGATCATTATCTCCTGCAGGTTTTGTTCTGTCTTTTTGAGCTTTTTTTATGCTTTTGACAGTTTGGGTTAGTTCTGTGTTTTGGGCTTCGAGCTCTGAGATTCTTTCTTCTGCTTGGCTGATTCTGCTTTCCATGCTTATTAGTCTGTTGTTCATTTCCATCAAGTATTCTTTACTGCTGTCACTTCTCACATCAGCTCCTTCCTATTTTTCTTGTCTCTCCTCAATTTTTTAAATTCTCTCCATTAATGTCTTGATGTCTGGTTTTGTTGCATGTAACCAGTCATTCTGGGGGCTCTTCATTGTTTGTGTTCCAGAATCTGTTTTCTCAGTGTCTGATCTCCCAGGGGTCTGTGTGAGACCTATATTCTTCTTTTGGTTTTTCTTCATTTGTGAGGTTTTTCCCCCTCCCGACTTTTTCCTTCCCTCCACGTCACTGTCTTCTTTAATTCTGTTATTCAGAGGTAAAAGGATTGGTTTTACTTCTGTTTGTTCAATCTCCTATTCTTTATGTATGCCCTCTTCCTTTGTTCAATTCTGGAGTTGCACTGTAGGTTGGCAAGTGGTCCTTTTTGCAGTTTTGAGATTTACTTGAGGGGGGAGCTGTGATTCAAAATCTATCTGCAGGTCCTGGTATTCGCTGACAGGTGTGTGGATAATCTGGAACCCACTTCCCACTGCCTTAGAGTCTGTCCGTGCAGTGGGGCTGTAGGTTTACTCCCTGAAATAAAATGTGGTTAACAGAGGGGAGAGAATGGAGCAGATAGTGGGTTGAAGAGGGCGGTGGAGAGATAGATGAGTAAGGGGGGAAACAAATGAGTGTGCCACAAATAGAGAGAGGCCTATACTGAAACAGATAAAAACAATAGACTACAGCTACAGACGAACCAACTCTCATACAAAAAAAAAAAAATAAAACATATAGTGATGCTAGCATACAAGCTAACCAGCCACCTTATTAGTGTGCTGTTCCTCTATACAAAGATATGGTTTAGCGAGAGAAGAAAAGAGAAGAAAAGGAAGAGGAAAAAAGAAAAAAAGGGAACAATATAGTAGGAATAGAATTAAGTCATTAAACTACAGAATCAATGAAGCACACTCTGAGACATTTCGTTTAAGTCCAGTGTCCTTTCAGCTCTGATTTCTAGCTTTCTTTTCAAGCTGGTAAATTAGTTTGCAGTTAGGGTCAGTTGCCCCTGGTCTGCTGTGAAGGACAATTCAGATCACTCTCCGTTCACCACTCTGGCCTATGTCTTTATCAAGCTTTTCTCCCGTTTCGGTGTTGTTACCTTGGATCGCCAGCAGGTGGTGCTATCTCAGCTGCTTGCCCCAGAGGGGACAGGGCGGACAGGAAAGGCAAAGGCTGAAGATGGCTGCCTGCCTCAGGGCAGACAGCCAGGGACCCACGGCAGGCAGGATGTCCCGGTTGCAGGAGAGGTGGCAGTGATCCCAGCAGATCTTCCCTGGAGGGGCCTGAAGGACTGAAGTGGATTGCCTCTGGCCCGGGTGGTGTGATGTGCTACGGCCGAGATGGCGGCGGCGGAGTGGGGGGCCCATGGTGGGGGGGGCTGCGGCGGCGGTGGCAGCGCCGTTTGTGCTGCAGTGACTGTCCAGTGGCAACGGCTGAGCTCCGTATGAAGAGCAGGCTGCGATGTTGGGGTCCGTAGCCCCCCACGAGAGTCAGAGGCCCACTGCAGCTCTCCTTTGCAGAGGGTTTCACAAACCCAGTTGCCCCGTCGCCATCTTGCTGCTTCTCTCTTTCTGTTTTTGATAACGTTTTCATACTTGCTTTGTTTCTGTTATTTTACTCATTTTTCCCCCTATTCTTTAGACTTCCTGTTTGTGTATGGGAAGAGTACATCAGTAGGCAGGTTTTTGTTGGACTGTGTGTTTGTATGTTTTTCTGTTATGTTTTAGGTATTTTTTTATTTTTTTCTGTCTTTGTATCTCTTTTCATTTGTTAGTCAGAACATCTGTCTATTTTCCCTCTTACTCTTCTCTCCATCTTCCTCTTGCCCCCTCCTCCTTACTTTTTCCTTTATTTTCCTTTTTCTTACCTCATTTTGCTTCCAGGGAGCAAACTTACACCCCCACTGCATGGACAGATTGTAAGCCAGTGGGAAGTGGGTTCCAGGGTGTCCATACACCTGTCGGTGGATACTGGGATCTCCAGATAGATTTTGAATCACAGCTCCCCCCTCAGTTATATCTCAAAACTGCAAAAAGTACAGCCCCCAACACACATTCCAGCTTCAGAATTGAACAAAGCCAGAGGATCCACATAAGGAAGAATAGGAGAAATAAATTCTAGTGTTTTATTGCAGTGTGGGGTGACTATATGTACTGAGGTACTGTATATTTCAAAATAGCTAGAAGAGAGAATTTTGAATGTTCTCATCACAAAGAAATGACAAGTGTTTGAGGTGATGGATATACTAATTAACCTGATTCAATCATTACACAATGTATACATTTATTGAAACATCACACAGTACCCCATAAATATGTACAATTATTATTTGTCAATTAAAAACAAAATGAAACAATAGAAAGATATTTACTTCTATTCCTATTTCACTATAGGTCTGTATCATGAATAAGTGTGAATTAAATGTTTAATAAATTTGACTTAAAGAGACTGATTTTTTTCTTTAAAAATACCAAATTTGTAGCATCTTATGAATAATGACATAGGTGTGACACATTGCAAGTTCATTCTAGTCCTTGTGAAGACTAAAAACAAATTAGACTGATCTGGGCATGGTGGTGCATGCCTCTAATCCCAGCTACTTGAGAGGCTGAGGCAAGAGAATCACTTGAGCCCAGGAGTTCAAGGCAGCGGTGAGCTATGATTGTGCATGTCCACTGAGCTTCAACCTGGGCCTTGTATCCAAAAAAAAAAAGAACTTCTGAGAAGGAAAATACTTCCAAAAATACAGAAAAACAATTTGGCAATATGTCCTTGTAAAATATGGTACATTTCATATTTTATCAAGATATATTATTGATGATTTAATACTGAATTATGGAGCAAACTGTTTCCATATTATAGTTTAAAATATTGAAATCAATTGGCTGTTATTAGTAAGATTAGGATACATCATGCAAACCAATTTATCTAATACTCAAATGTCAATGGTAAATATCAGTTGGTACAATTACAAAATTTTGTAAAAGAGAATTTTAATATAAATTTTCTAAAGAGTAATGTTAATGTGATGTTCATGCAAATAGTATGGTGAGAATACAGTGCTCCATAAGGTTAGTGAGAGCCCCAAGATATTTCTCCAGAGGGACACACTAGAAACTATACAGACTAGAACAGTGTCCCTAGACTGAACCAGGTGGCTCTCTATGTGAAACCGTGGGATAAAATAGGCTTGAAGTTCAAGACGGAGACCAGACACAGCCTGGGGTTGAGCCTACTAGGTGTTATCTACTTTACCTTGGAGCTATTTGTCTGTATTTATTTTGTAGCATTTTTCAGCCCTGCTGTAATATGCTTTGTTAGCTTCAGTCATGCTTACACAATAATCTCCATGTGAGAAACCCCCAAGGTGACTTTTAGAAAAGATGACACGCAGATTCAGATCAGATGGCCAAGTATCACATCCCAGCATGCCCTTTGCTGCACAGTGATATATTAACACTTACGATGAAGGACACAAATACCTTTTGATCTCAGAATGAGAATATGATCTCCAAACAGGTTTTCAGTCATCACACCCAGCAATACTCTAATTAAATGGTCAGCATGTGTCTCATCAGGGTACCCACTCAAGTGATCTATTTACTGAATTATTTTAATATGTCAGTGTTTTGTTCAACTCAAAACCAGTCAACTCTTCTCCAGAAAGGCATGGGAACTATGAATGATGACACTATTTGTGCAATATATCTTTATACTAATTAGCAGTGAGAACTCTGTTTATTTATAACAATAAATTATTTATTTCCAAGAATTGAGTTCCTGCTATTTCCAATTAATATCATCTTGTTATGAAGAATGGAAGTTTAATATTTAGACAAGGATAATGCACCCAATCTTCTCATGCCTTTTGGCTTCCTGAAAAATGTCACTTTAGTGTACATTTAAGGGTGAAAGTGTTTGTGACTATTCCCTTGGGAAAAAGAAATGGCCATTTATTTTGTGCAAAGAGATGGGAAATGTAAGAGTCCATGAACTTTCTTCCCTTTGCCAATGAAAGGCTCCTGTTTTATAATAAAATATTCAAAAAAAGTACTGTATTAAAATGTCATTTTCCTGTGAATATCATGAGGTTCTGAACTTAAAATCCTCAAAAGAACAGTGATACTGTCAGGTTGTCAGATTCATATGTTAAAACAAAACAAAACAAAAAAAACTGCCTATGAGAATAGTTCTGACCTCCCCTCAATCCTCGTTTTTAAGGCCACTTTAAAATAAAATTAAAGTTTATTTTTTATTTTAATTTATTTTTTTGAGTCGGGGTCTCACTCTGTCACTCAGGTTGGAGTGCAGTGGCATGATCTTGTCTCAATGCAGCCTCGCCTTCCTGGGCTCAGGAGATCCTTTCACCTTAACTTCCCAAGTAGCTTGAACTATAGCTATGTTCTACCACACCCGACTAATTTTTTGATTTTTAATTTTTTTTAATAGGGAGAAGTTCTCATTATATTGCCCAGGCTGGTCTCAAACTTCTGGGTTCAAGCAGTCCTCTCGCTCAGCCTCCTAAAGTGTGGGGATTATGGGCGTGAGCCACTATGCCCAGCCTATTTAGGTTTAATAAATGTGTACTTTGGAAAACCCACACAAAGAATAGCAGAAGTCATGTGCTTTAGACTTAATGTCTGTGTACCCTTAAGATTCAAATATTGGAATCTGACTCCTAAGATGATGGTATTGGGAGGTGGAAACTTTGGGTAGTGATGAAGTTGTGAGAGTGTAACCTGAACGAGATTAGAGTCCTTAAAAAAGAGACCACGGGCTAGATGCAATGACTCACACTTATAATTCCAACACTTTGGAAGTCTGAAACAGAAGAATCACTTGAGTGCAGTAGTTTGAGGCCAACCTGGGCAACATATGAAGACCTCACTTCTATTGAAAGAGAGAGAGAGAGAGAGAGAGAGAGAGAAACCCCAGAGAGATTCCTCACTCCTTTCACCATGTGAGAACACAACAAGAAGTTGCTGTCTATGAACCAGGAAGTCGGTCCACACTAGACACAGAATGCCATGCCTTGATCTTGAACCTCCAGCCTCCAGAACTGTGAGAAATAAATATTTGCTGTTTATAAGCCACCCTGTGTATGGTTTTCTCCTATAGCAGCCTGAATGAATTGAGACCCATGGATGGGAGACCTAACACTACTGATCATGATACAGGATTTTCTAGAATAAATTAAGGGTTTGGGGCTAAATCCCAAATACTTTCCTAAGGAAAAACAAAACAAAATAAAAACAACAACAACAAAAAGAAAACATCAGAGGTTTATGTCCTAAGAGCTTTAAATGGGAGAGAGTTCTATTCCTATTCATTAGCACCACCTCTCCCCACACTTTTTTTTTTTTTTGACCATGAGCCCAAGCTTCAGGGCTACTTGAATGATACAATTTGCTATTAAACAAAAGTCTAATTTAACAGGTTTCCCACTAGGCATAGAGTTTTCTCTAATCCTCATAGGTTAAATAAGAAGTGGTGATACCATCAGCTCCCCTCTGGTCATCCTCATTCCTTCTTCTCATCATTATTCAGGTAGATAATTACATAAATTTTATGTTGTTTTGCAGTATAATATGTAAATAAAAGTGTCTTTGGAAAGCTGCAAAAAAAAAGAGTTATGAGAGACGTCAACATGAGAAATTTCTCTCATCTGAGATGGAAATTTCTCTTTCTCTCTCTCTTTTTTTTCTGGTCAAGAACTCAGAGGCCAAATGTCGTGTGTAATTACAGATCTCTTAGGTTAAATTTTTTTAATGGAAGTATTCTTCCCTCTTATTTGAACTTGACTATTGCCTTCCTCGTCATTTTTTAGTGGTGTGGGATTTCCTTTATCCAAATCATTTATTATTAAACATCTTCAAATGTTTGTATTATAAAATATTAAGGGGTAAAATGAGATCACTTTACCTCATACATCTTACTTTTTTAAAACAAAACTTAATTTAAACTTCAAGTGTTCAAGAATTCTGGAATAGACATCAGTAAGCTTTTTTTAAAAATAAAGGACCAGATAGTAAATCATTTTGACTTTGCAGGCCATGTGATCTCTGTTGCACCTAATCAGTTCTGCTAACCAATGGATGTGGCTGTTTTCCAATAAGGTACGACATACAGACACTGAAATTAGAATGTTCTGAGAAAGAGGAGCGGTGCTCAGGGAGATGCTGCTGCTGCCTTTGTCCTAGACCACATCCATTGGCTGTATGAACAGGTGTCTCACAATCATGTATCCAATAACTCTAGTTTTGAAGAGCTCTGAACAAATCAGAAGGACGCATCCCCTGTGTTTTCCTGCATATTTAAACTCTTAAAATATCTTTGTTTGTGTTTGGGAGGGGGGATAGTGGGGGTTATTTGTACTAGGATTCAAGAACAGGCTTGGGGAATAACACAGGCAGGCACATGATATCGAGTTAGGGGTCTCTAAACTGGTATTCAAGAACACCAAAGGGACAGCTTGATGACGCATTAGGGTCATAATTTTTCTTATAAAACTAACTCAAAAATCACTTACTTTTACTTCATGAGATGCTCATTCTATTTTTTTAACATATAAGTTATCAAGAATACGTTGCTCTTATGTATTTTTCTGAAAAATTTTTTAACAGTCTGTGACCAAAAATTGTAGAGTTCCACCAGACAAAAACAATGAAGCTTTCCAATTAGTGCTTACTCTGCCACCCTCAGAAATCTGCATTCTTCTGCTTTCACTTCCATAAAATTCTCCTCAAATATCCCCCCAAATCACCTAATGATTCAATTCAATAATCTCTCCTCAGTTCTCAACATATATGATGGAATAGCATAGGCAAGACCATGTATGAAATGAAGAGATGAGGTTATAGATACTGTCACTCTAAGTTTTCTTTTTTATTTTTTAATATATATTTTTCATTTTAAAATTGTGGGGTACAGTTAAGGGTTAGGTATACAAATATGCATTGTGCAGGTACCCTTGTTGATGAGGTGTGCCCCCCTTCCCCAGACAGATATTGACTACTGTTAATCCCACCTCCTTTCCCCTCCCTGTCTTCCCCCATAGTTTCCCGCCACTGTCAATCCTTTTCTTATAGTATTACGATAGATGTTCAAGGTCCACTTACGAGTGAGAACATGTGATACTCAGATCTTTGTTTCTATAAGAGATTGCTCAGTATTATAATTCCATCCAGGTTGCTGTGAAATTCATGATTTTGTTCTTTTTCATGGCTGCGTAATATTCCATTGTGTATCAGGTACAACTTTTTTTTCAAATAATTGTCTCTGATCATCAAATTCATTATTTAAAAATTATACATAAGTCTCATTTCTCTCCCTAACAATCTTGTATTGGTTACCCATTGTGTATGCCAGACATTGCGCCAGGTTCTATAAAAACAAATACTTCTCCTTTTCTCACACACATAAGTAATTAATATGAACATACACTCTTCATTTATTTGGGCTTCATAAAAAAGTGTTTGGTAAGCTATTATGTCTGGTTTTACCTTTATACTAGGTTTTAAAATCATGAACTATCCATATCTGCTGTATTCAGAAGCCACAGTGAGCACTTTGATTTAAATGTCATGATTTTGAAAATCTCCAAATTATATGTTCAACATTGCTTTAGCAAAATGCATTTTAGAGTTATATTTTAACATATATATGGAAATTGTCAAATATGTTAACTGCACACACTTTCAATTAACTTACCACTTAAAGTGTGAATATAATATGAAATAAATGAAAGCTGATTATTCTAGTATTCATTTTTCAATGTGACTATAACTCTGGCATTTAGACCCAGGTAACAGACAATTAAATACCAAACCATCATGACTATCACATGCATTTAAACTTTAAAATTAACTCACAGAAGATAGGTTCAAACGATGATTGCATCATCTGCAAATGACTATAATCCAACCTCATAAATATTGATGAGTTTGCCTAGTTTGAAATCATTGCTACTGTTGAATTTTACTACGTTCCATTTGCATTCTCAAAATTAAAATTCTTCTCTGGAACTTTGGAAAGTTCCATTAATAAAGTACCCCAAAACAGGTCACATGCAATAATCTAGATGATAAGAAAAAACAGTCTTGTGCACAGAATTATCTTATATGAAAAGCTTGGTCTGTCTCTCAAGTATGTCTGAATTCTGCTTTTGACAAAGACTGCAGATATAGCCTGAGACAGTTATTTCCTACAAACACACATTTAGCAATCGAAGTGAACTTTCTGTTATATTAAAATAGCAGTCTACATAATACACATATTAGAACTACTCCCGAGAAAATTTGTAAGGGAGGACAATTGGGCGACAAGTTCTGAGAGTATAAAGAGCATGGACCTTAATGTGGCACCTGACTCAAAGTAAACATGATGTTTTTGTCCCCCCCCACAGGCAGCAAAGCTATGTGAAGAAGGTAGCTTCCTCTCACTAGACTTTAAAAGCCAATATTTTGGGGCTGAGAAGGCTTCTGTTTGATTGATTTGTGTTGTGGAGAGGTTAACTTTTCTTTTGTTGCATATGGGATGGAACATTCAATGGAGACTGAAATTCCTTTATGATTTTATTATGAAGCTGAAGAGCTACCATTCAAGCATTGTTGAAAGATTTTTGGCTCTAGAGTTGGGCAGTGTCACTAGATATCAACTTTAGCTCTCTATATATTAGACAATTACCATGTACTGCCATTTTTCTAGAAAGAGTCACTCAAGGTGGGGGGAAGTATAACTAGAAACTTATTTGTAAATTTAATAAAAGGACTCAGATATCTTAACTGCTATTCTTTGGTAGACCTCCTGTACACATCCAGTTATGTATACAGATATGACATGAATTTATATAGCCCTAAAATAAAAGGGTTTCATACTTGGATCACTTCCTTTTGAGATTTTTATCTATTACAGATTTTGAACAGATTTGAACAGAAATGAAACATTACAATCTAGGTTGAAAGAGTGCAACTCCATGTATGTACATATGTCAGTTGCTACCGGCTGAAGGTTCTGTTCTCACCCTACCATTTGACCCAGACATATTGGTAGGAACAGTGAGTGCAAGGTATTTTAACCATTGAAAGATGTAACACAAGAAACTCAAGCCAGTTTGAGCCAAATGTTTAATACTAGGAGAAAGAATGTGTAATTTGACACTCCACATTCACAGGACTCTGGGTCCAAATATATCCAGATTTGGGAAAATACTAGTTTATGTGCAAGTCCCCTAATAATGCTGGATGTAGTTTTGTGTGGATTCCTAGGAGAGTGGCAAGAATGGACCTCCTGCTGACTTACATGTAGAGCTGCAATTTTACTTGGGGATGTTCTTGTGGAGTACAGCAGACACTAGTGTTGCCCAACCCATATTCATATCATTCCCCATGGGCATTCCCAGACCTCAGGAATGAGCAGATTAAAAACACCGGGCAGTCATTTTGCCAGTAAACCCCATCCAATAAGATTGGAGTTGACATAACATATCCCAACTTTGTGGCCCCTTTGTTGGTCAACTTTGAGGCATGTTCTGCAGTCTCTTGGGTGATTAGACCCTTGTCCTCTACAAGGGTATTCACTTTTGAACATGCCCTTTTTTGATAGTTCTGCCTTCCCCATCTCACCTCTCCAAGTTCTCCTTGGGAAGAATCACCTCCCAAATAAAGTATGTGCATCCTAAGCCTTACCTCAGAGTCAGAACAGTTGAAACTAAGACAGTGTGCCTTCAATGGAAAATTAGGACCTTCTTTTCAGTGAACCAGGTGAAGACATCCACTGAGTGCAACATTGCCATCAGGTAACTTTCAAATTAACATTCAGCTAACAAATGTATTTGACTAATTGAGACCCAGATAGCTGTCATTTTAACTATACAATTCTACACAATTAAGTAGAATTATATCATTTTGGTCCTAGATTTTGTAAGTATGTGGAAGTTTTGATTTGAGCCTCTGTGTTGTTGTTTAAAACACACACACACACACACACACACACACACACACACACACACACACATTATCTAATTCTTTGTTCCATGGAGCTGCAACTGGGTTACCTGGCCTCAGGTGTCAGATGTCTGGTGATGAAACAGTGGGCTACAAACTGCTACTTGAAAGATTAATTATTTCTTGTTCTGACTCTATGCACCAAGCAAGGAGATCAATGTTTATTTGAGTTTCAAAGAAACTGCTTTGGACCACAATTCCTAAGAGTTGACTGTGCTTAGATAACTTCACCAAGAAAACATTTAAAGTCCTGTTTTCCTGAGTGTATTTAGCTCTTGTCAGACTTGGGAGAAATGTTCACAGTAGCCCTTAGCCTCTATGAGTCAACTAGCTAGACCGAGGAAAAGATGACACTCATTATTCTTTTCTCTTTTTTTGAGTTGGAGTCTCACTGTGTCACCCAGACTGGAGTGCAGTGGCCACTCCCGGCCACTGCAGCCTCGACCTGCTGGGCTCTGGCGATCCTTCCGCCTCAGCCTTCCAAGTAGCTGGAACTACAGGTGTGCGCTACCATGCCCGGCTCATTCTGATTTATTGTAGAGATGAGGTCTCGCCAAGTTGCCCAGGCGGGCCTCGAACCCGCGGGCTCAGGCAATCCACTCACCTCAGCTTCCCAAAGGTGCGGGATTACAGGCTGAGCCACCGAGCCTGGCTGACACTCATTATTCTAACTGAACTGTGAGAGGCTAGACAGTCAAAGTTTAGGATGTTCCTTGAGTCTTCAGTTGAAGTTCCAGGTAAGATGAGTTTTAAAAATATAAAACAAATCAACACCAACAATTATGGCACACACACAAAATGGCATGGATATTGAGAAATAAGGGAAGTCCACTTTCCAGACTCAATTTCCTGCAGAGTCCAGCAGAAGAGTATTCTTAATATCACATAAACCCAGGATATTGGGGAAAGCCTTTATGTGGGTGTAGACATTTAGAGATGGTTAATGCAATAGTGAGAGGCTATTAGGAAACAGATGGCACATTCAAATTGAGCTGCTATGCTACAAAGCCAGGCTATAAGTCTGGATTTTAACATCAGACTGGACTTCCCATATTTGTTCATTTACTTATTTATTCTTTTATTTATTTATTTTGAATTGACAACTGAAGGTTGTACATATTTATGTTGTACAACATGGTGTTTTAATATAGATACACATTGTGAAATGGCTAAGTTGAGCTAATTAACATATCTATTACTGCACACTTAAAATCTGCTCTCATATCAATTTTAAAGTATATAATATGTTGCTACTGACTATAGTAAACATGATATACAATAGATCTCTTGAACCTATTCCTCCTGTCTAATAGAAAGTTTGTATTCTTAGACCAGAACCTCCCCAACACCCTCTCATTCTCAGTCCCTGGTACCCACCATTTTACTCTTTGTTTTGATGAATTCAACTTTTAGACTTTGCATATAAGTGAGATCACACAGTATTTGTCTTCTATGCCTGTCTTGTTTCATTTAACATGATGTCCTCCAGGTTCATCCAAGTTGTTACAAATGACAAAAGGTCCTCCTTCAATAAGGTTGAACAGTATCCTTTTATGTATATGTACTTTTAAAATCTATTCATCCATTTGTAGACATTTAGGTTGTTTCCATGTCTTGGTTATTAAGAATAATGCTGCAATGAAAATGGGAGTGCAGATATCTCTTCCATGCATCCATTTCCTTTGGATATATACCAAGAAGCAGGACTGCTGGCTTAATTTTAGATTAGTGACTCTATTTTATTTTTTTCTGAGGAATCTACATACTGTTTTTCATAATGGATGTACTAATTTACATTCCTTTCAGCAGTGTACAATTGTTCCCTTTTCTCCACAACCATGCCAACTCAAATCTCTTGACTATTTTCTTTAAAAAAGTTTACTTCTAAAAAATTTTTTATTTATTTTTAGAGATGAGGTCTCCCTATGTTGCCCAGGCTAATCTTGAACTCCTGGGCTGAAGCAATCTTTCTGCCTTGGCCTCCCAATGTACTGGGATTACAGGTGTGAGCCACCATGCCCAGCCTACATTATGTTTTTAATTGGTTCTTTGTAGTTGTAACTTGCAAATGGATGAATAGATTTTTTAAAATGGTATATTAACATAATGAGATACTCTCCAACCTTATTAAAGGTGGAAGTTTTGTCATTTGCAACAACATGGAAGAATCTGGGGAACATCATGTTAAGTGAAATAAGTCAGGCATAGAAGACAAAAACTGTGTGATCTCACTTATATGCGAAATCTAAAAATTGATCTAATCAAAAAGCCCCTTGTACAAAGGAGGCAGTCAATGGCTAGATATTGAAAAAGAATACATTCCGTATGTGTGTGTGTATGTGTGTGTGTGTGTGTGTGTGTGTGTGTGTATTTTATTCCGCTTGATAGCTTTCCATTAATCCCTGATCCCTGATTACTCTATTATATATGCACTTTCTTTTACTTGGTCCTAGTGATAAGACATAAAAGAACTTACCCCATTTTTCTAGCAAGAAGAATAGCGGCAACAGCAAAACATGAAAAATACTGAATATGTGCTTTTGTACTTTATTTAATTGGGGAGTATTATTTAGGAGGTATTGCCATGTGGAAATCTATACGTGAAGAACACAATAAGGTAACTGATGAATTTATTTTGACAACATCAATGCTCTTTTACTCTAGTTTTCTACTCATGTTTCTACTCTACTTTCTACTCTGGTTTTAACCTATACAAATTCAACAAACAATAACATTCAATGCGCTCTTTGAAACTGGATTTTTACTAAATAAAGTAAAAATAACAATTTGATGACTATAAAGTTTCATGAATGGTGTTTTAAAAATGGATACCCAATGCTTTTATGAAGTTTGATGACGATAAACTTGAAAAATGTGAATGTTTAAGCTCAAACACTTTTATATTCTGTCATCACGAATACATAACTTGTCATTATTAACAGTTGTTCTTTTTTAAGGTTTTCATTAGTAATTTCTCATATTTCATATTCTCTAAATTTTGCATGGATGCTCTAATTTCTGCAACATATTGGAAGAAATACCATTATAGTAAATTTTAATGAGCACTCTGATGACACTATATGTTGCTGTGAGTATTTGAAACTGGCTAAAACAATGTTCACTGTCCTCTGGTGAATATACATGCATTTGAATATGGTGTATCTGACTTGAAATTCCTCCAAGTGATTTTAACAACCCAGGGCACTTCATTAAAGACTTTCTTATCTAGGGGCCCCATGACACAGACTCCAAGACATAAAGTGATAAACTTTAGTGAAGTTCATTATTTTTCAAGTTTATCTATTAAAAAGTAGCTGACTTAAAACCAATTGTATCAATTATTTATCATTCGTTGACACTATGAGATTGTCCAATTCCCAAGCTCTCAAATATAATTGTAAAAATTGTTTGTTTCTTCTGGTAATTCTTTTTTCACCCAAATGCCTTCTTATAACAATCAATTTAATTTAAAAGAAATAGTGACTTAAGTGATTTTTAAAATGAAGTATTGGATCTCTTTTAAAACATTTTATGTTTTAAAAGATCCTCAGTTAATGCTTAAAAACTTTTATTGTCGGTACATCCTTTTTAATCTCTAACCTAACCTTCTCTTGTTGGCATTTTAGTCAATTTATTCTTGCTCTATGAAAATTAAGAAAAGTTGGCCAGAGTTCTCTTCATAATAACTCTCCACTTACTTGATGACAATTACTGAACCACTGTTCAGAGAAACCGTCTCCAGCCTTCTTTGCCTTTCCTCATTCCCCCCTTACTATTGTTTATATATGTTATTATAAATGCAGCAATAGTATAAAAGCAGGGGATGAATTGTCTGTAACATTTCTTTCCAGGGACTGTGGGTTTACTCTTCCTTGCACCTTTCTTTAGAAATGACTTCTTGCCGGGCTCGGTGGCTCAGCCTGTAATCCCGCACATTTGGGAGGCTGAGGTGAGTGGATTGCCTGAGCCCGTGGGTTCGAGACCCGCCTGAGCAGTGAGACCTCATCTCTACAATAAATCAAAAAATCAGCTGGGCATGGTAGCGAGACCTCATCTCTACAATAAATCAAAAGATCAGCTGGGCGTGGTAGCGCATGCCTGTAATTCCGGCTACTTGGAAGGCTGAGGCAGAAGGATTGCCGGAGCCCAGCAGGTCGAGGCTGCGGTGGCCGGGAGCGGCCACTGCACTCCAGTCTGGGCGACAGAGTGAGACTCCAACTAAAAAAAAAAAAAAAAGAAAGAAATGACTTCTTAGATAGGTTGGCCCCAGTGGCCACTCCCAAATTGTATAAGCACCTCCTCTTTGCTTATAACCAGTAAATCCAAGGATACACAGCTAATGCAAATTAGGTCACCATCAAAAGCTTTCAGGAAATTGAAATTTGGGATTGAGATTCAGAGGCTGGGATTTTTAGAAGCTGAGTTGTGTTCTTGGCTACTTACTGGGAGTTGCCCAATCTTCTTCAGCTGAGGTCTCTGGAGTTATCTTTGTTCCTGAACTTCCTGGTTTATTTTCCCTCAACTTTTTCAGTTTTTAGTGAGAAATTTAATAATCCTTTTAATAAATTCCCATTTGGAGTTTCAGATGCCAGAAATTAATGTCTACTTCTTGAAACCAAAGGTACTCCCGATTCATGTTTTAATGACCTACCTCTTAAAGAAGAAAAAAAATGCTGCTCAGAGTTCCTATAAAAGGATGAGGTGACCACATAAGTGCCTCACATATATAGCTCGCTATTATTCTGGATTAAGAGATTAGACTCTTTACATCCATTTATGTTGTATAAACATCAGAAGTGGTTCAGATCAGTGTAGTTAAGTTGCTTGTTTGCACATTTCCCTCCCTTTTCTTACAAGGTCTCTGAAGAAATGGATAGAGGTTTATAGACTACTATTTTGCAGCTCCCTCCACCAGGTCAAAGTTATGGTAGGTTTCCAACACATGTTTAATTTTTGTTGTTGTTTTTTTTAATTTAAAGCTTTAGCATGCAAAAAGAAATGAGCCCCTTGATATATCCGTCTAGGAGATTCTATTCTTTACAAATAAAGGATAATTCTGGGCACTTTACTGAAACTTCATAACCAAAAGACGAAACAACTTAGTGTGCACCATGAAAAATATTTAGAGTGGAGGTGTAACAATATTGAGAGCCTTCCATGTAAAATAAATTATTCTAGATGCATCTTATGCATCATCAACACAATAATGAGAAGAAAAACATAAATATGAATAAAACCATATAATCCATCTGAACATGTCTGTCAAGAGGAAGGAGAGGAAAAGGTTTAGTTGACAATCATAAAAGAGAGGAGAGGGCATGATTTTCATATATCCATTCTCATATTTCCTATTCTTCATTTTGATTTATGTTTTAGCACTCATCACAGTCTAATATGATAATTTTAAATTATTCATCTGCTTTATTTTCTATCTCTCCATATCTCACATGTTGTCTCAGGCAATCAAGGATCTTGTCATCTCTGTATCAATGGAACAGACAGTGCCGGGCACATAGTAGAACCCCATATATTTGTCAAATGTTGAATGTTGAGTTTTTAACAGAAAGTCAGGTAGAAGGAGCGGTAATGTTGTCTTAGAAGCTTTGTCTGCTCACAGACTTTTGCGAGGAACAAGTGAGGTTTATGTCATAGATGAAGTCAGCTGCTCAGTCTCTGCAACTTCCTATAAGCCTTCAGCAAAACAAGTTTTTTCTACCTAAAGAGAAAGGGAGTTGAACCACTGCAGACAAGTAGGAGGAAAAACTCCTTCAGTATCTCTGTCTTGTGTACCTCATCCCCTTAGAAAAAAACAAAATAGATTTGCCTTCAGAACCATTCCAAAGATCTACAATAACTAGTTGAATCCTGCTAACCCTCAGAACATTCACTCATCTTCTTTAGGATATCTGGTATCCCTTTAGCAAGGAGGTTTGTTTGGGGAGGTTGAGCTAGAACTTTTTTTAAAAGTAATAATATTTTGAAAGGTCTTGATGAGACAACACTTGCATATGTAAGTTGTAATTAAGTTGTTATCAGACCAGGCATCAACGATAAAAAATGCATCAGAACATTCACTGATTTGAATATAAGCAGGAATTAAAGATAGAAGGAAGACCAGCTTCTGTTGCTGGGGAGGGTGTCACCTCTAAGAATTAGAGTGCAACGGGAGCTTTGGAAGCCATGGAATGAATCTTGCAGATGTTAACTATGCAAATTGGATAGTGCAATTAATAGAAACGTACAATGAAGTGCTGCTGTTGAGTTAAGGTACATATAGGTATCGTGTGTGTGTGTGTGTGTGTGTGTGTGTGTGTGTGTGTGTGTGTAAATCCTTTTACTTGAAGGCGGTCATGTTTAGGACTTGACTTTATCATGTTTAGGACTTAATTTGAGGGAGACAATTAATAAATATTTATTGATGAAGACATAATTCAGATAAAAAAGCAGAGAATAAGGGGGGAATTAGTAGTTTACTATCCAGGGGTATTGATATTTAAAAATAAAATTATTCAACTTAATCATTTTTATTCAGGCAAAATGTATTCGATGTAAACAAAATAGACTACAGGAATAAAAATATTTTATTTCTGCATCTTTGGAGAGTTAAGGATGACATAGAAAGACAAAAGAGTGAAAAAGAGAGAAATTCTATGTGTGGAAGGGATAATGATGGAGTGAGCTGAGAAATGTAGGTGGGGAAAAGAAAATAGAAAAATACAGATGGAGAATGAAGATCCACTCAGATATAACGATGGCAGGCAGATTGACACAAAGACATGTCCACTAAGAGAAAGATGTCCAAATGCAGGGAAAGACAGTCATAGACAAAGCACCTCTAGAGAAGAAAACTTTAGGGATATGTAGGCACAAATGTAGCTTGTCCTACTCAGGGTTAGTGAGTATATAGGGAAGGACAAGCAATATAGCATAGAGGTTAAAAGTTTCCCCTGTGAGGTCAAGTACACCTTAGATCGAATCCTGGCTAGATATCCCAACTGGACATTGGGTGACATCAAGAAAGTTTCTTTGAACCTTCTTCGATTTCAGTCTTCTCATTTATAAAATGTATATTTTAAAAGCATTTAATTATAGAATGTGTGGATTAAGTGAGTTAACGAATGTGAAGTCCTCTGTTGAATGGCAGACACAGTCTAAATCAGGAGATAGAATCTCAAGTGCTTACA
This sequence comes from Cephalopachus bancanus, assembly GCA_027257055.1. Taxonomy (NCBI): domain Eukaryota; kingdom Metazoa; phylum Chordata; class Mammalia; order Primates; family Tarsiidae; genus Cephalopachus; species Cephalopachus bancanus. Next base: position 226,980 of record JAPVLO010000738.1, on the reverse strand, counting down.
AGCATGACTCAAGAGAGCAGAACCAGGTGAAGTTTTGGTAAACCATAAAGTGAACACACCTTTGAAAAGGGACCTTCTCCAAAAGTTGACACCCATGCAAGAGACGTCCAGTTATTGCCAGTTCTTCACATTTTTCTCAAGAGAAGCTGCAGTACAACTTGACTATTATGTCAATTTTTAAATGTTTAGAATTGATTCAATTTTTAAAAACACTTTGCAGGACAAATGAGCACATCCAGAGACTGTGAACATCTATCTGCACACCAGTTGGTGACTTCTGCATTAAAAAATCTTTTCTTTTATGATCACTGTTATCATGCCAGCTCACTATGATTATTAATATAATTATGATTTTTTGTCTTTCTGGTGCTAGTTGCTGTCTTAAGTGCTAGAGAAACTGTAAGAGAAGAAATATATACCATCATGTGAACTTTAATACAGAAAATAAGCTAATATATACAAATGTGTACAATTAAATTATCTACAAGATACACATTTTTAAAAAAAGATGTAGGGTATAATTCAGGGTTAGGTATACAAATGTTCATTATGCAGGTACCCCTGTTGATGAGCTTCCCCCCTCCTTGGCAGTTTCCCTTAACTGTCAGTCACACCCCCCTCCCCTGACAGTTTCCCACTACTGCCAATTCCTTCCTCATAGTATTATATTGCTCAAGGTCTGCTGATAAGTGAGAACACATGATACTCTGTTCTTTGTTTCTGTGACAGATCACCGAGTATGATAGACTCTAAATCCATTCAAGCTGCTGTGAAGTTCATGTGTTTGTCCTTCCTTATGGCTGCATAATATTCCATTGTGCATATGTACCATATTTTTTAAATCCAGTCCAGCTTCAATGGTTGAACCAGCATAGTTGGTTCCATGTTTTTGCTATTATAAATAGAGCTGCAACAAACATGCATGTGCAGGTATCTTTTTGGCAGAATGACTTGAATTCCTCTGGGTATATTCCCAATAGGGGGATAGGTCACATAGAAGGTCAATTTCTAGTTCTTTTGGAAGTCGCCACACTGTCTCCCAAAGAGGTTGCAGTAGTTTGCATTCCCACCAGCAGTGTAGAAGCGTTCCTTTTTCTCCACATCCTCGCCAGCATCTGTTGTTGTTTGTTTTATTAATGATGGCCATTCTTACTGGGGTTAGGTGGTATCTTAATGTGGTTTTGATTTGCATTTCTCTGATGATTACTGAGGCAGAGCACTTATTCATGTGTTTTTGGCTGCCCAGATACACATATAAGATGAGTATGACAGAAGGAGATTTCTTTTTAATTTTAAACACAATCGTGGTTTGTATTTTTTAAAAGACAGTTCTTTCATGATGGCTCCATTTGAAAAGGATTTTAGATTAAATTAAATAATGCCTCTACAGAGCTTGATATATGTTAGTTATTTATCAATGTCATTATCGCCAACATTATTTTACATGTAATCAAACAGCTAATGTATTAGTGTACCTCAAGACTTAAAATCTGTTTTAACTATTTCCCATTTCCTCAAGGTTAATGAGCTTGACACCAAATATGCTAATTAAAAGTTGGCAGGCATTCGAACAAAGGAACAAAGATATTATGTTCAAGGAAGTTTGTTACAATGAAAGAATAAAGAAAAGAGTCTAAATATTCATCAATAGGGCAACTACTAAATGACTTCCATACAATACGATATTGTTAAAAAAGAGTAAGTTAATAATAGTTGCTAATTATGTAGGACTTGTTAGGTGGGAAACAGTCTTCGAATTTCTTCCATGTTTTGATGTACATAATCCTTATCTTTACCCTTTATGACCAGTGATATTTCATCCATTTTATAAAAGAGAAAACTGAGACCTACAATAGTTAAGTAATTTACTCAAAGTCTCACAGGTAGGAAGTAGGGGAGGCAGAATCTGAATTCCAATAGTCAAGATTCAGGGTCCGTGCTCCTAAGAACTATCAGAAGCTTCTTTTCTAAAGCCTTTTGTACTGGCATGTTACCTGCCTCCTCAAATAGTAGTGAAAATTGCAAAATGAAGAATGACATGTATAATGCAATTCAACTCACTTAAATAACCTACTAATATTTTAGCCATATTTTTCTGTGTTCTATGCCTAGAAGGATCCAGTAAACTCTTATCTGTAGGCACTGTAGTCCAAGTCTCTTACCTTTGTGCTTTTGATGTTCACTTCCTTTTGTCTTGCTATGACTTTATTTTTCAAGTATGGTTTTTCAGTTCTCAGGGGTTACCAATCTCTTTCTGGACCTATTTGTTTATTTATTATCTATTTACAAACTCATTATTTTATACCCTGACAACCTATGTTATTCTGTAATTATAACTTTGAAATTCTTATAACTCTCATAAAATTTTTCCATTAATCCTCTCATTATTTCAACTTTAGGAAGTATTTTCTATAGATATGAACCTCAATTTTATTTCTCTGGATTACACAGTCCCCTTCAATAAAATATACTTTATTTTTTGACTGCTTGCTAGAGATGATAGCGCAGCCTCTATGTGGGGCAGGCTGTTGGTACTCGATGGCAGTCAATGGCCAGGATTTTTTTTTCCTCCCCCTAGGTTCTGGCTTTGAGTAAAGTGAAAACTGTCGCCAATCTTTCCTTCTCATGTCCTGAAAGATCCATGGTTCTTTGGACTTAAAAATATCCAGGATCTATTCCAACTCACATCCATTAGGTCAACTGGCTTGAGTGACACCTCAGGGCTTCAGTGAAGAATGGAGACTATACAGAAGAATCCTACCAGAGAAGGGAATCAGATAACTTTGCCCCAAGTTTTAAGGATATATTATCAATCCTCTAAATTACTGGTTACTGGCTTTTGCCTAACAGCACAGATAACACAATCTAGGGTTCCCCACTTTCTCCTCAGAAAGTTTCAGGGCAATTCAAGGTCTAGGAAACATTCTTTATACTTTTTCAATACACTCTGTGGGCATGAAGTTACTAAAAAGGAAGAGATGGGAAAGAGTATGGTCAAATTGCTTTCCTTCCATAACCCTAGACACACACACGCACACACACACACACACACACACACACACACACACACACACACACACACAAAATCATGTGACTACATTGTCCTAAAAATAGCCAATCAATAAGTGTATTATAATTCCCACTATTGCTATACATATCATATGTTAGTAATTTTTGCCACATGAATATCCTTACTCAACAGTTTTTATTGTTTTGAATTTTCCTAGCATGGATTCATATAAATATGGATTCTGAGTCAAGGGTATAGGTGTTTACCCATTTGGATACATATTTCAAAATGGGTTTCCCAAAGAGTTCTACTAATTTATGGTATTACTGGCATTGTTCACTTCCTGCAGCCCACGACATTTCATTCCTTGTGAGCTTCAACTAAAAACCAGTGACACCTGAGACTCTTTTTCTCTTTTACTTTGTAAAATCTCCATTTTCCTCATAAAGGTCTAAAAGCTTTATAATAAAATAGCTTACAGTGGGGGGATTGCATGAGCAATTCTCTTACACCAGAAACTTCACTTTTGACTTCTTTCTTTTGTTTTAAGATCTTTAAAGACATCACTTCCCATGGGCTTCTTCAGGTTTTGTTTATTCCCTGGAGATTTCTAGATTCCTTAGAGGAGAGTTATTTCTTCAATGTCACAGCCCACCCTCAATTGATTTGTTCAGGAAAGTGGCCGATTCTTCAGTACATCTCATAAGTGTGAAATTATTTTCAGTCTTGAGGGCTAGTTTTAGAAAAGTGGCCCATTTTAATGTTTAGCCAAAGTTCATAAGGAATTATAAGGGTGATGTTTTGTTTTAGGTATTTTTTCATCCATAACTGCGTTTACAGCTAAAAGTGATTAAATACAATCTTAAAAAATTGAATGAATCTTTGACCCTGCATTGGAGTGCTCTAATCATATTTATGATCACAATGCTGTTAAAAAAGAAAACCTAATTAGGTGACCCACGCTAATGAGTGAAAATGTGTTCCCTCTGAAAACATTTAACTATCTTTGCGTCTGATTTAAATTCTGTTTGTAGTTTATTTTGGTTCCCAGGCAACTAAATTTCAATAATGAGAAAGAATGTGACACCAATTTGGGCCCCATGTAAATCTTTTTCCTAAGATTACCCAGTGGCATGAATAAGCACATTCTCCTCATATAAAGCTGTGGATTTAGTATATGTAAGACTCCTCTACCAGAGACCCAAGCATCTGTATAGCCACTCCATACATTTTTCTAAAATATTTTATGCCACGCATTTTCACAGTGGCAAGGCTTATCCCAACTCATACCACAAAAGCAAAATAGTGATGGAGGCACTAACAAATAGATGTAAAATGGTCATTTTAATTTAATCAGCAAAACGGGCACCCCTCTGTATTATGATGTACAAGTATTGATTTGCTCCTCCAAGAGATCTTAGACCTCTTTGTTCTACATCTTTAAAATTTATCCTGGCCAGGAATGCAAATGTTTTTGAACCTCCACTATCATGCTTCTCTATACAGTTAGCCTCATCCGATTCCTTATCAGAGAAAGGGGATTTTACATGCATAGCCTCAGAAGGTTCAGTACCAGTAATTCTTATCTTCTGATCCAATTCTACAAGCTGGCATAAATAATACTCATGATATTCTTAATCTTAAACCAAGATGAATAGACTATTCTGGCACTACTTCCAGTGTTAGGGAAATGATTTGTGCACGTTAATTTGAGAGGCATGCATCTGTAGATTTTTCAGAAACACACAGTCATTGCAGCAAATATTTTTTCATACTCTAAGGGAAAGAGAAAGTAGACATTCTGTCCCAAGTGTTATTTGTATTCTTGCTTGTCAGAACTCCAAAAATTCCCAAGAGGCAGATTTAATATACTCCTTGGATGAGCATAGCAGCTCCTTTATATTTATTTATTTATTTTAAGAGATCATGACAGGAAGTGGGCACTCAGCCCTGCTGCTTGTTATAATGGAAGGGAATGTCTGGAGAAGCTTAAATTTCAAGTTTCAGTTTTAGCTAGTCTACCCAATCTTGAAGCTATTTGCTTTGGGGACTGAATAATTCTGAACAGAAGCTGTCCTGTGCATTGTGATGTGTTGATCAGCATTCCTGGCTTCTATCCACTGGATGCTGTTAGCCCCTGAGTCACTTCCTCCCACTGTGACAAACCAAAATGTCTTCAGACTTTGTCAGATATCCCGAGGGTGGAGGAAGTGAGGGACAAAACTGCCCCTGGTTGAAAACCACCACTTTAAAATATCTCTCTCAAGGAATTTCACAAGCTATCCCTTGGGACTTTACAGAGGAGCTTCTTCTTATACTTGTATTTAATCATTTTCTTCCTTAATACTATAGAATTATGCTATCCAATATGGCAGCATCTAGTCATATGTGACTACTTAATTAAAATTAAATACAATGAAAAATCCATTTCCCTAGCCATATGCAGCTAATGAGTATCATGTATTAGAGACTATTTCCATCATCACAGTAAATTTTATTGGACAGTGCAGATCTAGAAGAAGCATTCTTAGAGTAAGATATATCACCTCCAAGGAAGAAAGATAGCATTCTTTTTCAGGAAGAGGGGACCTTACTCTATTTATAAAGCACAGAATATGCACAATACATTCTACTGACATAGTACAAAATGTATACATAGCATGTTTGTGATATTAAAATTATTTGTAAGAAGAGTGAAATTAGACAAGGAAAGTCTAATACTCTTCTTAAGCTGTGTTAAGAAGAAATACTGGTTTAGGGTAATTTTTTTTCTCTTTCGAGAAATGATTTGAAACTGGATTTGGAATGCAACACAGCAGATTTAACATTCTTTAACACTATGATAAAACTTCTATTCTTATTTGCTTTTATACTTATCATTTTCAAATAATTTAAAGTAACTAAACATGTGGATTTTTACTTTTAAAAACAACTATAGAAGCTAGTGAAAGGATACAGATGAAATTCTATGAGTTATTGAAAACTCTTCTAGCCAATTCCACGATTTTTAAACAGAGACCCTATTTGAAAACATTAGATATATTTCATATTGTAATGTTAATACAGTGTTTTGATATTTTTTACTAGAAGAAGAGAAAGTTATAAGTAAGTAATGTTTTGATGATGAATTAACTCATACATTTGGTTTAAGCAAAAAAAAGAAACATACAAAAAAAACAGAAAGTATGCAGCTTTTCACTGGAGTGTGTACAAATAAGGGACACCTGTTGGCTGGATATCTGAAGTCCTTTTTGGATTCATTAATTATGAGCCTTAAAGGGAGGTAGACCTCTGTTTTTTACTACCAAAGCAACAAGATTAGATCCTGGCTGTCTCTTACCTGGTCAGTCACAGACCCTTGACTTAATATTGGTCACTTGAATATTCCCAACCAGGACTTTATATCTGGAGCAGTTGACACAGCGAGCGTCTGTAGCATGTAGAGTTGTGGTCAATAACACAATATCCTTGAGTAAATCTTTCTTTTTATGATAGGCAGTATTGATATCTACATTTTTTGTCCAAGATTATTACTCTATAAGGTGTATCTCCAGAGTATAGGAATGGTTTTGTACAGATTCTGGACAGGCTACTTTAGACACTACTAGACCCCTCCCTAAATTAATGCAAATTCACTACAACCTGAGATAATTACATGAAGGCATACCATGGCGAGAAGGGCAGAAGAGGTGAAAAATTGAAAATAAGAGTCTTTTCATCTGCCAAATTGTCCTTAAGCCAAGGGAATATTTGCAGAATCATTTCTTTAAGAGAAATATCCTAATCCATTTTATGCAGTCAACTTTATTGTAGCTAGATTTCATGTTTCTCAAAGTCATTAAACAATTTGACATCTCTATCAGAAATGCATGAGAGTTCCAGTTCCTTCTCACCATCGCTTGGTATTGTCAGTCTCTTTATCTTTTTTTTTTTTTTTTTTGAGTCGGAGTCTCACTCTGTAGCCGACTGGAGTGCAGTGGCCGCTCCCAGACACCACAGCCTCGACCTGCCGGGCTCCGGCGATCCTTCCGCCTCAGCCTTCCGAGTAGCCGGAATTACAGGCACGCGCTACCACGCCCGGGTGATTTTTTGATTTATTGTAGAGGCGGGTCTCGAACCCGTGGGCTCAGGCAATCCACTCACTTCAGCCTCCCAAAGGCGCGGGATTACAGGCTGAGCCACCGAGCCTGGCTAGTCTCTTTATCTTAACTGTTCTAATTGGTGTGTAATATTATGTCCTCTGGGTTTTAGCCCTGAATGACAATAATGTTGAATATTTCTTAATATGCTTATTTGCCATTTGTATATATATCATGTAATGAAATGTCTATTCACATGTTGATCATTTTAATTGGACTTTTGCCATATAAGTGATAAGAGTTTTTGTTTGATTTATGTCCTTACAGTCTTTTAAAAAAATTTTCTTAATGGTATCTTTAGAAGAGCATACAGTTCAAAATTTGAAGTTTGCTTTGAAATTTCCTTTTATGGTTAGCACTTTTTGTAACACATCTAATAATTCATTCACTGTACAACTTGAGATGACAGAGTTCTCTCCTTATAATTCTAACGTTGGAGTTTAGGTCTATTGATGATATATTTTGAATAAATTGTTGCATGTGTTGTTAAGTTAAAGCTTAGATTTATTGCTTTTTTATACAAATGAATAAGTTAAAAAATGTATCCACATATATACCATTCGTGACACTCTTAATTCCTTTATTTATTTCCACATTATTCATCTGATACCATTTTTTAAATGCCTGGATAAATGTCTTTTGTCTTCCTTATGGAAGTGCTCTATCAGCCGTACATTTTTTCTGGTTTTGCTTGTTGAAAATATCTTATATTTGTCTTTACTTTCAAAGAGTTTTTTTAGTAGATAAATAATTTTACATTAATATTTTTCTTTCATTGTTTCAAATATGCTAATTCGCTTTTTCCTGACTTACACATTTCTAGCAAGATATCTGCAGTTTTGTTATCTTTATTCCTCTGTACGTAATGTGCCTATTTTTCTCTAGCTCATTTTAAGAATTTTCACTATATTATCAAGATTAATCAATTTGCTAATAATTTGCCTTGCTGCGATTTTCTTATATTTTATTCTAGTTTGAGTTTGTTGACCTCATTCAATCCATACTTTTACAATTTTTATCAAATTTAGAGAGATTTAAACCATTGTTCTTCAAGTATTTTTCTGCCCCTCTCCCCTCATTGTCTACTTCTGAGATTACAATTGAAAATATATTAGACCACATGATTTTGTTCCACAGTTGATTGTCTTTCTTTTGTACTTTTGTATCTATGATTCAGTTTAGTTATTTCAATTGATATGTATTCAAATACAAATATCTTTTCTTCTGCTTCTTGTAATTTACTGTCAATTCTGTGAAATAAATCTTTATTTCAGATATTTTATTTTCCTCTCAATAATATGTAATCAGCTCTATTTTAATCTTCTAATTTTGTACTTGCTATATTCATGTTTTCTCTTAATCCTTGACCATTTTGAGCTTGTTATAACAACTGTTTTAAACCATTTTCTGCTGATTTCATCACTTCTTTACTTTCTGAATCCAATTAACTTATTTTTATCATAGAAAATATGTCACGTTGTCCTGAGTTTTGGCATGTCTAGAAAATTTTAAAGTAGATACTGAACATAATGCATACTATTTATTTTAGCATCTGAATTTTATCTTCCTTTAGGAGTTTGAAATTTCACCTGAGGAACATTTAAGTTACTTCTTGATCAAATGGATGTTTTCGATGTTTGTTCTTAAGTTTTGCCAGGGCATTACTAAAGTAACCATTACTATGGGTATAGCTAGCATGTTTAGACATGGCCCTACTGCAGTGTTTAACAATGTCCCAGTTGCTGATTCTCTGCTCTGAATGGTTGAGATTTTCATGTCTCCCTGCCCTGTGTGAGCTCTGGAAATTGTTCTGCTTACAGATCCCTGGAGATTCTCACCCAGACTCACAGAATTTTTCCAAATGCATGTGTGTCCTTGTTTTTAGAAAACACTTAAAAGGAACCCTTATATAGATTTTGAGAGATCTTTCCCTTTGAAGTTTGATGTTTTCTGGAACTCTTTCCTTTAATTTCTTTTCACCTCAGCTTCCCTGAACTTTGATCTTTGTTTTATTAATTTAGTGATTTCCTTCCTTTGCTTTTAAAGCCTGGAATTTTCTTCAGGCACAAAGTTGAGGCAACTGTCAGACATGCAAATAGGAGATTACATTTCTGCCTTGATCATTGGACAATATCTGAAATCAACTGTTTCACATATTTTGTCTAATTTTCTGTTTATTGCTTATTCCTTTTGGGTCTAAAGTATAAATCCCACCAATTAGCACATGTTTCTGATATAAACATATAATTAAAATCAGGATTGATATCTCTGAGTGCTATTTCATTTTTTCCTGCCTTATCTAAAGTATCCATGCACATTACTTTTTAACTCTTCACTTTGTTCATTTTCTTATAAAATTCCACAAAATTTTTATATCCTCCTTATTTATGGGTTCAAGTGTTTACTAGATGTCTCCCCCTTAGGGTATTTTACTCTACACATAGTAGGTGCTCTAAAAATGTGGTAATTATCTATTTGAAACTACTCTCACTAATTTTTGGAATGGTCATTCTGCCTAATTTGGTCATCCTGTCAATTAAATTTGTAAAATTAATCCTATATATATGATTTTTTCATAGCTGTAATTTTATAAGATAATAATTTCACATGATTTAGATAAAAATGACAAAATTCAAAAATAAAATTTACTGGATGAAGTTTATGTTTCCAAAAACATTTGTCAAATTATGTTATGGTTATTTTAATAATCCCACAGATAGTCAAGTGACTTTATTCAATAAACATTCTGTATACTTTTGTGTGTACATAGTGTCTTATGGATGATTAGTGGAAGTGGATATGAGAGTATTAGACCCATTTCCTCACAATGAGCAAATGATACAGAAGCATGGAATATCATAGGTAAAGAATCCATGGAGATTGCATGCTTTTTTCACCAAAAAATGAGAATGATGGTTGATATGGATTAAATGGAGAGAGACACCAGAAAGATAGGCTATGTCCAGGTCATCAATGTCTTTATTGTCTTGCTAAGAAATTTTAGTTATTTTAACAACAGGTAATCTCTTGGTATTAAGTAGGAAAAGAGTCAGATAAGAAAAATTTCTTCTGGAACTGAATTAAGGAAAAGACTGGTAAGAGGAAAATAAGTTAGGAGGTTCTAATGGTTGCATGTACAACAACTAACAGTGGCTTGGTTTTTATTGATGTTGGTAAGATGGCAATTAATGGAGGAAAAACTGAAAAGCAGAGTGAAATGCACTGGAGACTCTATACGATAGAGGAAACTAAAGGCAGAAACTTTAAAATTTCCTGGTCCAAGAGCTTAAAAATCAGTGGTATCATTAATGGAAATAGAAAAGTCACACCCAGAACTAGTTTTGAGGATAAGACAGAAGTTCAGTATTGGGAGCTCTAAGATGTCAATAATAGCAAGGCATTCAAGTGTAACTATCCATCAGACAGCTGGGGATAAGTTTCTGATTCACACGGGAGTTTGGTTAACGAAAGAATCATAGATTTGAGAGCAATCTCATAGAGACCTCATAGATCACTTTTTATAAATTCTTTCTCTTTCTTAACATAGTAAGACAATCCTCAGCAACATAGAAGACATAAAACACAGAACTTCCCAGCATAATAGTTACAAAAGTGATTTAAAATTTATCCATCTGAAATTACAGGTTCGCTGAACTATAGTGCAGACTTTATAATCAGGAGTATCATCACTAAGTCACATCTACTCTCTTGCTTATTCATTGGATTATAGCAATGTTTATCTTGTCTTGAGACACATCAGCATGCTGCATTACCCAACATAATGTCTTATAGCAATGACTGGACATGTTTATTTCCGACCATGATCCTTGACATTTGTTCTTAATTCTTATTGAGTAGCCACAGTCCAACCTCATAAAGTAGTGGATTATCCAGAGGGAATAGACAGAGTGGGCTGTTTATCAAGATTTGATCTCAACTATAAGCAAAGTATATCCTTAAATGACTTTTAAAACTTACCTGAAGCTAAGGGTCATAAAACATATTTATTTTCAATGCAGTTCAAAATAAGAAAGCCTATAGAAAATGAAAAGATTACTGCAGTTATTTTTCAAATCCTAAAACTTTAGATTATCCTATAAATTTTGGATTCACGAAGAAGTTGGGAAACAGGTAACAAAAATATGTCTCATGCTTTGAATTCTTTCTTGAAATACTGTGCTAAGAAAATATTATGAATGTAATTGTTATTTCTTTTTCATGGGCATGCTGCTGTTTTAGATGTATTCCTTTTTTGAAATGCATGAAATGTACCTATTTCTTTCAGAAAGAAAGATGTATCTGAAACTTGTGGTTTTACAGTTTGGGCACAGGATGGTGCCACATAAATTTCTTTTTGGCAAATTAGATTGAGGGTAAGGGGTAGCTCTCCTCCTGCTCTTCATCTGGGTTTCACTAATCTTTAGCAAGAAAGAGGTGACAGGCTGCTTTTTCAAGATAAGGGGCAGGAAAATCCTGAGGCCATAGACTAGAAGTCTTGGGAATAGGGATGGACAACAGAGAAGGGAAGCAAAGGCTCAGACACCATTGATTAGGAATTCTTGAGTATTGCTACCCAAAACTTATGTTAGTTCCCATGGCTTACCCTTCAGAAATTTTTTCTTTCACAAAATTGAGACTCAGCAACTCCCTACATTGCTGTGATTGTCTCTCTGCAACATAAGCACCATCGTCATTGGTAATATTTTCTCCTGGTATGTCCTGACACCATGGCTGCTACGGAGTCAGTTTGCATACCTGATGAGTCTTGTCAGTTGCTCTCTACCAGCATGTAAGTTTGAGAAAATGATTTGAATGAAACACTTTCATTACTCCATAGCTGTGACTAATTGGAATGACTAAATAGCATGTCCATACAACAGAATATACTGTATTTTAACAGAATTAATTTAGTCATTTGGTGAACTTTCAGTGGCTTGCAGAAACAAGGTTTGAGGTGAGACACTGAGATCAAAAAGAAAAAGAGCTAAAAAGGGGCATTCTCTGTACATCTTTTTTTGAGGCTTGGCAAACATTTGTTACAAAAATCAACATTCATTAGAGCAATGCTTCTCAACTAGAGGCAATTATCCCTCCAGGGGATATTTGGCAATGTAAGGAGATGTTTTTGGTTGTCACGACTGGGAAAAAGGTGCTCCTGGTACCTCGTAGGTAAAGGTCAAGGATGTGGCTAAACATCCCACAATGCACAGGACAGCCTCACAAGGATTATCCAATTGACAAAATGCCAATAATACCAAGGTTGAGAAAACCCTTCATTAGATACTTCAGTGGCAGGGAAAAAAACTCTAAATTACTTTTAGTTCCCTTACAGTAAACTAGTACTTCTCATTTTCTACATTTGCAAAAGTATAGAGCTTACCAATGTCCCTTTCTAAAAATTTATGGTTTTTAGTTATAGCTGCCTATTAAGTATAAGTAATATACAAAAGGTGAGTTTATAGAAGCATTTTCATATTTAATCTGGATTCTCTCTGCACTTTCTTCTCACCATCTATATGAGGGAGACTCCAGAAAAACAGGAATTATCTTTTAGAGGGCAGGCCTCTTGTAGTACAGGCTTCCCTTGTTAGGTAAGTGCTTTAGGAACTCATCGGCATCAGTGTACCAGTTAACGCTGTTGTGAGAGACTGCCTTCAGCTTTAGCGATTTTTTTTTTAGATTCTTTCAATGCATTTGCCCAATTCATGATGGATGATTTATGAGCTCACCTGCCCATACCACATTGGGTATTCAGCAGATTTTGACCAAAAATGGCATGACCTCCGTGCCCCACCCTCTCTATTCACTCAATTTCTCCTCAAGTGACTTGTTTTTTTGTTTCCCCAGATGAAGAAAATCCTCAAAGGGAAAAGTTTTGCCCATGTGGAAGAGGTGATGAAGTAAAAAAACTCCAGAGGTACTAAAAGGCATCAAAATTGATGAATTCAAAGACTGTTTTGAGCAGTGGAAAAAGCATCTCTTTAAGCATCAGATGAAGGGTACTTTGAAGGTGACTGAAGTTTAAACATGTAAGAATAAATATGCAATTTTTATAAATAAATTCCGGATTTTTGGGGTCCCCCCTCGTGATTAATTAAAGTTAGTTTTGTCATTGATATGTTCTCTGGATCATGATTTCTTGAAAAGTCTTATCTTCTCAGAGAATTGCATTGCATATTTATATTTGTAACCCTTGACACATTGAGTAAAAAGTAATCCCATTCTTTTTCAGTACTAAGGTAAATGTTTATGTCTTCCATTTGTTGTAATGTGAACATAACATAGCTCACAACATGTGCTTCTCAGAGGAAACATTGACTCCTCCACTTGTCCATCTCTTCTTGAGAATTGTATAAAAATTCAAATCTTTTCCTTTTCCTGAACTCCCTAATGTTTTCCATTTTGTATAATTGACATTTTTTTTATACCTGGGAATGTTTAACTTGTTACCCCTTACAAACCTCCTTAGATTTTAAGTATCTTCACCTCCTTTCATTCTAATTGCGACTGAGTTTCTGCCATTTGTGAGTTATGGAGCTTTGCGAAAAGGGGGTATCACATATGGGAATCATGCATCTCCCATAGGAACTAGCACGACTACACGCACATAGCAAGAGTCTTAGTCAAGACACATTTGGCAACAAGTAACGGATATTTCTTCAAGTGTTCTTTGGCCAAATGTTTCCTCTATTATATTTAGGGATTCGAGGAGAGGAAAGCAGTACAATCTTATGGAAGGATGAAACCTGGAACTCACAGGCTTTCAGGGATAGTGGAGCAGGTAGTCATGCTCCATGACCCTGTCTTGCTCGAAGGGATCCATGAAGTTTTACCTTTTCTTCTTTCTTCACGTATGCCTTACTTTTCTCTCTGTGGTTAGTTTCTGTTTCTCCATTCTCTCAGTTCACATATGGATTCCCAGATCCCATATATGTCCTGGAACTTTTGACCAACAGACTATCTCTGCTTCGCCAATGTACCTGGTGCCATCTTTTCTGTTGCTTGGCATTTGTAGCTACACGGAGAAAGAACTAATATGGACTGGTGGTATGGTAAAGGAGTGTACTGAAAAAATACTGAGCACCTCACATAATCACCAGGAAAGCCAAAGAACCAAGTTTGAAGTGTGGGTGAAAATAATGGAAATAACTAGGGAGATAGGTCTAGCAGGCAATTTCAAATATTCTTTGTCATGTAATGTAATGTATTTATAGGTTCTGTAAATTAGGATATGGATATATTTGGGGACCATTATGCTGCCTACAACCGTGACTTGTCTAGCCAATGTGATCATGACATTTTGTTTAAGAGCCCTAGATTTGAAGTTAAAAGAATAATCTTGCATGCTGACTCTAATATTTATCAGTCATTATCTGGGCAATTATTAACCTTCTCGTTAATTTATTCAATTATAAGATGAGAATAACAACAATTAATGCAAAATTGTTTGCTGATCTGAAGCTAGGTAGTTTCAGTAAAAGGAACAAAAAGTTTGCAGGGAGATTATACATGATGCCTTTGGAAGCAGATATATCTTGCTTTGAATTGTGGTTGTCTCACTTTTTAATTAATGTGAACAAGTTACTGAACTTACCATTCTTCATTCTCTCATCTTCAAAATGGGCACAACCTTATAGAAAAATTATGAAAATTAAATGAGACCATTTAAAAAAGTTTTGAAGTGTCATGACTGGTATGCAGTGAATACCTAACATCAGAACTGAAAATACCTAAATTTATGTAGACCAAGGCTTCTCAATCTTTACTCTATTGATATTGAGGCTGGACAATTTTTGTTGTTGTTGTTTTGGAGGAGCTTTCTTATGCATTGAATAGTATTTAGCAGCCTCTCTGATGTCTTCTCACTAGATATTAGATGCTCCCTTCACCCCACTCCCCACCTAGTTGTAAAAACCAAAATATTTCCAGATGTTACCACATGTCTTCCAGGGAGATTACCCCCCTGTTGAGAATCACTTATCTAGACAAATGCTGATTTGGTGACTATATATCTACAATATTTAATTGGACGCTATACATTTAGCTCATATATAAAAATATAAATACTTATATTTACATGACGTCTTATAAATATATGTAAGAGGTAACAACTTCTTCTTTCTCTCTATAGTAGGGAGTAAGAGTGTGACTTTTCTAACTTTGTTGTTGGGAGCAGATAAATATCTGATTTGTTCAAGACCAAAGAACCCATGTTTAACATCCCATTCAGTTTGGGATAGCCTTTTTTTGTTGTTGTTACTTATCTACATTCATTTTGAGGCAATTACCACAACACACTTATCAGTTTAACTTAATCAAATGTGTACATTCCCATTTTGTTAGAACACAAATTCAAAATAACAAGTGAATGGGAAAAGCTTATCTTTTTCACTAAAACCTATTATGTCTGCCATTATAAAGAAGCCTCAAGCTATGTCTATCCAAGTACAAAATGCACAAGAAAGCTAAAGCATGTTCAATATTTTAATTAGAGTTATGCCTGGGTAGTGGGGTGATAATGACCCTAGTTTTCATCTTTGACCTGAAAGAAGATGCAAATTATGTTTTCTAGTAAGTGAAAAAGGGTCAGCATCAGGTGTTCCTCAATTACATTTTACAAAATTATATGGATTATTGATGAGATTAGCCACATGAAACATTCTAGGATATTCACCCTCCAGTGGCTTAGCACATATGGAAATTGTTTTTCAATAGTGAGGTAGTCACTGAAATGATCACTTTGATTAAGAAAGTCTTTTCACATAAACCAGAATCCAGTGGGTTAAATTGCAGAGGTGAGAATGTAAGCCCCTTTTCGGCAAAATCATCAGCATTAAAAAGGGCCAGTTCCCTACATGGTATCCAAGTATTAGCATTGTGTCCAAGCAAAATTACGTGAACCAACTAGCTGTAGAAGGATCAAAAGGCTCCAACTAATACCAGATTCTCCAGGGTGTCTCCAGAAGTTTGTTTGATAACTATACCAGTCATAGAACAACACAAAATGGACAACACTGATCAGGGAACTTTTAGTATGTCCAACCCAGGGTATGAGAGGTGACCCAATAGATGCATGAATTGTGGACTAGGCAACTGAGGACCTGGTGATAATTGACAGAGTAAACTGAGGAGCTTTTCAATTGATAAAGATGCTCAACAGCCATGTCATAATCCAAGAAAAGTATATCAGTCCTGGGAAATACGATCAAAAGCCTCTGAAAAGTGGACGATCTTAGTCAGGATTCTCCCGAGAAGCAAAACCTATATGGGATCTATCTATATCTACACATAATCTATATCTATATCTGTCTATATCTATATCTTTATCTGTATCTATATCTATATTTATTTCTATATATCTGTTGTAGGAATTGGCTCACACAATCATGAAGGCTAAGAAGTTCCACCATAAGCTATCTGCAATTTAGAGACCCAGGGAAGCCAGTGGTGTAATTCAGTGGAAGTCCAAAGGCCCAAGAACCAGGATCATTGTTGTTCAAATGCAGGAGAACATGGATGTTTCAGTTCAATCAGAGAGAGAGAATTTGCTCTTCCTCTACCTTTTGTTCTATTCAAACCTTCAACAAGTTGAATGATGGCCACTGACATTTGTGCAAGTGAATCTTCTTAACTCAGTCTACTGATTCAAATGTTCATTCCTTCTGGAAACACCCCCACAGACACACCCAGAAATAATATCTTACCAGCTATCTGGCATCTCTTATCCCAGACAAGTTGACATGTAAAATGAATCATTGCAAAGATCATGTCTTAGAATTAAAGGGACTAGACTTAAGGTAGGTTACCAAAGAAACATGCAAGTCCAAGGGAAGTGCAAGAAACAATAACAAGGAGGTCAACTGGTATCAGGAAAGACAAAATTTAGCTTTGAGGCTTGGATCATAAGATCAAAAACTGACCAGTGTCCAGTATTCTGGAAAACTCTCAGCTAACCTCCAAGATGGTGCTTGTCAGACTTTCAGAATATGGATTTGGAAGCTGTTCTGGGATCAGAGTTGCCCTATAAACCCTATGGCCTAAGTGTTTTCATTACAGCCCAGGGACGTTAAAGTGAGTCTGCTGCAAACATTGGCCTGCTAATGGCTCCATATTTAATTAAGTTCCATATTTAATAATTTCATATGTGACAGATGTATTTCAGGAGAAAAAATGATTGCTTTTCCACTTAAATTTAATGTATATTTATTTTCTAAAACATGCATAGCCTCAGGTAACATTCTAGTTTCAGTACCATGTAGACTTGAGATTAAACATCCTTCTCCATATAAATATAAAAATAGAGAAATCTATATTAGTGCAAGGTTTTTTTTTTTTTGCCAGTTAAATTATTAGTATTAGTCTCATCTCTTAAATAGGAAATTCAGAGACTGTAAGTAGGCCAGAGTCACTGAACCACAAAATGCATTCTGAATGAAAATAAACTTTATTATATTGCCAAAGAAAAGTAACAATGATTAGTATATGAGTATGTGCCAGGTATCATCTGTAAAGGGGCTTCAGACCAGCTTAGTAATAATAGTGTGGAAATTAGAAATAAAGAGGTTAAAATAATAATCAACAGAGGAGGAGAATAGTTAAAAATCCATTAGCTTTGAACAAAGAAAAATAACTATATGTTGTCCCAAATACATTTACTTGGGAGGCTAACCCTGCATTTCACCCACTGAAGATTATTTTGTGATTCAACAACTCCAAGCTTCAAATCAGCAGCTGTGGCCTTTAAAGAGAAAAGAACAATGGCTCTAAATTACCAGCTTTTCCTAATAGCTAAATAAAAATGGAGGCTACTGTTGGCCAATGGGAAGGGTTGAAAGGAAATTTTGAGATGCGATATTTGCAGAAGTAACACAAGGTCAGATTCTATATCCGGAAGACCCTTGGCAAAATCTCAGTGAGTAAATTTCTGTATGATGAAGCTAGAGATCTGTGGAAGAGGTAATTCTTCCAGTCATCCTTGTTCACTGCCTTGGTACCAGGGATTGTATTCACTAGAGTATTTTCTTAAGGTTAAGGGAGCATTTCTAGAAAGGCAAATTTTTGTAAACCTGTGTACATAGGATTATCAAGGCAACAGTCTTCTTGGTTAATCAAAAACCAAGCAAGTTTGATAGTGACAGACAAAAAAGTACATTGAACATAGAGGTCTCAGCATGAGAGAACAACCAAGGTTAGCTTGGCTACCTCATAACTGTGTACAGACTGGGCCAGAGCACCCCAATCTTTGTGAGGTCGTGATTCCTTTTGTATCTCAGTACATTTTTTTTACAGTACCTCTAGACCAAACGAAAGACCTAACATTCCTGCTCATTTAATATTGGCCCAAGTAACTTAGGATGAATGTATGTGCTAACATTTTAGCAAAACACTTAAAAAAGCATACATATTAATTTGAAAGAAGAAAAGTATATTTATATTTCACTCTTAAATGACCACGACTATTGACTAATGAATGGGATGTGCATATCTTTTGAGCATTACACAACTTCATAAACTTTCGAGTCAGCTTGGACCCACCCACCCTCATTTCTTATTCCTTATTGATTTTGCTTTTTTATCACACCAAGAGCCCAAAACTCAGTTATGCAAAAATATGGCACCATTGAAAGGAATGGCGCATAATCTAAAGTTGCAACTCAGAACAAACTCTAGCAAAGCAATTGTTGATATCTGGCAAAAGTCAAGTATTTTTGTGTTTTTCTCAAAAAATTAAAATACCCGTGTTTCTTCTGTGGGTAACACATTCTCCACTGATACAGCTATTCAATTCTGCTGTTGTAGCATAAAAGCACTATAAACAATACACAAACAAAATAAGTGTGGCTGTGTTCCCCCAAAATATATTATTTGTAAATATGCTCATATTTTGTTAAAATAAATACTGTGATTGATTTGGCTTACAAGTTATAGTTTATCCACCCCTGGACAAAAACTTTCTATCCAGTATCATATTTGAATATCTCAACAGTAAACAGAGCAATAAACCTTTATCATTTCATTTAATTCCTGTAAAATCTAGGTGCTATAATATTGATATATCTGTGTTCTAGATAAAGTATGTGAGTTCATAGAGGTATTTTGCTAAAGGTTAAGTAGTTATCCATGTGATGGGGCTGATCCTTGGGTTCAAATAAATTCCTGCCAACCTACAAATCCCCTACACTTCCACTCCACCTTATTGAAATGGAATATGGATCCAGTTTCCCAATTATTTGCTCTTAAACTTTTCTCAAGGACATTAGCTTTCAGAGGATAAGTTGAATTAATAGTTTAAGCAGAGTGAACCATATTCTATCCCTTCTAGACATTGTTAAGGCACAAAAAAATTTATGGAAGTGAAGGATTCTAAAAACGCAAGGGATATCTAAACTGTAAGATTTTTCCTCTCAAGAACTATACCTTCATTGAATTTTGTGTGCCCGCACAGGTCTCCTCACAATGCTGTCCATGTCTGGCAAGTTTTGCAATAACTATTTTGTTGAAGGAATGCTCAATGCTATTATCATTCATATCTTGATGTCTCTTCTTTCTACATAGTACTAGAGTTTATTAATTCCTTGTCATTCCTCAATTCTTCATTCTTTTGACTGTCACAAATTCTTATTTTGGACCCCTTTACTCCTCTGATCATGGCTTGGCATAAAGGAACTAAATAAATGATAATTCCTTGAAAAGATAAAACATGTCAGAAAATGTTTCATTTATTTTAGTCTATTCTCAGAATCATTTTGTTAATTGCTTAGAATCCTGGAGGCATAGAACTAAAAGAAAATAACAGAAATTGTCAATTCCACAAGAAAGCCAAAAAAGATAAACATAAACCCATTTGACATTTTAGCATTTTGCTTTCATAACTTAAGAAAATACTTGGATAGACTACTATAATACTCTTTCAAATTGGAACATACATGCATATATATTTTTAGACATACATATGTATATATCATATGCATACATATATCTTAGACCTATGTATCATATATATATATATAAAGATATAATGAATATAGTTAGAAGCATATGGTAGATATAACTATAGAGGTTTTAAAGTTTTTCTTCAAATGCTTATATTTCTGTCTCACATTTATTAATGGCCACTGTTACATTTATATTTTTTCTGAGTATCTATTATGGTAACTAAATATAGAAAATGACCATAAATTTATGGCAGCAGTCATAGAACCATGTGGTGCCCTCCCAAATAGGAAGAGGAAGAGAAAGAGGAGGAGGAGGAGGAGGAGGAGGAGGAGGAGGAGGAGGAGGAGGAGGAGAAAAACTTATTTGCTGAAACCAAAGAAAACAAGAACAGAGGAAATGCAATGGTAAATTAACATTTACTTTGATTGGGTCTGATTCCTGTTGGACACATAGCCCTCAAATTATTAAAAAATGTCTGGTAGCCTCAAAATATTAGGACCTAGGCAAGTACCAATGCTCATTGCTGAATTAAAATCTTACTTTGATCAGATTTCCACCACACGAGGTATGCTAAGGACACTAGAGTTTGGTGCAACGGCTACAGAGAAGGGTCATCGTTAGAGTACTGTAGGACCATAGCAGTCTCTGCCAAAGTGCCTTTTGAAGGCTGGACTTGAGTAGGTCAAAGGATGACTCAGGAATGAAATACTCTTTTGTGGAGATGGAAATACCAAGAATAGAGAGTAGAATTTGATGCTGATGCCACTAACCATTACAGTAATTTGAATCGAGAAACCTGAACAACAAAAATGAACTTTTCCTTAGCTTTGCTCCTCTAAGATCAATAGCAGCACAGGTAAGTACGAAAGATAAATCTCCAAACTGTGTTTGAGATCTGAGAGGAAGTTTGCAAATGGCAGTCGAGGAGGCAAAGTTATTTCATTATCATGATTTAACAATTATTGACCAGGTTTTCTAGAAAACTGAGGGATGGAAATAAGAGGAAATGCACTTCTCTATTATGCAGACATGTGATCAATTGGCTATGCACATTCACTCTTCACACTTTACTAAATGTGTCCTCTGTGTAGTTCACAGACAGACCTGAGGGAACCATTTCTGGGTTTTAAGGAGCTCTGTTTGTTGAACAACAGATAAGAAAATAAGCAAATGTAATACAGCTGAGAAAGGACTGTGATAAATATTTGCATCGGGAGAACATTCAGGAGGGTCGTGGAGAGGTAGCCTGGAGGTTTTCCAGGGGCAGACTCACTGGGCTGAGATTTGAAAGAGTACAATTTAGCCAGTAAAGCATAAATAGAAAGACTCACAGAGAAGCAGCACATTCAAATAGAAACTTAGAAAGAGTTTTGTAGGAAAGAGAGGGATTTGGATTCATGAAAATTTCCAAACATATAGGGAAAAATACAGTATACTAAAATAAATCTTCATTATTACATTCTACATTACATCATTACATTATTATTACATCATTACCCCTCCCCCCCAGAATTAATTGTATACAACTTCACCCTTTCTAGTATTCACGCCCTTTGCCATATGACTGTAGTTTTTCTCTACTATGGGCAAAGAATTTATGTGTCAACTTGGCTAGATGCTTTGATAGTTGGCTAAATATATTTCTGCTGTGTCTGCAAGGGTGTTTCCTAAGATATTAGCATCTGGATTGGTGGACTAGTAAAGCAGATTGCCCTTCCCAGTGTGGGTGGGCACCATCCAATCTGTTGAGGGAGTGAATAGTACAAAATTACGGAAGAAGGTTGTATTCGCTGTCTCTCTGCTTGACTGCTTGAGCTGGATCATCAATCTTCTCCTGTTCATGCTATTCCTGTTTTTCAGGCCTTCGTACATCGACTGGAACATATTCCACAGGCTCTGTGGCTTGTGTCCTTTAAACTACACCACCGGCTTTCCTGGGTCTCCAGATTCCAGATGGCAGGTCGTGGGACTTCTCAGCTTGCATAATTACATGAGCTAAAATCTGATAATAAATGTTTCCAATAAAACATATATATATATCTATCTCCCATTGGTTCTGTTTCTTTGGAGAATTTTGACTAATACAAATACATTGTGTACGCTTCCTCTGCCAGTACTTGGATCTCAGTATGTGAGAAGACTGCTTATGCCAGGTACATCTATGGATCTTATTAGAGGGACACACTCCTCCCCTGTTTCCCAATATAAGAGTGCCATTAAAAATTCACATTTTGCCAGGCTCGGTGGCTCAGCCTGTAATCCCCTGCTTTGGGAGGCCAAGGTGAGTGGATTGCCTGAGCCCGCGGGTTCAAAACCCACCTGGGCAACTTGGCGAGACCCCATCTCTACAGTAACTCAAAAAAATTAGACGGGAGTGGTAACATGCGCCTGTAGTTCCAGCCACTTGGAAGGCTGAAGTGGAAGGATCGCCGGAGCCCAGCAGGTCGAGGCTGCGGTGGCCAGGTGCGGCCTCTGCACTCCAGTCTGGGCGGAGTTAGACTCCAACTCAAAACAAAACAAAACAAAACAATCCACATTTTAAATGTGTATTTGGAAGTATGAGCCACCATTCTGTGGCAATTCAACCACAATAAACCTCTTGCTTATTTAATTAATTTAATTTAATATCATTAACATTATTGATGTTCTCTTCAGAAATGGAGGAGGAAATTTAGTTACCAGCTCAAGTATTCATTAATAAAACTGATTATCTTGATGCAAAATCACAATTAACTTGATTCAGTGCTTGAAATAAAGATTTTTATATAATATATTATAATAATTGGAAGTAAAAATGTTGAAATCACTTCCCAGCATTATTTAAACACATCATATTTTTATTAGAAGAATTTAAAAAATGTAGAATTCATAGGAACTCTCCCTGGACATTGTATAATATTCTTTACTATATATAACACTACTGTGGGAGGCTGAAGAAGGATCCAAAATGGGAATAAAGATGGTGTAAAGTAGTTTTTTTTAGAAACTGTCTTCAATGATACCCCAGTGACTGAGGAGAGAGAATGGAATATTTCCCATTACACAAGTGAATATGTTTTCTAATTAAATACAAAATATTCTTTCACAGCTCATTTTTTTAGTGAAAATTTGTTAGTTCTAATCCACTAATCTAGATACTTGATAGTGTTCATAAGAAACCTGGGAATTTCACCTAATTTTCAACAGAGGTTCAATAGACCTTGAGTCTGAATTCACATTTAAAATATTCAGCAGATTTTCAATGTATTCTACAATATATTTTCTAGAACACTATTAAACTTCAGTTTGAATAATTTAACAAAATAATATTCATAAAATAGATAAATCAAGAACAATACTGTTGAACAAGATAGTTCAGGTTTGTTTATTTTCCTTGGAAATTCTCAATACTGTAATATATGAGTTCTCTCATTTACAGAAAATGTACATGGACTTGTTTAGTCTCCACACAATTAGTTTCCTAAGTCCATGTTGAGTTTATACAATACATATTCACATATGGCATAATGTGTTATGAATATTATGGAAAGTAAAGAAAGTTTTTTTATCATTTTTAAGCCAATATTTTAGGCTCCAACATATTTTTCTTTTATCTAAATTATTCGGTTTAACTATTTGCACCACAGAACTTACTCTATTAACACAAAATCTTAGTTTATACCAACTACTGTTTGCTGGGTGGATCATTGAAAAACTGAGAAAGATTCGGGTAGGAAAAGAGTATGGCCTCAAACTGCCAGAGAAAATGATATAAAATATAGGAGAAAGTTATATGAAGAATGATGTGCTCCACTTTTTTGATGACAGGAAACAATTTAAAAATTAAGTGTTTACAAATGAAGAGTTAAATAAACTATGGTACATTTTCTTAATTCAATGTCAACCTAGTATCTTGTATGAAAAAATTACCATAAATAAAAAATACGTTCTGTATTATTAAATAATCACAAAAACAACAGAAATGGGAATTATGTGCAACATTCAAAATATACTTTTGTGATTTTAAATGGAAAAGAACATTATAGAATTTTGCATCCTATGATTACGCACACAAAAAAATTATGCCCACAAGAGTGGATATACCTCAAAATAATAATAATGTTTGTGAATATTGCCATATAATTTCCAAATTCTCCATATATGCTTCTCATATTTAAATTATATTTTAAAATACAAAGTGCATTGGAGCAAAACTTTATCAATATCTGGTTCAATTATGACATAGCAGCTCAATGATTTATTTCATCTCCCTCCTGTGTCTCCCACTTGCCTGGACATAGAAGGCTGGCCTAGATTTGTGCTTCTCAAATTCTCAGTGGTAAAGGAACCCTATCTTATAATTTCTGAATGTTCAGGATACATTTGTAAAAATACATTAATATTAAATTACTTAAAAAATAATTTTAAAAAAATTCAAAATATAAGCCCCAATTTTTAATTATATATTTAACTGGCATAAATTATGTCTTAATAATTAAATTCAGATATACATAAGAAAAAGTATAAAAACTATACACGTTGCAATGACAGTGTGCATGTAGAAGATTGATAGTGGATTACTTGTCTTCACGTTTGGCAGTCATATCCAAACCCAAAATTATAAAGAACATAGTTGTTCATGTAGAATGCCTATACACAAGCTATAGAAGAAAATGTTAGGAAATAGAAGTTGGTTTAGGCAAAGACTGGGGGAATAGAGAAAAGTAATATCCAAAAGTGTGGGTTGGAGGTGTTACATTGAGTATAGTTGACTAAAGAAAATCTTAAGGAAGCCACAACATCCAGTGGAATGCTAATAAAATCCTTGTATTATAAAGTACTGATCCCAGCATGTGCCTCTTCTATTAAAAATTAAAGTAGAGCCAATAGAATATTACTCAACCTTTTTAAGGAAGGAAGTTCTGACACATATACAGCATGGGTGAACCTTGAGGACATTGTGCTAAGTGAAATAAACCAGACACAGAAGAACAAATATTGTATGATTTTACTGATATGAGGCACCTAGAGTAGTCAAATCTATAGAGACAGAAAGTTATGCTTATTCAGTCTGCTGACTGTCAAAATCTTGGTTCTGTGGTGGATAAAATCATTTATCAGTGTGACATAAAAAACAGACTGATATAGATTCTTTTGTGTCCCTGATGGAATCCAAAATCACATTGGCCTAAGTCATTCTGAAAGGTCAAGAAAATAAGTAGGCTTTTCACAGGGTGTTCATTCATTCATTCACAGTCTTTCTGCATAATTTGCTAAAAGATAGACATTGTATCAGCAACTGTGACTGGTAATACAGAAGGCACTATGGCAAAACTGACAAATCTTTGTTGAAAGACTGATTTCAAACATGGGAGCTTGGATTTCTCTTTTCTTTACTCCGGGTCTAACAACTACCATGAACTTGACAGAATATACTGTGACAGAGTGGTATTTTGGTCTTGTCACCAAACAAGAAGATAGAAAAGAAGTAATATATTGAAAACGACTAGATGTAGCAAATACTGTCCCTGGAAGGGAATTGGAAAGGGCCAGGTATCAAGTAGGATTTCATTCAGTTACTGTGACAGAAAACCCCAAATAGTTGTGTCTTATTCAAGATAGCTGTTTTTCCTTTTTTTCCCATTTAAAAAAAGCCCCCAGGGTACATAGTACACCTAGGTACAGTATCTCCACAATGGTCAGGAATCCAGTCCTCTCTTACTCATTATGTGGTCTGATCATGTCAGAGACTAGGGAAGGGGCGGAAAAAGGAGCTATTGTTTCATGGGTATGGAGTTTCAGTTTGCAAGATGAAAAATGTTCTGGAGATGGATGGTGGTTATGGTTGCACAACAATGTGAACATACTCAAGACCATTTAACTGTACATTTAAAAATGATTAAGATGGTCAATTTTATGTTATGTGCAGCTTAACACTATAAAAAAATAAAATAGAGAATATGAAGTTAAAAAGCACGAAAGAGTTTTCTGCCATACCAATTTTGGATAAAATTGGAGTTCTCAAATCAGTACATCTGAAGAAGGCAAGACCTTTTGCTGATGGAGTAAATATATTGCTTTTAAACATAATCTGGCTTAAATAATCAATTGCAAGTTCATTCAAAACTCTCCTGTTAGAAACATAAGGCAGTGACCTTATTATAATACTGCCCAATAAGATTTATAAAGTTTTAATTACTCTCAATTATCATTTATATTGAGCAGCAGGTCAAAATAAAAGTGTAGGTGACTGGGTCGGGGCAACAGATACCCCTTAGAACCATGCATTATTATACACATTATACAGAGCAGGTTAAAATCAGGATGATAAGGTAATTTGTAAACCTTGTGAATTAATCTGTGCCTGATTGTCTTTTTAAATGTCTCCTTGAATTGTTGTACTCTTTGATACATTTTACCCTCACAGAAAAGAAAGACATTTCCAATGCTCTAAATGTCATACTTCACTGATGAGTTAGTTCTTCCATCCAATACTTCTGAGCTCAGTGGCTCTGAAATTCATACCTGAGAGAGAACTTTGTAACATGAATTTTCCCATTGCTGTCTTTACCTAACTTGGGTATTGTACATCATCCTAAAGCAGGATCACAAATTTAGAGGATGGCAGTCTCATATCTAATCTCTTTCAAAATTAACTGACAAACAATTAATTCTCATCATACTACCCTCTCTCTACATGCACACTTTTACCCTCCCCTATAGTGTGACTAAACAAAAGAACTCAAAGAAAGTATGAATACACTTCTCTAAAACTGTTCATTTTACATATATGTACAACGTTATCTATAGCAGATAAAATACACCATCTAATAAGAACATAGAATGGTGGCAGAAATAACTTTAGATTTATTCTTCACACCCTTCATTTTCTCACTTGGGAATGAGGAGACCAGAGAGCTGAAACAACTGGACAAGCTAAGTAAGATTCTGTGATTCTCACAATTAAAGTCTATGTGCATGGTTATAACAACTATTTCCGTAGTGGAGTCCATTTATGTGTGTGCTATAATATGATAAGTCTCTTGAGTGTGTGACTTATTTGCTATGGCCATAGTAGTATTTAAAAAAGTATAACCTAAGCACAAAAGCTTACTCAAAAAGAATGCAATTCGTCATCTGTGTCTCTCCAAAATTACTGAAAATAATCCAATTAATGTTATTTCAAGAAATTTTTATGTCCTTAATTCTATCCTGCCCCATATTCTGGGCCCTCTCTTTTACCAGCTCTCCCCTACAAACTATTCCTTCTGTCTCCCATACCATTTGAACTCTACTCTTCTCCCAGTTTACACATTCACTGACATAGAATACACATTTTTATTGAAGTCATACTAGACATTTTTGACTTAGTTTAATTTTTGTTGGATCCCTGTTCATTAGTCTAGAACTTAAAATCAGTCATTTCTGGCTTTACTGGTTTTCTCACGCTCTTTGATTGCAAATTATCAGAGGCATGATGAGAAAAGATGGGCTTGAATTAGGCAAACTAACAGCTCTCTAAATGATTGGTCTGAAAAACGTACATGAATGAACCAGCACACCAATGGGGGAAGTCTTAAATTTCAGGGTCTTTAACTCTGACATTATTAACAATTAGCAAAGACAGGAGATTTCAAGAGCTTTCATGTGATCTGAGACTTCGAGAGATCACAGATATCTTAATGGAGTGTATCAGGATTTAAAAATCTTCCTACCAGCTGGAATAACTAACATGTCATAAGGTCCACTAGGAGATGATCAAAGCCATATTCAAAATGAAGTACAAGATGGCCTGAAACTCAGAAAGGAATCTTTGCAATCCAATGAGAAATGCCTTGTAACCTCAGGGACCTCAGAGGCTGAACACCAGAGGCCGAGCAGAAAATGCTGTACAGAGATTTGTCCTCAGGCTGCTGAGAGGAGAGCCAGCAAGTCTAGAAGGGATAAAGCTTGAACAAACACATAAGCAGTGCCAAGCCAAGTTCACTTCAGAAAAGAAGGGTTATGTCTTTATTTGGAGGCAAAGCAAAGGCACCCGGGGCCCAGATGCTCACAAACATTGCTGACCAAAGTATATTTTAGCTCAATGTCAGTTGAAGTTAGGATCAGAAACAAACACTGCTACTCTGTAAACATTTTTTTTTTCTTTCCAGCTCTTGGGGAGAATTTCATGTTTACCCTTAGTTGTCTGATAAAAGCACTGTTTGAACATTTACAATCTTGTCTCACATCAACTCGTCAGAATCCAAAAGATATCGACAGACTGGAATTATAAATCTACTCTTCCAAGATGAATGTCGATGGCATGAATGTTGCCGGCTTTACTCAAGTAGCTCAAAAAGAAAATAGACTGTGAATCTTTAGCACAGCATAAGGAAAAGTAAAAAGCACTCAAGTATATTATTTTAATAAATGGAAAATTAAAAGTGACTACAAAAATAGCTGAGATAGGAGCTCAGGCTTCATTCCTTTCCTAGAGGATAGTATTGACCAAATTGCACTCTGCTGGATGAACCAAATCTGGGAGTGTTAGAATTAATCACTTGGACATGGGCCTGGACACACTCAAATGCATTCAAGAAGCAATAACCATGATATATTGGAGAAGCTAAATATGGTAATATTGAAGGATCTGAGGATTTTGATCTCAAATAAGAAACAGCCTATAGTAGATGTGATTTCATATCTGAAGATCGACCATGTGGAAGGCAATTGGATGGTGCTGTGGTTTGGATGTTTGTCCTCTCTAAACTTCATGTTAACATTTGATTCCAATGTTGGAAGTGGGGTCTGATGGGAGGTGTTTGGGTCATGGGGCAAGATTGTTTATGAATAGGGTAATGGCCTTCCATAAGTAAGTTCTCATTATATTAGATCCCTTGAAATCTGTTTGTAAAAAAGACCTTGGCACCTCCCCCCCCTTACTTCCTTTCTCACCATATGATCTCTACGCATGGCACATACCCTTCACATTCCACCTTGAATGGAAGCAGCCTATGGCACTCACCAGATGCAAATGCCCAATCTTCAACTCTCTAGTCATCAAAATGGGGAGCCAAATAAACCTTTCCTTTTTTATAAATTACCTACCCTCAGGTAATTCTAAAAATACTAAGACGGATGGTCTTACATGGTAGAAAAATCCTTCTCCACTAGGCTTTGAGATAACAGAATAGCCTCTTAGAGAAAAGAGTGATGTATCAGTGGTCCCCAAGACCAGGCCTAGATCTAATTATTCTCTGGAACTCACAGGACCTATAAGTTATTATAATCATACTTACAGTTTGTGACAGTGAAGCAAAACAAACAAAATCAGCCTAGGGAAAATACGTCAGAGGTAAAGTGCAAGGGAACCCAGGCACAAGCTTCCAAGAATTCTCTCTCAGTGGAACAGCACAGGCTGCACTGAATATCTCCAGCAGTTAGTTGTAACAACATGTGCAATGTGGTGTCTACCAGGAAACTTCGCTTGAGTCTTGGAGTGCAGAGTTTTTATTGGAGGTCAAACACAAAAGCATATGACTGGGCATGATTTCTATGCCTCTAGACCCTAAGAGGAAAGCAAGTGCCACCATAAAGCACACCACTTACATGCACTATCTACACTTTTGTAAGCATGTCTTGAGCCCCCAAGCATGTAAAGCCCTATTAGCAACTAGAAAATTCCAAAAGCTTAAATCACAGGAACCACCTAAGGACTGGTCACCCAGTGAGCATTTCTTGGACAGGTGCAGGGTTTGAACAACCCAGGCCTGCTGAGTTAATTCTTTCCTGCACAGCGGACAAGATTGGTTAGTTCATGGTGAGATTCTGTGTGTGTGAAAACTGGTTCCTTTTGCCTGCATCCTCCTTTTGACTGGCTCCTTGTGGAAGAGCCAGGAGACTGGAGCAAGATTCATTTTGATTTGAAATCTTTACTTGGTCCTATGTAAGCTCTATTAATTTGAGCTAAAATACTTTGGTGAATCTTGAAAGAAATAGCGTGGTTATAAGTGTGCCTGATAAATGCTATGTGAATATTTGTTTTCTTTTCTCCTGAGTTGCGGAAGTTAGGATTCCAGGGGAATCATTATATTTAGACTCCATTTCTCTATTTCCTCACTGCTTCTAAAACATCAATGTGCACACAAAAACAACTGGAGATCACATTAAAATACAGATTATAATTCAGTGGGTTTGGAAATAGGCCCCTAAATCTTTGATTTTAGCACATTCCTGGGTGATGTTGGCACTATTGGACTATGGACCACATGTTGAGTAAAGAGATACCAAAACATACCATCTTGCAGGTGGTGGCAGTGCTATATCATGGAGAAAAAGCAGATAGTAGGTTTATTATAGTCTCCATATATTTGCACCCTTTAACATCCTCTTCTGTCCCATCCATCTCAACCTGTTAGAACCTAGAATATTGTGGAGTAGTTTTCAAACATTACTGTTTGAAATGACCAAGAATTACCCAGTTAAAAGTGTGGATTCTGGGTCCCCTTCATACTGGTTCAATTCTGAGATGAAGCTGGAGAATTTGCTTTTTTTATTGCTGTGTTTCTAAAGTGGAACCCTCTGGGACCTGATCTAGGTAGTAGAGACTTCAGAATCTCTACATGAAGTTTAGGAGTATCTATATGATGGAAGGGAAGAGATGGGTGCTGGATAGCAAGCACCTAGTTTCAGATGACTAATATTGTGTATTTGTTTGGGTGACTTTGAGTGAGTAGATGGAAGTCTTGGGATGGTCTAAGACTCTTTTTCATATTATTCCTCAGTGCAGCCGCTGGAGGCAGGCCACCCAGGAACCACATTTGAGGAAGAGGTGTCTTTAGGCAAGTCGCTTAACTCTTTTAAGCCTTATCTGTCACATCAGTTGCAAGGGGAGTAGTAATGCTTACCTGGAATGTGATTTTATCTCATTTATTTATCTATTTATAGAGGTGGGGCTCTTACTATGTTGCCCAGTTTGATCTTGAACTCCTAGCCTCAAGAGATCCTCCCACTTCAACCTCCCAAACTGTTGGAATTACAGGCATAAGGCATCACACCTGACCAAAATGGGATTTTCTAATCAGATAACTCAGAGAAGACACCCAGGAAATTTTATTTGTCATTTGGATTGGAGTAGGGACTTCCTCAGTACTCGATCTCTTCTCTTTATTTCCTTCAGAAATGATGCTGGGAGGATTTAAAAATAAACATGTAGAAAAAAACCAAAGTTTTGTCCTGATGGTCACATAGTGCCTTTTCCTGGAAGCTTGTCCAGTGAAGCCATCAAAACTGATGCAAAGGAGACTTCTCCAGAGTCATGTAAACCTGAGACAGAAGAGTCGTGTCTAGATTTCTAGTTACAAAGTCACCTGCCCCTCACATATTAAAAAGAAAACATTGGCACTGAATCTTAAAATAGGAAGTACCTTGGAGACCCCAATCCCTGGCTCTTCCTTTGCTTGTATAGGGGAAGAGACTGAAATTAGGAAAGGTTTGATGATGACCTCTGGCAATATTAGAATTACAAACCCAGTCCCTTCTCTCTCACACAATTATTTCATCCGCTGCCTCATTCTGCTTCCCTACAAATAGGAGCAAATTAACTTTTTCCAAAACAGCACACCCTGTGGGGAAATGACTTGAAGGTCAATAATGCTTGTTTGTATTGACTTAAGAAATAGTCAAGCTACTAAAAGGGTCGATGCTAGTTTTCTTCCCTTGACATATTTATTAATAATTTAGGATGTGGAGAAAATAGGATGCCTTCTGGAATTGATATTAGTTGTAACACGTCATATGTCAGGAGGAAAAGTGAACTAAAGCCAGGAGATCAAAATGTTAGATTGTGAGATTAAAATAATGCTAGATATCCTTTTGAATGGGCAAATAATGCATGGTGCTAGTACAAATAAATATGTGTATGTTGTTTTGCTTTTTATTGTGGCTTATTTTTATGGTTGGTTTATAGTGGTTATGTTTGAATTGTCTTAAAAAAATGAAATCAATTCTCCTCTATCCAGATTATACTCCAGGTGAACATTGTCTTTTTTTTTTTTTCTTGAGTCAAGGTCTCACTCTGTTGCCCAGGCTGGAGTGCTGTGGCACAATCCCAGTTCACCACAGCCTCAACCTCCTGGGTTCAGGTGATCCTTCCACCTCAACCTCCTGAGTAGTTGAGACTACAGGTGTGCACCACCACAACCAGCTAATTTTTTTATTTATTGTAGAAATGAGAGCTAACTGTGTTGACCAGGCTGGCCTTGAACTCCCGAGCTCAAGCAGTCCTCTTGCCTCAGTCTGTCAAAATGCTGGGAGTATAGATGTGAACCACTGTGCCCAACCAAAACATTGCCTTTCAAAGTAGTCCATTTGTAAGGCCACATTCTTAATTCCAATGCTTTTGACACTACTTAAAACAGTCTTTTAAATGCCTATGGTATTTTCTTTAAATATTCTTATTAACAGAAATTTTTTCTGCAGAGTCATCTAGCATATTTGGAATGATGGTGGGGACAGTATTGGCAATAGTAGGAAACTGCCAGGGGAGGAGGGCAGATCTCATCAACAAGGGTACCTACATAATGAACATTTGTATACCTAACCCTGAATTGGACCCCACATCTTCAAAATAAAAAATCAAAGTAAAATAAAATTAAAATTAAATAAAATAACCACAAAAAAACTTTATTTACGGGAAGATGTGTGCTCCTATAAAGAATGTGAAAGGTTGAGAAAATCATTTGGAGTAAAACGGAAAGAGTAGTAGATGACCTAAAACATAACAATGTCTTCTAAACTGATACATGTGTTCTAAATGTGTAGTGAGATGATGTGATATGAGGGAAGTACTCATTCTCCAGATGTGTCATTGCTTGTGCTATGGTCTATCCAGGTGACTCTAGTTAGAATGGGAAGCAGTTTTAAAGATGCACATGCTCTGAGCTGCGTTTGTCAAACATTTAACCAGCACTCCTGGTGCAATGGTGCCTCCATTGTATTTGTCAAAGATGTGCCAAGGAGGAGCTGAGTCACTGCAAGATTCATGTGATTGTTAAATGTGGAAAGCAGTAGTAGTAGATGTGTCAGACCAACATGAAGACGGGCAGAGGAGGTCTGAAAATCTGTCCATTTCACCTGGTGCTTTCTTGATGCAAAGAGAAGGAAAATTTTTCATCTTAAAGTTGAAGCAGAGAGACGGATGGAGACTTGGTTAAGTGTTCTTTGCCTCAGTGATGCTACTGAGTCTCTTGGTGAGTCTCACCACTGATATCCTATGCTTTGTCCAGAGGAGTAAGCTAAGGGGATGGGAAGAGGTACTTAGTAGCAGGTGCACATTGAGTGAGCCCAGAGGAGAGCTATTTTGAAGCATGTGCTGTCTTCTTTATTTGAGAGAATTCAACTCTTTCGAGACACTGGGGTAAAGTATAGCTTCCTAAGGTGGGGAGAAACTTGAAAATTAATGCCGATATTTAGTATAGAATTCTTATTATCTTGTAGGTTGATTTCATATCGTTTGAAAAGTTGTAGGTTCAAAAATAGAAAAGCCAGGACAAAACATCAAAAAGAGAAATTCTATCTTACACTGATCAGAGGCCATAGGATATGGGATGAAGGAGCTGAGAAGTAAGATGTCACAACTTCATGCGTTTGCCTGGAGTTGGTGCTTCCTGCTGGCTGGGGTGCCTTGGTTTTTATTTTATATGGCCCCTCACTCCCCAAGAGTCTCCACTCAGCTTCCTCACTGCACAGTACTCTCAGAGTTCCCTTACCAGGGGGCAAGAATGAAAGCAGAAAGGCTCTAGAGATTGAATCTCCAGACCTCACACAGCATCCCCTCTGCTACATTCTATTGGTCAAAGCACATAATAAGGTTATACTCAGTTCAAGGGTGCAGAAGGAAATTCTGAGTCTTTATGGGGACACAAGGAGGCACCATTCATCAGACATCATTATGAAGGCATGCCGCAGCATTTCTTTCTGAATTGTTTCTGGAAGAGAATATGCCCTGTGCCTTGACTTCTGAAATCCATGTCACAAACCCTCAAGTGGCTTCTTCCATGACATAGTTTCTATCTATTGGAAAACTAAATTTGGAAGAAGGAATTGATAAAGAGAGAGAAAACGTTTAACCTTGACTTTATCTCTCTCTCATGCTATCTCTCTCTCCATATTTATATATAAATTTTTGTTATATGCATATATAAAAATATGTTTTTGTTAAATATATTTTTGTTATATAAATATATACATATATAACGAAAACTTTACAAGTTTTGATATCTTGCAGTTAAATTTATTTATATGATTGCTAACCTTATCAATTTATTTAACATATTTCAATTAGTAATACATGCATATGGTACAAATTTCAAAGGAAATAAAGGGCATACATCTAGTGAAAAGTAAGCCACTTTTCTGTATTGTTTTCCTCTGCCACCCAGTTTTGCTCCCAGAAAAAAACACGTTGCTGTATTTGTGGAAAATTTACATAATTTTATTCTATTCAAATCTATCTCGAGACTAAACGAGGAGATTCTATAGAGTCAGAGAAGGAGGTGGTATTTGTTTGGTTACAACACACTTTGAAGCCAGAAGCTGACTGTACCACATTCTGCAGCCTCGCAGATTAGAAACAAAAATGGCAGAAAGAGAAAAAACAAATGTAGACATGTGTACAGATGTACAGATAAGAATCCAGGAAGCCTCACTACAATGCATCCTTCTGACTTGCAAAATGACCTGCAGAGTGACAGTATGGAAGATGATTAATTATCAGTCTGGTCTCCCAAGTCATCTGAAAGAACACTTTTTAAAGGACATATAAAATATT
Source organism: Cephalopachus bancanus (assembly GCA_027257055.1). Taxonomy (NCBI): domain Eukaryota; kingdom Metazoa; phylum Chordata; class Mammalia; order Primates; family Tarsiidae; genus Cephalopachus; species Cephalopachus bancanus. The sequence continues at coordinate 192,104 of JAPVLO010000738.1, read as the reverse complement.
AATAATGTCCCCAAGTTTATTTAGCTAATGTGTGATACCAATGTACAATTAGTTCTTGTCTGGAATGCTACAAAGTGACTGTTAAGTCAGAAGAAGATTCAGGAAATAGACACGAGCTTGGTGGGAGGCAGGCAAAGCTATTGAGTAGAGTAGAATTAGCAGTTCATTTCAGCAGCATACTTGGGGCAAAAGCCAGGTGGCAGAGAGCTGAGTAGTAATACAAAAGAGCGAGCAAGTAATAGATAACTCTGTTAATACGTTTTGTTGCGAAGGAAACAAAAATAGCTCAGACAAGTTATATTATCACAGGTGTGATTTTTTTTTAATCGGGAGGACTTGAACATTAGCCCTACCTGTTGCTACAAGCCAACTTACAACTGGAGCACAGTAAGTTTTTTGAAGAGTCATATGCATTCCACCCCATCCTCAGTAGATACTTGACCTGCAATTGTATAGACATCTCAGCCTCCCATGAGCTCAGTTGGAGATGAGAGGCAGGGTTAATTATCATAGGTAGCATTGACTGAGTACTTACTACATGATATACCCTGTTCTGTCTCATCTACACAACTTATGCCATTTTACCTACACAGCAATTCAGTTGGGTACCATTGTTATACCTGCTGTATAGATGAAGAAACTGAGATCTATAGAAGTTAGCTTGTTTTCAGCAGGCCACTAAACTTACAAATGGCAAGGCTGATACCAGACCCTAAGTAGCCTGATGAAAGAAGCCACCATGGTATACTAACACCCCTGTATGAGCCTCACATGAAAGGACTTCAGGGACTAGGTAAACACATTCAGGGATATTTGATCATGTAAACCAACTTTGTTGTAGCCAGAAAGTCCACAAATACAGAGACTGGGACCAAGTGTTGTTCTTTGTGTTTCTATTTCCCTCTCACATATTTCATTGTAACACAATTAATTTTTTTATCATCAAGACAAAGCTCTTCAAGTGTCCGGTGATTAGTCAACAGTGGAAGTAACTCTGAAGACAACACAGATGTATCCAGTCAATGATGACTGAAAAGACCCAAAACACAGAAATTTGTTCTTTTCATTGTGAAAGGAATGTTTGTAGCTGATAGAAGTGGGTGATTATTTAATTATATGGATCAACTTTACTAGGTTATGGTGGTCAGACACTAGTCTAGATATTGCTGAAGGGATGTTGTAGATATAATCAACAGCTACCATTGGCTGACAATAAGGAGATGACCCTTGATAATCTGTCCCTTGAAGATCTAAGAGCAAAAACAGAGATTTCTTACAGTAAAGAAATTTGGCCTTGAGACTGTAGCATAGAAATTCAACCCAAGTTTCCAGTGTGCTGCCTACCCTACTGAGTTCTGACTTACCAGTCACCATAATCATGTGAATCAATTTCTTAAAAGTAAATCTGATAGATAAATGATAGATAGAAAGACAGAGACACATATATCTACATTTGCATCTGTGCCTATCTATCTAGAAATCATCTATCATCCATCTGTATATATTATCTGTCATCTATATCTATGTATCTACCTATGTATCTAACCATCATCTATTTATCATTATCTACCTATTAATATGTATCACCTATCATCTATATTTCCATCACCTATCAATCAATCTATCATCTGCTACCTACCTACCTAATTATCTATCCATTTGGTTTTGTTTATCTAGAGAACACTGACCAAAACAGTCAGTGTGAAGAGACAGACCAAGATCTTTGATAGCTCACAGACAAACAATTCACAATAGCAAAAACATGGATCCAACTTCACTGCCCATCAAAAGTGGAATGGATGAAGAAAATGTGGTACATATACATGACGGAATATTACACAGCCATAAAAAAAGAACAAAATCATGGAATTTGCAGCAAATTGGATGGTTTGGAGAATAACACTTAGTGATCTTTCATAGAAACGAAGAACTGAATACCTAATGTTCTCACTTATAATTACATTAGCATAAGGGAGAGATCGGCTGTCGGATGACACTGCCAGGGGCAGGAGGGGGGACATGTCGCATCACAAAGGGTACCTTGTCCTAAACCAAGGGAAGTGAGGGCCAGTTGCAGGTCCAAACTTCACCTGCGTGAAGCCTGCTTGTGTAACTAATCCTGACTTGTACCCCACATATCTATAATAAAAAAATAAATGTAAAAAGAAAAAAAATCCCTCATATTTCCAACACCTGCTTTCTGTCACGTTGGCTATCTCTTGATTACTCACACCCAGGGCATCTATCTGAATAAATTCATAATATTTCATTCTTGATTTTCAATTGTTGTTCTCTTTGCTTGATGTTTTCCATCTTTATCACAAAGATTTTGTCTTCTGGTCCGTTTGCGTTCTTCCCTAATGTTTATTGGCACATCTATGTTCTTTTTTTTTTTTTATTGTGAAGTTGTGGGATGCAGTTAAGGGTTAGGTATACAATTGTGTTTCATTCAGGCACCCTGTTGATATAGGATGTTTCCCCGTACCCAGGCAGATATTTGTTACTGTTAATCCCATCTCCCTCCCCCCACCATAGTTTCCCAGTATGGTCAGTCATTTTCGTATAGTATTTCATTGGATGTTTAAGGTCCATTTTATGAGTGAGAACATGTGATACTCAGATCTTTGTTTCTGTGAGAGGTCACTCAGTATTATAGACTCTAGTTCCATCCAGGTTGCTGTGAAATTCATGATTTTGTTCTTTTTTATGGCTGCGTAGTATTCCATCGTGTATATATACCACATTTTTTAAATCCAGTCCTCTTTTGACGGGCAGCATGGCTGTTTCCAGGTTCTTGCTATTGTGAACAATGCTGCGATAAACATGCGTGTGCAGGTATCTTTTTTATAGAGTGATTTGTGTTCTTCAGGATATATTCCCAGTAGGGGGATTGCAGGGTCATATGGGAGGTTGGTATTTAGAGCTTTTAAGAATCGCCACACTGCTTTCCACAGAGGTTGCACTAGTTTGCACTCCCACCAACAGTGTAGAAGTGTTCCCTTTTCACCACACCCTCTCCAGCAGCTGTTATTTTTTGAGTTGCTGATAATTGCCATTCTGACTGGGGTTAGGTGGTATCTCAGTGTGGTTTTGATTTGCATCTCCCTGATGATTAGTGAGGTTGAACATTTCTTCATGTGTTTGTTGGCTGCTCTGATGTTTTCCTTTGTGAAGTGTCTGTTCATATCTTTTGCCCATTTTATAATGGGGTTGTTTGTTTTTTTCTTTTCAGCACGTTTGAGTTCCTTGTAGATCCAGGATGTTAAGCCTTTGTTGGACCTGGAGTTGGCAAATACTTTTTCCAAGTCTGTAGGCTGTCTCCCTGCTCTCTTGATGGTTTCTTTGGCTTTGCAGAAGCTTGTCAGTTTAATAAGGTCCCACTTGTCTATTTTCTCTCTTATGAGCTGTTGGTTTTGGGTTTTGTTCAGGAATTGGATGCCAGTTCCGATTTCCATGAGGGTTTTTCCTTCATTTTCTAAGGTTCTTATGGTTTGAGGTTTTACATTTAGGTCTCTGATCCATTTGGAATTAACCTTTGTGCATGGGGATAGATAGGGGTCCTGTTTCAATCTTCTGCATGTGGTCAGCCAGTTTTCCCAGCACCTTTTGCTGAATTGGTTCTCTTCTCCCCAGTGGTAGGTGGTGGAGGCTTTGTCAAAGATGAGTTGGTTGAGAAATTGAGGTTTTGCTTCTGGAATCTCAATTCTATTCCATTGATCTATATTCCTGTTCCTATACCAATACCAAGCTGTTTTGATGATTGTAGCTTTATAGTAAAGTTTGAAGTCTGGCAGTGTGATACCACCTGCTTTGTTTTTTTTGCTGAAGATTGTTCTGGATATTATTGGACATTTGTGTTTCCATATGAATTCCTGCATTGTTTTTTCTAGGTCTGAGAAGAATGTTGCTGGTAATTTGACGGGTATTGCATTGAATTTGTAGATTGCCTTAGGTAAGATGGACATCTTCACAATGTTGATTCTTCCGATCCATGAGCATGGGATATTTTTCCACTTGTTTGTGTCAACTTTGATTTCTTTGAGCAGTGTTTTGTAGTTTTCCTTGTAAAGGTCTTTCACGTCTCTGGTTAGGAAGATGCCAAGGTATTTCATTTTTTTGCGGCTATTGTGAATGGAATCGTGTTTTTTATTTGGGTTTCTGTTTGTTTATTATTGGTGTAGAGAAATGCGATTGTCTTTTGTACATTTATTTTGTATCCTGAGACTTTGCCAAAGGTCTTTATCAGTGTAAGGAGGTTTTTGACAGATTCTCTTGGGTTTTCAAGGCATATAATCATGTCGTCTGCAAAGAGAGATAACTTGACTTCCTCTTTTCCTATTTGGATACCCCTGATTGCCTTCTCTTCTCTGATTGCTCGAGCCAGGACTTCCAATACTATGTTGAACAGGAGGGGTGAGAGTGGGCATGCTTGTCTTGTTCCAGTTTTCAGGGGAAATGGTTCTAATTTTTGTCCATTTAGGAGTATGCTTGCTGTGGGTTTCTCGTAGATGGCTTTTACTATTTTGAGGTATGTTCCCTGTATGCCTAGATGTTCAAGGGTTTTTATCAAGAAGGGGTGCTGGATTTTATCAAAAGCTTTTTCTGCATCTAATGATATAATCATGTGGTTTTTGTTTTGACATCTGTTAATGTATTTAATAACATTTATGGTTTTATGAATGTTGAACCAGCCTTGCATCCTAGGAATGAAGCCTATTTCGTCATGATGGATGATTTTTGAGATGTATTGCTGAATCCGGTTTGCTAGGATCTTGTTGAGAATTTTAGCATCTATGTTCATCAAAGACATTGGCCTATAGTTCTCTTTCTTTGCTGGATCTTTACCTGGCTTGGGTATCAATGTGATGATGGCTTCGTAAAATGATTTGGGGAGCGTTCCATCTTTTTCAATCGCCTGGAATACCTTCAGTAGGATTGGTATCAGTTCCTCCTTAAATGTCTTGTAAAATTCTGCTGGAAAGCCATCTGGTCCAGGGCGTTTTTTTGTAGGAAGTTTTCTTATTACGTAGTCGATTTCCTTGATTGTTATTGGTTTATTTAGGGTCTCAATCTCTTCTTGTTCCAACTTAGGTAGGTTGTGTGATATCAGAAAGTCCTCCATTTCCTTAAGGTTTTCAAGTTTGTTTCCATACAAGTGTGCGTAGTAGTCTCTAATGATCTTTTGTATTTCTTCAGGGTCAGATGTGACTTCATCTTTTGTGTTTCTCATTGTGCTTATTTGGTTTTTTTCTCGTTTTTTCTTGGTCAGTCTAGCTAAGGGACCATCGATCTTGTTTATTCTTTCGAAGAACCAGCTTTTTGTTTCATTGATTTTTTCTATTATCTTTTTGTCTTCTATGTCCTGGATTTGGGCTTTTATTTTGGTGATCTGGATTCTTCTGCTGAAATTAGGGTTTTCGTGGTCTTGCTTTTCCAGCTTCTTTAGGTGGCTTGTTAGGTTGTTAATTTCTGTTCCTTCCATTTTCCTCATGTGTGTTTGTAGGGATATAAATTCCCCTCTTATTACAGCTTTTAAGGCATCTCAGAGATTTTCGTAAGATGTTTCTTCATTTTCATTTGTTTCCAGGTATCTTTTGATCTCTGTTTTGATGTCATCATTGACCCAGGAGTTATTTAGCATCATGCTGTTTAATGTCCATGTCTTTGTGGGTTTTGGAGGGACTTTGTTGGTGTCAATGTTTATTTTTATTCCACTGTGGTCCGAGATGGTGCATGGTAGAATTTCAGTCCTTTTAAATTTGCTTATGCTTGATTTGTGCCCAATTATGTGGTCGATCTTAGAATATGTTCCATGTGGTGATGAGCAGAATGTGTATTCTGTGGTCTTTGGATGGAGTGTTCTATAGGTATCAATTAAGTCCATTTGGTCCAGAGTCACATTGAGGTTCCGGATCTCCTTGCTGATTTTTTGTCCTGATGATCTGTCTAAGGTTGTGAGTGGTGTATTAAAGTCCCCAGTTATTATGGTGTTAGAATCAATGTCTTTCTTTAGTTTTCCTAGAAGTTGCTTTATGAATGCTGGCGCACCTATGTTGGGTGCATATATGTTTAGGATAGATATTTCTTGTTGATGGAGTGAACCTTTTATCATTATGTAGTGGCCCTCTGTATCTTTTTTAATTTTTGATAGCTTAAATGGTATTTTGTCTGAAATTAGGATCGCGACTCCTCCTTTCTTTTTTGTTCTATTCGCCTGAAAATTTGTTTCCCATCCTCTTACTTTGATTCTGTGTATGTCTTTTCTAGTGAGATGGATCTCTTGAAGGCAGTATATTGTTGCCTGTTGATATTTTATCCATTTTGTCATTCTATGTCTTTTCAGGGGTGTGTTTAGTCCATTCACGTTCAGACTAATTATTGAAATGTGAGAGTTCGTCCCTATCATGGAGTTCTTATTGAGTTGTTGTTCTTCCACTTGGTTTTTTCTTTTTTCTTTTTTGTCTTTCTTTTGGTTTTGGGGTTGGTTCGTGTATATTTTATTCTTTTCCCTGTACTCTTGTGAAGAATGTTGTTCTTTTTTCCTTTTCTTCTGTGTTTAGTACTTTCTTAAGTGTTTCATGTAGAGATGGTTTGGTGGCAGCATAAGTTCTTAGGGATTGGATATCTGGGAAAGATTTTAATTCTCCCTCACTGATAAAGCTTAGCTTGGCCGGGTAAGTTATTCTTGGTTGAAATTGTTTATCTTTTAGGACTTTGAAGATAGGGCTCCAAGCTCTCCTAGCCTGCAGGGTTTCTGCAGATAAATCTGCTGCTATTCTGATTGGTCTTCCATGGTAGGTGATCTGGCCTTTTTCTCTTGCTGCCTTTAGGATTTTTCTTTTGTGCCTACTTTATTTAGGCGAATTATTATGTGTCTAGGAGTTGGTCTTCTCATTTGTTGTCTTGTGGGGGTTCTCTGAATCTCTTGTGTTTGAATTTTTGCATCGCTGATTAGATAAGGGAAGTTTTCTTGAATGATCGCATGGAAAGTTTGTTCCAATGTGGTCTCTGTTTCTCTTTCTGCCTCAGGGAGTCCGATTATTCTTAGGTTAGGCCTCTTAAGGTAGTCACTCATCTCTTGAAGGTTTTGTTCTGTCTTTTTGAGCTTATTTTCTGTGTTTTTAAGAGTTTGGGTTATTTCTATATTTTGTTCCTCAAGCTCTGAGATTCTTTCTTCTGCTTGGGTAATTCTGCTTTCCATGCTTATCAATTTGTTATTTATTTCATTCACAGTATTCTTTATTACTGTTATCTCAGATATCAGCTCCTTCCTAGTTTCTTCTTGTGTCTCCTCAATTCTTTTTAATCTCTTCATTATTGTTTTGATATCTACATTTGCATTTTGAGACCCTTCATTCTGGGGACTTTTCATTGTTTGCATTCCAAAGTCAGTTTTCTCAATGTCTGCTCTCCCAGGCGTCTGGGAGAGACCCATACTCTTCTTTTGATTTTTCTTCATTTCTGTAGATTTTTCTACCTCTCCCCCTTTCCCTCCCCCTCTTCAATTCTGTTTTTGAGGGAAGGTGGGGTTGCTTTTATTTCTCTTCTGCAATGACCTGTTCTTCCTTATGAGGGTCTTCTGGTTTTGTTCACTTTTCCCTCTGCTTTACAGTCTGTCTATTCAGCAGTATGCAGCCTTGGTCCCTAGATTTAAAAAGGGGGCATATAAAAGAGGAAAATAATGGAGGAAGGGGGGTCAGTAGGGAGTTAGAAAGAGAGAAGTGCGAGAGGGGAAACAGATATATATACCAACTATCAGGTGAGAGAGAGACACAGGGCTGGGAAGAAGTGAAGAAAGACAGGTAAGAAAGATTCCCTAAAGAATACTGATAGTTACACAGAGACAGGCCAATAAAATCAAGAAACAGTTTACGTCAGAAGGTAAACACAAAACGTGATCTAAATCAACAGTTTCAATGATAAAATCTTAAGTCAAAATAAGCAATCAGACTAGAGTCACTTCTGTGATCTCTGATTCCAGCCTCTCCCTTTTGTTTTTCGTTGCAGCGTAGGGGTGGGGCTTTGTCTCCTGTTTCCCGTTGTTGCCTTAGGAACTGAGGTAAAGTTTGTTGATAGGTGGGCAGGGCAATGGAAGTCTCTGCCTGGAGAATAGCAAGGTAGTTTAACCAGATCTGTTTTTCTCCACTTGTCTGGGTCCCCCAGTTTGGGGTCTCGCACTGAATGCCTCAGTCAGGGTGGGCCCAGAGTTCCAGAGCTCCAAAGCTCCAAAGGGCAGGCAGTGTGTGGCGAGAGTGGCTCTGGACCTCCCACAGGGTACCTCGGCCAGGAAAATGACCGGAGTCTCTGAGGGGCAGGCGCCCAGAGCCTCCCTGTGTGACTGGCGGTGCTGGGTGCCGGGTGTTGGGCTGGAGACAATGGAGCCGGGGAGAGGGCCGGAGGGAGCAGGGACCCAAAACTCCCCCACACGCTGCAATATCTGGCCTTAGGAAATGAGGTAAAGTTTGTTGATAGGTGGGTGGGGCGATGGAAGTCTCTGCCTGGAGAATGGCGAGGCAGTTTAAGCAGATCTGTTTTTTTCTGCTTATCTGGGTCCCCTGGCTTGGGGTCTCACACTGAGTGCCTCAGCCAGGGTGGGCCTGGAGTTCCAGAGCTCCAAAGTTCCAAAGGGAAGGCGATGAGCAGCGAGAGTGGCGCTGGGCCCCCTACAGAGTACTTCAGCCAGAAAAGGGACCAGAGTCTCTGAGAGGCGGGCGCCCAGAGCCTCCCTGTGTGACCGGCGGTGCCGGGTGCCGGGTGTCGGGCTGGAGACAATGCAGCCGGGGAGGGATCTGGAGGGAACTGGGACTACAGACTTCCACACACGAGTAGAACAGCAACAGTGGTGGGGGGTGCGCAATATCTGGCCTTGCGTGGGAAGTTCCCGGGCCTAGCATCAGCACAGTTGGTGGCGGGCTGGGGGATGGGGGAAGAGAAGTAATAGCCTTTTTGGGAACTCACATTCAGAGAATCTCACCAGTTCACCTATGCCGTCGCCATCTTGCCCCGTCTCCTCACATCTATGTTCTTTTAAGTATTTCATCAAGATTATCTAAATTTATATTTTCTAAAATTTTATCTTTTTATAAAGGCAATACATGCCACATATATAACATCTTTACAGGATTCATTATTTACCAGTCACTTTAATATACAAATCAAGAAGTATTGTTTTCAGTAATCTAGCAAATGAATACATGTTTTGACTACAATTGATTCATGTGAAAAGCATGTCCAATTCAATAAAATTAATTAATTAACTATGCAATTAATATCTGAATGCATTTGTATGTCTATTGAGCTATCACCTATCTGTCAACCATCTAGCCATGCACGAATACTAACAAACTTTCCTTCACTACAATATTAATACTTGATCATTGTGTTATTCTAAAATTTCATTTGTACTTTCACATTGTAAACACATGGCTGGGTGTGGTGGATTCCACTTGTAATCCCAGTACTTTGGGAGGCCAAGACAGGAGGATTGCTTGAAGCCAGGAGTTTGAAACCAGCCTGGGTAGCATAGTGAGAACCTGTCTTTAAAAGAAAAAAAAAATTATAAATCCAACTGCTAATTGAGATTATTGTTTAGAAAAGCAACAACATAACTCTGTAATTTCTCCAAAGATCATTTGAAAAATTTAATAAACAAAACATCTTACACAAATATAGCTCTCACAACATACAATTTAAAAACAATATTTGATTATTTGTAACAGCAAATAATAAATGGTTTTAATCTCTACAAATTTCTTACATTATTTGTATTCAATAATCCATAGCTAAGCATACCTTTTTTATCCTTTTTCTATCCAGTTAGTGTATACATTTTAAGTATTAAATGGAAGAATTAGATTCCTAGGAGAGAAAAATCACACATAAAAGATATGTGAATATTTAATAATAAAAGTAGAAAATATATTGCAAAATAAAGTAAGATATTTTATTATCTCCAGTAGTGTCCTTTTTCTTTTAAAAACCGTTTTATAAATTATTTTCCTTGGTTCACGGTGCTGCTTAAATTCTCTCTGAAGTCTTTGCAATGATATTACTCTGCAGATACCTGAATTATGTCATATCTACAGATCCTATGAATATGTAGCCATAGCAACGAACAGCACAGGTAACAGTCCTGATTTTATATAGATTCATGAGTCCTTAAAATTAGACTTCTTCCATTTTAAGAAAAAGGAAAGAAACATATCTACTTTTAAGATTTAAGTATAATGAATATTTTACCTACAACAATCATGTATAAATTGAGTGTTTTGAAATAAATGTGAGAATACACAGGACGCAATGGACAAAACATATATTCTAGTTTGACATGTCAGAATTGCAAATTGTGTGTTGAAAGGGAAAATCTGTAAACCTTGCTACTTCACATTAGTGCAAAAAGTAGTTGAATTATACTACAATTTGAGGGTATATACATATTTATTACTTTAAGAACTTGCACACTATGTGAAGAAGAGCTTTGCCTTACACAGGTAGCATTTTGCTAGATGATGCCTAAATCATCATGAATTCTCATTTAGTCAGATCAGCAATAATGAAATTGTATTATAAGAGAGGAATATCTTACTGACTGTAGCTTAATCTGGTATTTGCAGAAGTGGCTTTTCATCAGGTGTGGAACTTGAATTAACAGCTGATTTCCCTCTGCCTTCACCATACTTGGACTCTCAGAAAACTTTCCAGTATGATAGATAAAAATTGTAAGAATCTGATGTAAACTTCTGGAGGCATGGATTATGGTGCCCACTTTCTAAGGCAATGCTTAAAACAAAGATTTTAACAGTAATAAACTCCATTCTTGTGAGTTCCTCATTTCCTCCCTCAAAAATTGTCCATTGATTTTCATACTCAATGACATTTAATTCTGGAAATCCTCCACCAGTTCAATGCAGCTTAAATTATTTTTATCTCTCCCTCTTTTTTGATTATCCATTGCTTTTAAAAATTAGCATCCAATTTTTCTTGCTTCCTCATTGTTTTGTATACTACAAGGATACTTCCCAATTCTTGTATCTTTAGGTTTTCTCCAAGTAAATCAACAAGGGAACCCCATCAAATCTCTTTGTAGATAGACAGTTCATCTTTCTTCTTTTTTTCTGCTTCTATATTTGTCATTTACAATTTGAGACCCAGTAAAGACAAAGCCATACATTTCTTGCAGCTCCTGTGTGAGAAGTCTAAGGTCTACGTGTGTTTCTTCCCTACATGTCCTTTTCTAAAAATTTGGCACCTGATGTTCACACACAATTCGGCCTCTTGAAAATGGGGGTGGTGGGGATGCAACATCAGTAAGGGTACCTGATCTCAAACCAAGCAAAGTGGGTACCAAAGGGAGGCCCGAACTTTACCTGTATGACGTCCACTTGTATACCTAATCCTGAATTGTACCACACATCTTTAAAAGAAAATATAAATTAAAAAGAAAAAAAAGAAAATGGCAACACTGACTTCATTCATGTATTGAGTAAGTTCTATGGACCAATCATGTTACTAGATTCTTTGAGAGCATGTTACTAGATTCTTTGTCTAATTGTTTCAAATATGCTGTAGATTTTCATCATCCCCATTTTATAGATGATGGAGCTGAGGGTTCTTTGAGATAAGTGACTGGACAAAGTTTCATGGTGGGAAAATTAGAATTTTTGAGGGGACAATGTCTTAGAGTTCATCCAGTTCTGACATTTGATACTTAAATTTTGTCGTGGAAATAAAGTAAAATGACCTTCCACTAAAGACTCAACAAATAACTTACCTCAGTTGTAGAAAAGTCCGTGCCTGTGTTCTTAGCTGACCTTACAGATTGAGATATTCAGTGACCTTCTATGAAGAAAGTGAGGAAAGTCTGAGAAAAATCCTAGATTCTCTCCTCAATTTCTTCCCCATGAGTTTGCCACGGAAACCAAGTTTCACCATTAAGACAAATCCTGTACCATCAAAATACTCTGTTCTCAATGGAGTCTCATTTTCATGAGATGCTAATTCTGATGCTCTGGGAGAAAAAAAAAACTGTTTAATGATTAAAATTTGGAAGTCCAGGATTAAATAAAACTGAAACAAATTTTATTTGTTTTCTGTTTGCTTTTTAAAGTCCATTACTTCCTATTTATTACTGTCTCTGGAAAAATGACATACAAATAATAATGCATGCATTCACAAACTTATCAGTTGACTTGCTTTTTTGACACATTCAATACTTATTAAGAAACCTCAAAGAGTGTTCCTCTAAGGGACTACTATGTTAATTTTTTTTCAGAATGCCCTAATTAAAGTGTAAGAAGACTAATATAATAAGCCAATGGCCATCTCTCAACCCAGGGTTTGTTAGTTGCATGCTAGAATCACAGGGGGGTGAGGGATGCTTTAGAAGAACATTGTTGCCAGAATCTGTTTTAATTGGTCTAGAGAGACAGTGGAATTTTCTAAAGCTGCCCAGTTTATTCTAATGTGCAGCCAAGGTTGAGAACCATTGGCTTGGGCCTGAGTACAAAATTGGGTTATGGAGTGCTGTGCAGTTGTGCTGGAGAGTTGTGGGTGGACCCTTGGGAGGTGAGAGCTTGGGGTGTAGATGAGGTGATGGACGTAGGACGTCCAGACCCTGGAAAAGCACATATTAGGGAAAGTTTAAAACCCTGCATACATCAGCAGCACTTAGGGCTTTGAGATTGATGTGAAAAATATTGCAAAAGAGAAATTTAAAAAAAAAATAGTAGAATACACTTTTCTCCATATTATACTTTTGCTTTCTACCTGCTAGTCCTGGTTGTTTGAGGACATGTAGCGAGTTAGATACTTAGCTTCAAGTTGAAATAGTAAGTAGAGTGATGATTCTCTCTTTGTGTGACATATACTGTGCCTGTCCCATGTCAGTATCAATAAACATTCATCAAAGTAAACACAGTCTTGATTTTTAAATTCTAAATTAACACTTGACGTAAGACACATTAAGAATCAGCAGTGTGCTAGTCATGCTAATTGTCAAACCAATTCCAAATTATAGATTTTAGTCCTATGAAATTGCAGAACTCTGGCAATGGGTGCAAGCCACAAATAATATGCTTTCACTCTGCCTGTGAACTGTTACATTAAAATGCATTCAATTTATCTTTAATTTGTAAACTGAAGCAAGGAGTCAATAAGTTTCCCTGCAACCTATTTATTCACTTGCCTTTGTAGCTAGAGTACAATGCCATCTCTCTACAGGATATGGATACTCCTTCTCTAATCTTTAATAATTAAGCACATGTGATTGTCCCCACTTCTGGTTGCCTAAGCACACTAAAATTGTGCGCATTCATTTTCTTTTCAATTATTTCACTTATAGCCCCTATTTTCTCACAAGATAAAAATCATGTGTTCAAGTACTTTGCAAAAAGTATATGGTAAGCTTTATTGTAAAACTATATTTACTTTCAGAAAAGCAGCTTTGGACTATAAATATATTTGAATGAGGGCGAAAATGCAAAACCAATTTTTTGTTGTTTTTATGCTTCAAATCTAAAAGTCATTATTTTTTTATTTTCTTCCTGAAAGCATTTTCTTTTCCATCTATAAAATGCCTGAGCATCTCAAGGAATTTTAGGCAATAAAAGCAAAACGGGTTTTTGTTTTTGATAAAAAATATTGAGTAGAAGAAAAACGTCAGTAATGTTCTTATGATGTACTGTGGGCACGGCTCTGCTGGCCATGTATTATTTAGGACATTGTATATGGGAAAATGCACTTTGCAGTTGGGTTTTAGAAGAGAGATTTTAAAAATGATATTTTGTGTCTGAGTTGTGCTTTTACCAAATCAAATTGGCAACAATGTGTGTCTGTAGGTCCCGAGCATGCAACTTTCATCAGATGTACACACCCCATCTTAGTTTGATACTCTAAGGCAAGCCACACTCATCCCCACTAAGTCAGATGATTTTACATGGCTCTTGGCATCTCCCTGTATTTTTATCCTACTGATTTTACCAAATAACCAGAGAAGGAGAATAATGACTAGATTTAGGACCAGACAACTTGGAAAAAAGGAGAACATGGGTAGACTCCAAACAAAAGAAGAAACGAGATGCCTTGTTTGTTTTTGGTATTTACAACTTTTCAATTTATTTGCTCTGTCCCCCACCTCTGTTCCTGGCTAGCTCCACTGGGTCTAGGAAACTGGTGCCCAAGTATTGAGCCATAATTGTTCTGGATCTGAAATGTCATGTCTGAGTTCTTCGCCCCCTGCATACATATTTTCCCAGCATTACATCGTCTTTATTTACTTTCTTTTCCCATCATAATGATCCCATCAGGCTAAACATTAACAAATTAAGATGGGTGAAATAGCTAACGTAAAAAGGCTAGCTCATTTCACAAATTAAAATAAAAGCATGCAGCATAAACATGCTTTTAATTTTTAGTGGAATTTCAGACTGTTTTTTCTGCCACTTGAATATCTCTTCCTCTTCCAAGGCTGGGTTTTCAAGGTCATCCCTTCACCACCTGCTGCTGTGACCCCCCCAGCCTCATGCCCCACTCTTGGAATAAATCCTTTCTTATTGAGAACTATCATAACTTTTTTTTTTGAGACTCCCATTGCACATTTAATTCTGTCTAGTAGAGTTAGCTACTGTCATGCTCTTATTTATATGAGTTACTTGATAGCAGAGTTGGAGTTTCCTGTTACCTTAACATCTTCTGACAATTTCAGCAGAAACAATGACTCTTTCATGACAAGGAACTTCTAGTTTAAAACCATAACACCCCCTCCCCCCCACTGCCAAACTTTGCTCTCTCCTCCCCAAGGTGAAAGACTGGATTAAGTTTTGCATCTCCAGACATATAGATCTGAATTTAAAAACATGTTGATGCTGTACATTATTTGTGTGTGAATTGACCTTTTAAAAATGCATCGTTTTTAAATTTGCAGTTTAATAAAACTGCTAAGTGTGTAAAATCATTTTTATTCATCTGGTAGAATACAATACTCAAAGTAGAAAGAAAGTCTACTCAAAACTCTTGTATATCTAAAACTTATATTTGGGGTCACTATATAAAATAAATAGACTGAAAAAAGATACATCCTTCTGCAAAAAAAAATTTATTATTTTCAGCAACTTTAATAGTTATATTTTTCTTAATCAGTTGAACCCTGTTTTCTATCTTTTTTTGTTAGCTGAATCATATTTGGCTATTTTTAACTTCTTTTAAGTTTATGCAGAAATCCTAAAGTTGGGAAAGAAAATCATTGTACTAACAATGTCTATTTTCCCAGAATGAAGGGAAACTTTTGCTTGTGAAAGTTTAATTTGCAAAGCACAATTTATAACACTATAAAGAGACATTTCTCTTGTAACCAAGAGCCCTATCATTTCTTTTCTCATTCGACATCTGCAGAGTAAGAGTAAATATTTCTTAATTTAGAGGAAGGTAAGGCAATTTTTCAAGTGAAACCACTAAATTAATCCACTAGAGTAGGCGTTATTTCCTCCATCACCCGTCTGCCTTAAATATAGTACCTGCACAGATGAAGCAAATGCAAAAATAGCTTCAGATTTAAGTAGGTGATATTGTCTCACATATAAAAGATGAGTCTCTCTTGTGGTATAAAAGTAGCTGTTTTTAATACTTTTAGCAACTTTCAGTGACTTTATTTTTCCATATATTTTCTATATTTGGAATGTAATTAATGGAAAGGTTTAGCTTTGTCCTTCAAAAGGTTTTCATTTTTCTAGTAGGCTTGAGTCACTTGCTAATAATAAACTAGTGGTATATTTTTTGGCTACCTACTTATTTTCTATCTAATTCAGTTATTTATTACAGCTTGTCTTGTTCCAAAAGCTTTTAAGGTGGTGAACATTAAGAAATGTTATCTTATCATGTATCAGTCTCAACTTAAAGATTTCAGAACTCTGGCATAAAAAAGTAAATGAGCAAGAGAAGTTTCCAGATTAGAAATATGATTCTGGTAATGTATTTAACAAAATATCCATTATCCAAAATATTTCAATTACATTCATATAATATTATTATATACACAGACATGCACATACACACATTTACATTGTTCCCTCAGCTTCAGCCAAAATTGATTCACTCAAATGTACTTCCCTGATTTAATTGGTAGAGAGATCATGTCTCTTGTTGCCTCTATTTGTAAATTAAATTTTAAGCTCATACTTTGAGATATCTTCTTTGTTTATAACATATAAGACAGAGAGATGAAACATAAAATGTAAATTTTGAAAAAAGTGATAGCCAAACTCCCAAGTGAGGAAATCATCTTCTGGGAACAGAAGCCAGACAGGTCCAGAAGTGAGGAGACACCAGGAGTTTAATTCCTGTAAAATGGTGGAAGCTGCTCCATGAGTCTAGGAAACAAAGCACTTTTTTTCCAGAAACAAGAAAGAAGAGTTTGAAGAATGCTGCTAGTCATTGCTCAAAGCTAAATTTTCTATGAAGTTGAGATCCTAGGGAGGAGGAAAGAAGCAGATGCTACGTCACTGCCAAGAACCAAATTAGGCAGTTTGCAGATTCAATAAATGGGACTCATGATATTGCCAATTGCATCTCTGGGCAGGAGATCCAACCTGTTAGGATAAGACTGTAGAGGGGCCACCATAAAACTTTTGTTCTGAGAAGGGCAAGAGGAAAAGGAAGTAGAGAGATAAAGAGAGATGTGTGTGCAGGAGAGAGAGATAGGGGGAGAGAGAGAGAGAGAGAGAGAGAGAGAGAGAGAGAGAGAAGAGAGAGAGAGACTTACCTTACTCACCTGAATGTCCAAATTTCAAAAGTTACAAAAGGAAATCTAAAAGCAGCAAAGACAGTCTTCCAAATTAACCACAAATTCAGATTTTAAAATATATTTTAAATGAAATTATCAACACTGGCATTTTTGAGAGAAGTTATAACTTCAGAACAAGACCTCTAATGCTTCAGGATACTGCAGAAGAGAGCCAAAGAAAGACACATGCAAGAAGAAAGAACCAGCATGAAAAGAGCAAAATAATAATGAAACAGGCACTGGCAGACACCAAATAAAAACAAATGGGCTTAGAAATTTCAAAATTAGAATTAGAGAAACAAAAAAGATACAGTAGCAGAAATAAAATATAATCAAAGTATAGAGACACTCTACAATCAAAGAGAACACTGAAAAATAGTACTGGGGAATAACAAAAAGTGATAAATAAAGAGCAGTTAAGAGATGTTTATTGACATGAATTTAAAAGAAGGTAAGAGAGAAGAAGTTGTTAAACACTGGTAAATTTCATAAACCATCCACTTAGACCAAACAATAATAATTGTGAATATTTCTCAAAATAAAATCAATTATAGACCACAATAAAAGGGATGATGGTGTGGGCAGGGTGGTTTTCAAATAGTAAAAATATGCTGAATTTTAAATATGTAGAATGTATACTTTATGGGAAATGTGTCACCGAACTTGTATATACTCAACAATAGGACCTTAACACTCTGAACTTACAATTCTTTCTTCCTAAATGCTTTTAACATCAAATTTGCACATCCACGGTATAGTCCAAAGCTGTGGAAATTTAACAAAAGCATCCTGATTCTGTCGTATCTATAAAGACTGACTTTTTCTGAAGTTTAGGGCCATGCTACTTAAACTAAATGTGGACATAAATCCCCCCAAAATGCAGATTTTGGTTCAATAGGTCCTTGGTGGGACCTGAGATTCTGCATTTCCAACAAGCCCCAAGTGATGCTGCTGCCACAGGTCTAGAGAATCTATATTGAGTGGGAAGGTGTGTCGATACAGCACTCTCCTGCTGTTATTTGTAAAGCAGGGAACACTCCTTCAGGATCTAGCTTGAGTGTTTAGAGAATGCATAAAGTACGACAAAAAAAAAATCTTTAGAAGCTGGATGTTCCCTACTCCCTGTATAATATATATATTTTTTTATCTCTCTTAAGGAGGTCTCTAAACTCTCCTAGGTCAAAAGCAAGTGATAGTAATCTCTCCTTTGCAAAGAGCAAGAAGGTATATATTTTTGGCTTTGAGACCAGATGGTCTCTGTCACCACTACGCAACTCTGCCTTTGTGGCATTGTGTCGTGAAAGCAGCTATAGACATTATGTAAATAAAGGGATGGTCTTGGCTGTGTCCCAATAAAACTTTGTTTGCAAAAACAGGGAGCTGACAGGATGTGTCCCATGGGCCATAGTTTGCAGATCCCAGACAGTAAGGTAGCCCATGTCAACAGTCTTTCTGTGCTATTTTGAGCAAGAAAGTCCCCAATTATTCCTTGATACTTTCTATACACTTCAGTTACTAATCAAGTGCTTTTTATTCTAAAAAGAAGCATCCACTGATTTCTCCAGAACTTGGGTGTGCATATGCTCATGCTGATCCACTGTAGCTGAGTAACTGGCAGACTCTGAGCAGGGGATCTTGGTTTTCCCACATTGCCCCTACTTGATATCTACCTCAGGGCAGGTGAAATCACCTGGTCTTTCATTTTGAGACAAAAAAAAAATTCAATCCCAAGAAGGTTAAGCCAGCTACTCAAGGTCATAAATCTAGTTCACAACAGGATTGAAACTGGATCCCAGCTTTCTGATTTCCTTATCCAGATCTCTTCCTCCTAGACTAATAATAGTCTTTTTTCCTGTTGAATGTCTACTACCAGCCCTTTTGTAACTTCACCTCTCCTTTAATGTATTATAGTATCTGTATATTTTATCTTTATCTAGGACAGCTTTTGATCAACAACAACAAAAAAGTTGTAGGGAAAATTTAAATGACATCAACTATTCAAAACTCTATTCTCCTTGAAAAATGAATTGTCTATATAACCAGGATTAGAGTGTGATTTCCTATAATAACAATATCTTTCTTTACTGGGAGGGAAATCTATGGAGTCTTTTTTTCTAGCTCTTACTACTGTTCAGACAAGCAGTATCTAGCTTGCAGCTATCCTTAATAATGCAGGCAAGATACAGGGAAGGACACAGAAAGCCCTTCTTTTTATACTGCATTTAAAAGGCCTTTGCTGATATAGATATTTTGTTTTATAATCCATTCTGCGATGTCTGGGAGCAATTTCTTTATGTGACCTCCTCTTCCAGTGACAGGCACGGTTATCTGTTTCCCAGCTGCAGCACATGAAGTGTCTGTCCACGAAGCGTCTGTGCACTGATAAGGGCCAGCAGTTCAGGCCATTTCATCTTTTCTGCCATGACTCTTACCCAGATGCATCTTATTCTTTTATTTTTCCTGTACAGTTTTTCTTGAATCAAGTATTACAGCCTTATGTTAAACATTTAACCAAGTACTTTAGTGTTGAGGTAAAATGCTTAGAAATATCTGATTCTAATTTTTCATAGCAAATGCCACCTCACACGTTTCTTCACCACTGTACAATGCAACCATGTAATCAAAAAAACATTTGTACCTCCAAAGCTACTGAAACTTAAAAAATAGTGAACTGTTATATATAACATAATAGATGAATTAAAATAAACAAATAAAAATAAAACAAGGCTATAGAAGAAGAGTAGAAAGGAATGAAGTGAGTTCGCGTCTCCAATAATGGAGCTCAGAACTAGTGATAGTTTTTCATCCCTCTGTGGGCACATTTTTTCCCCAAACATAGAATATGCTCATTGAATATGTACAGTTTCAAGAGACAAGAATAAAATGCATAAAAAAATACAAGTACATTTCTTAGGGAAATCCATGCCTACTCTGCATTTTGAGAGCTGCTTCTAGTTGTTAGCCTGACTGTACAATACACACATTTATAATTCATGATACTCAAGAGAGAAAATAAACAAAATAATATTACTGGGCATGAACTTTGTCTTCCATAGATGTAATTCCACCCATGCTCTTTTTATTACTTGGGCAGAGTCACTTAGTCAAAATAATATAGCATGGAAAATGCCTACAGGCTTTGGTGTCAGCAAAGCTGTGTGATGTTGCTAGTAAGAAATATTCTTATCTACCAAAGGCACAGAGATAGCAGTTAGCATTAACCATCAGCTTGTTCCACACTTAGGAGGACATCCATGCACCAACAATCTCCTAATAACTGAATCTTTCAGTTGAGACGCCTTTGAACCTAAACTTGAAAAAATGCTACTGAATCTTAAACTTTTAGAGTACCTTGTTGTAGAACAACATGTGCAATTATTAATACAATGATCTCCCTTAGTTTTTCAAATAAATGTTATTGTCCCTATGTTGCTTCCTATGAAGCATAAGCATGATATACAGGCAAAGGAATTCAAAATAGAAGAGCGAACACATTAACCAGTATTTTACTTATTCATACTAGCATAAAAAAATGGCACTGCCCCAAAATGTCTCCATCTTGATTTGAAATCTGTAGAAGTACGCACTTTTAGGAGGGATAAAGGATGCCCATTCTGCCAGCTCATGGTCCAGAGATAGGATTAGAAGTTAATTCTTACTCCTATTAGCCCAGTGGCATATGCCACCCTATAGCATAGCACAACTCTAGAACAGCACATTACAAGCCTAAGGGAGCAAAAAAAATCAAAGCTAGACCACACCTCTAGTTTTCATCTTCCCACCTGTGGAGGCCAGCAATATGTTGAAAGACAAGAGTGTAATTTTCCTCATCAGTAGAACTGGTTTTCAACCTGGTCCCACCTCTTACCTATAACCTTGGGAATAAACATAGCCCCCCAGGCTCAATTTTCTCATTTGTAAAACAGACATATTGACACCTAGCTTACAGGAAAACTGTGAAGATTCACCAGAGGATACATGCAAACAACTAAGCAGAATGCCTAGCCTTCAAAAGGTCTGTTATAACCAGGAGTGATTTTTCTCCTCAAATCTCCCACCAGGACATGGCCACCATCAAGCCTTCCCTAACACACAGGAACAAGGTAAGTCAAACCTCCCAGACCCAAGGCAGTCTAGAATCAGAACTGTGTTACAAAGCATGCAGCAGTAGTACTTGGATCTGCATTTTATTCATAGAGGAGCTCAAAAACATAACTGCTTTAATCCAAAAGGAGATGTATTTTCTTCTCATGGCACTTCAAAGTCTCCTACCACCACCAGCACCAAAATCTCAATTCATGAATTGCCCATATAGATAGATAATTATGAGTCTTTGAACCCCTTCATCCTAAATGCTTTCCTTCAAAGGAAAATTTTCCAGCAAGGGAACTGTACCTTTAAAGTGGGGCAGTGGAGGAAGCAGAAAACATGAATCTATATAGATACAGGAAACCATGGTGGATCCCTGCTTGGCTAAATTGGGTCTCTGTGCCTGAGGGTCTTCAGTGTTTTCCATTTGCATTAGCTGCTTATTTGGCTTCAAAATCTTATGAAAATGCAAAAGCAATTGGACTTGGGTTTGAGCATTTGAAACACTCATGGAAAGAACTTGAAAAGAATGTGTCACTTTTCACTGTCTTTCTAGCCTGTTTTCATGAGGTGATTTTATTCTCAAGCATCTAGTGACCAGGAGAAGTCATTATGTCTTCATTAGCATCTGCAGTCCCATATGGCACCTTAAGTGTGGCAAGTATGAGCATGCTAATTTTCTCAAAGAAAGCAACATTAAACTATGTTTCTTGTTAGAGGTGGGAAACAGGTTTGCCTGCCTTATCATTCTCACTAAACCTTATGGTTTCCAGATTTAAACCGCCTTTGTGAGGTCTGTTAAAGTCTGTGGAATGTGAACTCTATTTAATCAACACATAATTCATTATCCTATTTCCTCTTCAATGACTAATGCACAAGTCAGACTCTTCAGGGAGTTTTTGAGCCAAGCATGAAAAGAAAGAGACAGTAGAGGAGAAATTGCACTTACTGGAATGAGTATTTGCCAGATGACTCTTGTGATTTCAGATGAACTGTTCTCTAGCCATTTCTTTTCTCTACAATGTTTGGTTATTATTGTTGTTGTTGTTGTTGTTTTTCCTGTTTCTATCCCATAACCCAAGATTCATAACTTTTTTTGTTTCTTCTACGTACTTGATTTACAAATGTTAACCTCTTCAAGGTGAAATTTCCCAATTTATGTAGTAAGAATGGCTTTATCTAACAAACATCAGGTCTTTTCTGACTTCTGGACACTGTGTTAAATGTTTACACTGCATGAATTCTTTCCATTCATATAACAATCATATGATGAAAGTACTCATGCTATCTTCATCTACAGATGAAGAAATAAAGGTACAGGAAAGTTAACTTGTCAGGTATACAGGTGGGATGGTCAAAGCCAAGACTAGAATGAACTCTAATGCTCCCTCTCCATACTTGCATAAAAGTGTTAAAACAATTAAGCAAAACAATGCTTGTAATGTGTCCAGTCCAATAACTGGTGCACAGAAGGCAACTGCAAAATAGAAGTTGGTCTCATTTTTCCTGAAATAGTGTTATTCCTGTGACCCAACATTTTTGCTTCTTTCTAGTCTTTGTCCTCTTGATTCATCTATTTTACTATATGACTCTTGTGCTCCTTAAATTTCATTAAGATAATCATATTACCATTCCCTGGAGTGATGTGAAGAACTATATTCTTCATCCAGGAGCCCCCATCAACCACCATCCTTCCTTAGGCAAGACTTATTCCTAATCAGTCCCTACTTCAAACCTGTAAGCTGCTTGCACATAAGTGCTCAATACTTCTCAGAATCTGTATCTTTCTTACATATGGTAAGTATTCAATTAATAATATCTGTGTGCTCAGTATACCCAATGTAACCCTTCATGTGAATGAGTTTGCAGAGTCTTTTCCATTGAATGCAAGAGTTGATTTTATAACAGGAAAGAATGTTATGGAGACAGATCACTAGAGAGAAAAGGGAGAAAATTCCCACCTAAAGAAAAATGTTGCCTTCCTCAGACTTTGCTTGGGTAAGATACTGCATCTAACTCTATACCTCACCTCTCTCTTGCTCACAGCATGGGTTAATCTAGCGTGAGATAAAAACTTATTTCAAGGCAAGGACAAATATAGTCCTTCAAAAAATTTTTTTCTAATTTTGTAAGGGTAGTCTATAGAAGTGTAAATGGCTCACAACAAGGGATTGCTTTTCAGAGAATTACATGCAAAATACAGAAATCTCTAGATTTATCTGTACCTTAACTTTGACAAAGAAACATTTAGAAGGTAAGAGCCATTCTTCCTAGAGTGGCCAGGTGAAGCAGCTGGTGCCACAGCTGCTCTGCTTGGATTCTAGCACTTCCTGGAGCCCAGAAGCTGAGTGCCATTTTTTAAAAATCAGCAAAGCCCTTCCCAGGAAGAAGCTGCTGGGAGTGACTGCTGGCTCCAGGCTCTGCCTCACCATCACAGCACCTGGCAGGACACTGGCAGCAGGGGCTGGGAAAGGGGAGGACATTGAGGGAGCCAGAGGCAGAACCCCATTAGAAAAGACAAGCGAGGCACCCTGCCACCATCTTGAAAACTGGGCAGGGAAGTGCTCCGGTTTACTCACCATGGAGTGACAGACCTGATCTCTGTGACCAGAGGGTTAACTACTCAGGGACTGATCATGACTTAGAGGGAATATTCTGCAAGCACAAACTTTGGAGGGACAGGATGAGTACTGGTTCTCAGGCAATCCATCCCCTACCTGGATTCAGCCATGGGACAAAGGGTGTGACCAGAAAAGGATGAAGAAGACCCCTGAAGAAATCAGTGGTGAGTCCAGGGCTGACCCAACCCCTTCCTCCCCAGCAATCCTCTGAACATCAGACCCACACAAATGGAGCACAACTGAGAAGGACAAACCTAGGTGGAGCCTGAAAATCAGCAGTATGGGAGGAATTTACTCCAGGATAAGCCTGACTGGGCCTCCCCCCAACCCAGTACCTGGGGAGGAGACAATATGGCACCTTCTCACAGGAGGAGATCCCCCTGACCATACAAGAGTAGGAGGAGAGGACTGAATCCCTAGCCATCTCCATTGCCCCCTATTTTCTTGGACCACGTGGAGACATTGTGAATATGGCTGCAGCTCCGCAGGAGACAACA
Organism: Cephalopachus bancanus; assembly: GCA_027257055.1. Lineage (NCBI taxonomy): Eukaryota > Metazoa > Chordata > Mammalia > Primates > Tarsiidae > Cephalopachus > Cephalopachus bancanus. Next base: position 168,123 of record JAPVLO010000738.1, on the reverse strand, counting down.
GAGGGCTTACCTGTGAGCAGCTGAGAGGAACAATTACAGAACCTGTCACAAGAGGGCAGGTTTTTAAATTTTTTTTTTCCTTTGGGCATTAATATGTATGTGAGGGTTTGATTTGCATTCTCCCTCACTGATTTTGCTTCTTTTCTTTTTTTCTTTCTTTGTAAATTATTTTTTATTTTAATGTGAAGATGTAGGATACAATTCAGGGTTAGGTATATAGACAGTGTTCATGCAGGTACCCCTGTTAATGAGGTATGCCCCTCCCTGCCCTAACAGTTTCCCTCAACTGCCAATCCCCCACCAACCAACAGTTTCCCATTACTGCCAGTCGCTTTCTTGTAGCATTATAATTGTTCAAGGTCCTCTTATGAGTGAAAACATATGGAACTCTCTTCTTCATTTCTGTGATAAATCACTGAGCATGATTGACTCCAAATCCATCCAGGTTGCTGCAAAGTCCACATATTTCTTCTTTCATTTTTTTTTTCTGTTTATGTGTGTACATGAATGATTGAGTATTCTTTTTCAGTTTTTTTTGTTTGACTTTGTTCTTTTTTTAGTTTGATGTATGTGTGAGGGTTAGATTTGCATTCCCCCTTTTTCACTCTCTCTCTCTTTTCTTTTTATTTTTCTCTTTTCATTTTGTGTTGAGTGTGTGTGTGTGTGTGTGTGTGTGTGTGTGTGTGTGTGTGTTTGGTTTTCCTGCTTTTTGTTGTGTTTTGTTTTCCAGTTTGTTTTGGTATGTGTGTGTTTAACTGGCTTTTTGCTTCGTTTTTTTGCTTTTGTTATTTATTTATTTTTGTCCATCTTATTTCATTCTACTTTTCTATGTTCCCCCCATTGCTGTTAGTATATCTTGGACTCAGGGGATACACACACATACTCATTGCATCATCATATAGAGTGGTGGTGGGGAGTGAGTCTTATGGAACCCATACCTCAGTGAGTAAACATTGTGATTTGCAAGTAGTTTCTGAATCCCAGCTTCCCATCCTCCACTTTATTTGACTCTCAAAACTATAAGGGACAGCAAAGCTTCCCACACTCAGCCCTGTTTCAAAATAGAACAAATTCAAAGGCCTGGCCAGGGAAGAATAGAGGACCGAGCAAACATCAGAAGTGAAAGCCACTCCCAATGTGACTGAATAATGGAACTAAAGAGAAAAGAAAGACACCTGTCACAAATGAGGAAAAATCAATAGAAGAACACAGATAATTCCCAGTGTACCCAAGAGAAAGTGCCTGAAAAATGACACTTCAGAATCCAAACAATGGAAGTCATCAACGACTGGCCCCAGAATATAACAGGGATTAGGCAATGAATGGAAATAGTGAATAAGACTCAAGAAAGACAATATGCAACACTGAAAGAACTTGTAACAAAGATTTTGGCCATAAAAAACTTCAGGAAATAAATAGCAAGATGACAAGCATGGAAAGCAGAATTAATTAAGCAGAAGAAAGAATCTCAGGACTTGATGATCAAAACATGGAATTAACCTCATCTGTAAAAATCATAGAAAGAAAACTCAGAAAGAAAGAACAAAACCTCCAAGAGATATGTGATTATATTAAGAGGCGAAACCTACATTTGATTGGCATTCCAGAAGAAGAAAGAGAAATGGAGAATACCTGGGAACAAGTATTCCAGGAGTTTATCCAAGAAAACTTTTCTCATCTCACCAGAAATGTAACCATCCAAATACAAGAGCTACAGAGAACCCCAGCAAGATATCAAACGAGAAGACCAAACCCTAGACACATAGAAATTTGACTACACAAAGTAGGTACAAAAGAAAAAATCCTAGAGGCAGCAAGAGAGAAAGGTCAGACTACATACTGGGGAAAACCAATCAGAAAAGCAGCAGACCTATTGACAGAAACACTACCAGTTAGAAAGGACAGAAATACAATTTTCAAAGTCTTCAAAGACAAACAATTTATGCCAAAAATGTATTACTCAGTCAAGCTCAACTTCATCAGTGATGGAAAATTAAAATCCTTCCCAGATATCCAATCCCTAAGAAATTATGCAGCTTCCAGATCAACTCTATAGGAGATACTTAAAAAGATATTAAGCACAGAAGAAAGAAAGAATAAAAGAATGACCATGCACTTCCCAAGAGAACAGGAGAACAAGAATCAACAGAGTTACATCATGACAGCAAACTTGAAAACACACACATGCATCAGCCCAAAAGTTCAAAGAAAACAAACAAAGAAAAAACTTTATTGTTTCTGATGGGAGTGGCCCTAGAGGCTGTGGGAAACAATTGAAATTGCTCCTCAGTGCCCCTCGTCCCTTTTCACAACAGATGCTCAAAAGTGTTAAGTGAACTGCATCCATTTTCAGAGGCCATTGCCCATTTGAGCCCCACATAGCACAGTGGCCTCCTATTCAGTCAGCTGGGGGAAAAGGAAGATGGTGGTGCCCTTTTTGGCAGAGGAAGAGATTTAGCCTGATTGGGCATGGCCATCTTGGAAGAAGGCTAGTGTCCATATGGCAGGGAAGACGCCCAGACCTGGGACAGCTTGGGAAGATAGGCAAGAAGTTTTCCTGTGAAAAGCAGTGGGGAAAGACTCACCCCAGGTTCTCCCTCACCATTGGCAGGAGAGACTGCTGGCTCCAGGCTTTGCCTCATCACTTCAGTGCCTGGCAGAGCACTGGCAGCAGGAACTGCAGAGGAAGTTCAGGTGCAAAGTCCCACAGAAGAGGACAAGAGAGGCAGCCCACCACTACCTTGAAGGTGGGGCAGGAAAGTGCTCCAACTTGCTCACCATGGTGCAACAGACCTGATCTCTGTGACTGGTGGATCAACTACTCAGGGATTGATCATGATCCAGAGAGAATATCCTGAGAGTACAAACTTTGGAGAGACCTGACAAGTGCTGAGTTCCAGGTGCCCCACCCCCTACACTGATCCAGCTGAGACACAAAGGGTATGGCCAGAAAAGGACGAGGAAGGACCCTAAAGAGATCAGTGAACAAATCCAGAGCCCAGAGCAGGGAAGAATAGAGGACTGAGCAAACATCAGAAGGGAAAGCCTCTCCCACTGACACTGAATAACAGAAATAAAGAGAAAAACAAGATATATGTCACAAAGGAGGAAAAACCAAAGGAAGATCACAGGCAATTTCAAGTGTACCAAAGAAAAAACACCTGAAAAATCAGACCTTGGTGCCCAAACAATGGAAGTCACCAACGACTGGCCTCAGAATATGACAGGAATTAGGGAATGGATGGAAAGAGTCAATAAGACTCAAGAAAGACAAGATGCAACACTGAAAGAATTTGTAACAGAGATTTCAGCAATAAAAAATTTCATCCAGGAAATAAATAGCAAGATGACAAGCATGGAAAGCAGAATTAATCTAGCTGAAGAAAGAATCTCAGAATTTGAAGACCAGAACATGGAATTAACCAGATCTGTAAAAAACATAGAAAGAATACTCAGAAAGAAAGAAAAAAGCCTATGAGAGATGTGCAATTATATCAAGAGACTGAACCTATGCCTGATTGGTATCCCAGAAGAAGAAAGGGGAATACAGAACAACTTAGAGCAAGGAGGTAATCCAAGAAAACTTTCCCCATCTCCCCAGAGATATGACCAGCCAAACACAAGAGATATAGAGAACCCCCACAAGACATCAAAAGAGAAGACCAACCCCTAGACACATAGTAATTTGCTTACACAAAGTAGGCACAAAAGAAAACAGCCTAAGGGCAGCAAGAGAGAAAAGTAAGACTATCTACTGGGGAAAACCAATCAGAATAGCAGCAGACCTATTGACAGAAACACTGCAAGAAAGAAGGACTGGAGCTCTATATTCAAAATTCTCAAAGATAAAAATTTCAACCAAGAATTTTCTATCCAGCCAAGTTCAGTTTCATCAGTGATGAAGAATTAAAATCCTTCCCAGACATCCAATCCCTAAGAGATTATGCAGCTTCCAGACCAGCTCTCCAGGAGACAGTTAAAAAGGTAATAAGCACAGAAGAAAGAAAGAAAAAAGAATGAACACATACTTCCCAAGAGAACAGATTCAACAGAGAATACAGTGTGACAAGAAACTTGAAAACACACACATACAACAACCCCAAAGTCAAAAGAAAATAAGCAAACAAAGAAAAAACTTTATAAGAACCTCATGACAGGGATAAACAATCACATATTAATAATCAGCCTAAATGTGAATGGACTAAATGCACCACTGAAAAGACACAGAATGGCAAACTGGATAAGAAACCATGACCCAGTTATTTGCTGCATCCAGGAGACTCATCTCACTACAAAGTATGCATACAGACTCAAAGTTAAAGGATGGAAAACGAGTTTCCAGGCAAATGGATCACAAAAGAAGGCAGGAGCTACAATCTTAATATTAGACAAAACAACCTTTAAGCAATCAAAAATTTAAAATGATACAAAAGGACACTATATTATAATAAAAGGTTCAATCCATCAGCAAGAAATATCCATCCTAAACATATATGCACCCAACGCAGGAGCACCAACACTTATGAAGCAACTACTAAGTAAACGAAAAAAAAGATATTGACACTAACACTATTATAACAGGGGACTTGAATACCCCACTGACAGCCCTAGTTAGATCAACGAGGCAAAAAATCAACAAGGAGATCCAGAACCTAAACTTGACACTCGATCAAATGGACTTCATAGATACCTACAGATTCTTCCACCCAACAACCACAGAATATGCATTCTACTCATCACCACATGAAATGTACTACAAGATCGGTCACATCCTTGGCCATAAATCAAGCATAAACAAATTCCATAAGGTTGAAATCTTGCCATGCACATTCTTGGACCACAGTGGAATAAAAATAAATATCAACACCAACAAAATTTTCCCAAAGCCCACAAAGACATGAACACTAAACAGCATGACTCTGAACAACGACTAGGTTGACACTGAAATCAAAGCAGAAATTAAATGATTCCTGGAATCAAATGAAAATGAAGAAACATCTTACCAAAACCTCTGGGATGCCATGAAAACAGTTCTAAGAGAGGAATTTATATCTCTATGAGCACACATCAAGAAAACAGAAAGATCACAAGTGGAGAGCCTAACAAATCACCTAAGGGAGCTAGAAAGAGAAAACCACCAAAACCTCAACTTTAGCAGAAGAAACCAAATCACCAAAATTCGAGCCCAAATATGTGACATAGAACACAAAAATATCTTAGAAAACATCAACAAAACAAAAAGCTGGTTCTTTGAAAGAATTAACAAGATTGATGGACTCCTAGCCAGAATGACCAAGAAAAAGAGAGAAGAAGCCCAATCAGAATACAATCAGAAATACAAAAGATCAAATCACAACTGGCCTCGAAGAAATTCAAAAGATTATCAGAGATTACTATGTACACCTATATGGAAACAAACTTGATAACCTAAATGAAATGGAGGACTTTCTGACATCACACAACCTCCTCAGGTTGAAACAAGAAGACATTCAGATACTAAATAGACCAATAACAACCCAAAATTGACTCTGCCATATGAAAACTACCCACAAAAAAAAAAGAAAGAAAAAATCCCTGGACTGAATGGCTACCAGCAGAATTCTACAAAACATACAAGGAGGAGCTGATACCAATCCTATTGAAAGTGTTCCAGACAATTGAGAAGAATGGAATCCTCCTCAAATCTTTTTACAAAGCTAACATCACATGGATACCCAAATTGGGTAAAGATCAATAAAAAAAAGAGAACTATAGGCCAATATCTCTTATGAACCTAGTTGCAAAAATCCTCAACAAGATTCTAGCAAATAGGATCCCAAAACACATCTCAAAAATCATCCACCATGACCAAGTAGGCTTTATCCTCAAGATGCAGGGCTGGTTCAACATTCGCAAGACCATAAATGTAATTAAATATATCAACAGATGTAAAAATAAGAACCACATGATTATATCACTAGATGCAGAAAAAACTTTCAATAAAATCCAACATCCCTTCTTGATAAAACACCTAGGTATATAAGGAGCATATCTCAAAATAGTAAGTGCTATTTATGATAAACCCACAGCTAACATATTGCTAAATGGACAGAAACTGGAAACATTTCCCTTAAAACTGGAACAAGACAAGGCTGCCCACTCTCACCCCTCTTGTTCAACATTGTGTTGGAAGTCCTAGCTCTGGTAATTAGACAAGAGAATGAAATCAGGGATATCCAAATAGGAAAAGAGGAAGTCAAGTTATCCCTCTTTGCTGATATGATTCTATACCTTGAAAATCCTAGAGAATCTGTCAAAAACCTGTTTGCACTGATAAAGGACTTTGGCAAAGTCTCAGGCTCCAAACTAAATGTGCAAAAGACAGTGCCATTCCTATGCACCAACAACAAACAGGGAGAGACTCAAATCAAAAGCACAGTCCCCTTCACAATAGTCACCAAAAATGAAACACCTTGGCATCTTCCTAACCAGAGAAGTGAAAGACCTTTACAATTAGAACTATAAGACACTGCTCAAAAAAATCCAAGAAAACTCAAATGAATAGAAAAATATTCCATGCTCATGGATAGAAAGAATCAACATTGTTAAGATGTCCATCCTACCAAAGGCAATCTACAGATTCAATGCAATACCCATTAAGTTACCAACATCTTTCTTCTCAGACCTGGAAATGACAATACCGAAATTCATATGGAAACATAAATGACCATGAATAGCCATAACAACTCTTAGCAAATAAAGCAGGAGGTATCACACTTCCAGACTTCAAACTTTACTATAAGGCTACAGTAATCAAAACATCCTGGTATTGGTACAAGAACAGGCACATAGACCAATGGAACAGGATAGAGATTCCGAAAGCAAAGCCTCAATTCCTCAACCAACTCATCTTTGACAAAGCCTTCAACAACAACCACTGTGAGAGGAGAACCTATTCAGTAAATGGTGCTGGGAAAACTGGCTGACCACATGCAGAAGATTGAAACAGGGCCCCTACCTATCACCGTACACAAAAATTAACTCTAAATCGATCAAAGACCTAAACATAAAACCTCAAACTATAAGAATCTTAGAAAATGCAAGAGACACCCTTATGGAAACTGGAACTGGGCACCAATTCCTATTCAGAACCCTAAAGGCCCATACCTTAAGAAATAAGACAAGTGGGACCTCATCAAATTAACAAGCTACTGCAAAGCAAAAGAAGACCATCAAGAAAGCAGGCAGACAACCCACAGAATGGGAAAAAATATTTGCCAACTGTATATCTGACAAAAGCCTAACATCTAGTATCTACAAGGAACACAAACGTGCCAAAAGGAATAAAACAAACAGCCCCATTAAAAAGTGGACAAAAGACATGAATAGACACTTCTCAAAAGAAGATGTATGGGCAGCCAACAGACACATGAAAAAATGCTCAGCCTCAGTAATCATCAGAGAAATGCAAATCAAAACCACACTGAGATACCACCTAACCTCAGTAAGAATGGCCATCATTAATAAAACAAACAACGACAGATGCTAGCCAGGATGTGGAGAGAAAGAAATGCTTCTACACTGCTGGTGTGAATGCAAATTAGTGCAACCTCTTTGGAAGACAGTGGGGCAATTTCTGAAAGTACTAGAAATTGACCTTCCATATGACCCAGCAATTTCCCTATTGGGAATATACCTGGAGGAACTCAAATCATTCTACAAAAAAAGATACCTGCACACGTATGTTTGTTGCAGCTCTATTCACAATAGCAAAATCATGGAACCAACCATGTTGCCCACTGAAGCTGGACTGGAAAAAAAATGTGGTACATATACACGATGGAATATTATGTAGCCATAAAAAAGGACAAACATATGGACTTCGCAGCAACTTTGATGAATTTAGAGTCAATCATACTCAGTGGTCTATCACAGGAACAAAGAACAGAATACAATATGTTTTCACTCATAAGTGGACTTTGAACAATTATTATAATACTATAAGAAAGGGATTGGCAAACTGGGTATCCCTAGCAGGAAACTCTCAGGGGATGGGGGGTGGGATTGGCAGTTGAGAGAAACTGCTAAGGGTGGGAGGGGCATACCTCATCAACAAGGGTACCTCCATAATGAATGTTTGTAAACCTAACCCTGAATTTATCCCACATCTTCATAATAAAAAAGAAATAAAAAAAGAAAAACCTCTATAAGAATCTCATGATGGTGATAAAGACTCACATTTCAATAATTAGCTTGAACTTGAATGAACTGAATGTACCACTGAAAAGACACAGAATGACAAACTGGATAAAAAACATGACCCAATAATTTGTTACCTCCAGGACACTCATCTCACGATAAAGGATGCACACAGACTCACAGTTAGATGATAGAAAATGAATTTCCGGGTAAATGGATCACAAAAGAAGGAAGGAGTTTTCATCTTAATATCAGACAAAACAACCTTTAAGCTATCAAAAATTTAAAGAGTTATGGAAGGACACCACATAATGATAAAAGGTTCAATCTATCAATGAGAAATAGCCATCCTAAACATATGTGCACCTAACACAGAAACACCAGCATTTATAAAGCAACAACTAAGTGAACTAAAAAAGATTTTGACTCTGACACTATTATAGGTGGGGACTTAAATACCCCATGAACAACCCTAGATAGATCATCGAAGAAAAAGATCAACAAACAGATCCAGATCCTCAACTTGATACTTGACCAAATGGACTTAATAGATATCTACAGAACACTCCACTGAACAACAACAGAGTATACATTCTACTCACCACCTCATGGAATGTACTCCAAAATTGATCACATTCTCAGCCATAAATCAAGCATAAACAAATTTCTTAAGATCAAAATACTGCCATACACCTTTGCAGACCACAGTGGAATAAAAATAAATAGCAACAACAAAATTCCCCCCAAATCCACAAAGACATGGACACTAAACATCATGATGTTGAACGACTCCTGGGTCAACGCAGAAATCAAAACAGAAATTAAAAGTTTCTGGAAACAAATAAAAATGAAGAAACATCTTACCAAAACCTCTAGGATGCCATGAAATCTGTTCTAAGAGAGAAATTTATATCTATATGGACAAACATCAAAAAAATGGAAAGATAACAAATCACCTAAGGAAGCTAGAAAGACAAGACCACCAAAACCCTAACTTTAGCAGAAGAATCCAGATCACCAAAGTCAAACTCAAATACAGGTCATAGAAGACAAAAATACCATAGAAAAAAATTGATGAAACAAAAAACTGGTTATTTGAAAGGCTAAACAAGATTTGTGGTCCCCTAGTCAGAATGATCAAGAAAAAGCCCACATAAACACAATCAAAAATGCAAAAGTTCAAATTACAACAGAGCCTGAAGGAGCACAAAACATTATCAGAGATTATTATGCATACCTGTATGGAAACAAACTTGATAACCTAAATGAAATGGAGGACTTGCTGACATCACATAACCTCCCAAGGTTGAAACAAGAAGACACTGAGACACTAAATAGACCAATAACATTCCAGGAAATTGACTCTATCATAAGAAAACTACCTACAAAAAAAAAAACAAAACAAAACCCTGGAACAGATGGCTTTCCAGTGGAATTCTACAAAATATACAAGGAGAAGCTGATAACAATTCTATTGAAAGTATTCCAGGCAATTGAGAAAGATGAAATTCTCCCCAAATCATTTTAAGAGGTTAACATCACACTGAAACTCAAACCAGGTAAAAATTCAGCAAAGAAAGAGAACTGCAGGTCAATATCCCTGATGAACATAGGTGCAAAAATTCTTAATAAGATTCTAGTAAATTGGATTCAACAGTATACCTCAAAAATCATCCACCATGACTAAGTTTCATCCCTGAGATGCAGGGCTGGTTGAGCATATGCAAGACCATAAGTACATCAACAGATGTAAAAACAAAAACCATATAACTATATCATTAGATGCAGAAAAAACTTTTGATGAAGTCCAGCATCAATTCTTGATAAAAACCCTTGATCACCTAAATATAGAAGGAACATACCTCAAAATAGTAAGTGCCATCTAAGATAAACCCCAGCCAGCTTTTTGTTAAATGGACAGAAACTGGAAGCATTTCCCCTGAAAATGGGAACAAGACAAGACTGCTCACTCTCACCTCTCCTGTTCAACATAGTGTTGGAAGTCCTACCTAGAGCAATAAGACAAGAGAAGGTAATAAGGGGTATCCAAATAGGAAAAGAGGAAGCTAAGTTTCATCTTCACTTTCATCATATCATCTTTGCCGATGATATGATCTTGTACCTCAAAAATCCAAGAGAATCTGTCAAAAACCTCCTTGGACTTTGGTGACATCTTGAGGTACAAAATCAACGTGCAGAAGACAAGTCACATTCTTATACACCAACAACAAGCAGGCAGAGAGCCAAATACAAAGCACAGTCCCATTCACAACAGTCACCTAAAAAACCAAATACCGCAGCCTCAGCATCTTCCTAACCAGAGAAGTGAAAGACCTTTACAATGAAAACTAAAAAACACTGCTTAAAGAAATCCAAGACACAAACAAATGGAAAAATATTCCATGCTCATAGATGAGAAGAATCAACATTGTTAAGATGTCCATCCTACCAAAGGCAATCTCTAGGTTCAACACAAAACCCCTTAAATTACCAACATCATTCTTTGCAGACCTGAAAATGACAATACAGAAATTCATATGGAAACATAAATGACCACAAATAGCCAAAACAATTCTCAGCAAAAGAAATAAAGTGGGAAGTATCACATTTCCAGACTTTAAACTTTACTATAAGGCTACAATAATCAAAGCAGCCTGGTATTGGTACAAGAACAGACATATAGACCAATGGAACAGAATAGAGAGTCCTCAATTTCTCAACCAACTTACCTTCAACAAAGCCTCCAACAACAACCATGGGTAGAGGAAAACCTATTCAGTAAATGGTGCTGGGAAAACTGGCTGACCACATGCATAAGATTGAAACAGTACCCCTACCTATCACCATACACAAAAATCAACTTTAAATGAATCAAAGACATAAATGTGAAACCCCAAATTTTAAGAATCTTAGAAAATGCAAGAGACACCATTATGCAAATAGGAATAGGCAACCAATTCCTGATCAAAACCCCCAATGTCCTTGCCATAAGAGATAAGATAATCAAGTGGGACCTCATTAAACCAAAAAGCTTCTGCAAAGCAAAAGATACATTCAAGAGAATGGGGAGACAGCCCACAGAATGAGAAAAAGTATTTGCCAACCATATATCTTACAAAGGCCTAAAATCTAGGATCTACAAGGAACTCAAACATGCTGAAAGGAAAAAAAAAATAAATAAAAGCCCCATTAAAAAGTGGTCAAAAGACATGAACAGACACTTTCCAAAAGAAGATATATGCACAGCCAACAAACACATGAAAAAGTGTTCATCTTCACTAATCATCAGAGAAATGCAAATCAAAACCCCATTGAGATACCACCTAAGAATGTGGTAAGAATGGCCATCATTCAATAATGAGAAACTGCCAGGGGAGGTGGGGTGGGATTGGCAGTTGAGGGAAAACGCTAGGGAAGGGAGGGGCATACCTCATCAACAAGAGTACCTGCATAATCAACGTTTATATACCTAACCCTGAATTATATCCCACATCATTATAATAAAAAAAAAGAATGGTCATTATTAATAAAATAAAAAATAACATGCTGGAGAGGATGTAGAGAAAAGGGAATGTTTCTATACTGCTGGTGGGAATGCAAACTAGTTAAACCTCTATGGAAAACAGTGTGACGATTTCTAAAAGAACTAGAAATTGACTTTCCATATGACCTAGCAATCCTCCTCCTGGGAAGATACCTGGAGGAACTCAAATCATTCTACAAAAACGATATCTGCACTTGCATGTTTATTGCAGCACTATTCACAATAGCAAAAACATGGAACCAACCATGCTGCCTGTTGAAACTGGACTGTATTTAAAAATGTGTTACATATACGTGATGGAATATTATGTGGCCATAAAGAAAGACAAACATATGGACTTTGCAGCAATTTGGATAGATTTAGAGTCTATAATACTCAGTGATTTATCACAGAAACAAAGAATTGAGTACCACATGTTCTCACTCGTGAATCCTGAACATTTACCATAATACTTTAAGAAAGGGATTGGCAGTAGCAGGATACTGCCAGGGTAAGGGAGTGGGGGACACAACACCAATAAGTGTACCTGATCTCAAACCAGGTGAAGTGGAGACCTAAGGGAGGTCCAAACTTTACCTGTACAATGACCACTTGTTTATGTATATATATATATTTTTTTTTTTTGGTTGGGGGGAGAAATTATGTTTAATCTGATACCATGGAATCAGGGAGTAAGCCGATGTACACACCATCAAAAAAATCTTGCTCCCTCCAGGAGTACAATTTATTTTATACTTCATAGACCCTTACACATCCCCAAGGTTAAATTAACAAAGGAATGATTCTAGATCTCCTGATCCCTTCACCAATGCCCAAGACTGAATTAACAAGGCCTACAGGCAGTTTTGGCACAACCGCAAATCTATATGCTGATAATTCCTTAAGGAGGGGTTGGGAAGTTATAACTTATTCCTGAGCTGTGGCCACATCTTTAAAATAAAATAATTTTTTAAAAAAGAAAAAATGTTCAAGGTCTTTCTGATGCACAATCAGCTTTCTAAGAATTGGAGTTATTTTGAAATTTGTATTTCAAATACTTTAAATATTTGAATTTCAGAATATTCAGATCTATTTTTTCTTCCACTATTGCAAATAAAAAGGCAGTCATGGAATATAAGAAGCAAACAGGATAAGATTAACATGGACATTTTATATATATAAATAAAATGAATTTCAAAATTCAATGACCCAATTTGAATTTGCATTGGAATTAATGAAGAATGAAACTGACACTAAAAAATAATCAATTTTCTGGCATGTTAAACATGGGACACATTCCCAGAATGAAGAAAAATAGATTAAAATGAAAAGAGATTAAGAATACAAATGACAAAGAATATAATAAACTTATAATTAGTGTTCTTGAAGATGATTTGAAAGCAAATGGAGCAGAAATAATAGTCAAGGCTGTAACAAAAGAAAACTTTTTTTTACTGTAAACAACAACAACAACAACAAAACCCAGTTTCAGATTAATTGAGTTCACATGGGTTTGAGTAAAATTTAATAAAAATAGAACCAAACCAAGATATGTGTGCTATCTTAGTTTAAATAACAGTGAAATAACATCTATAACCACCATGACAAAAAAGCAGGTGACATGGGATGAAATTATTGCTGGGTTGATTCCAAGCTTCCCTGTAACATCAAATGATAAAAGATCAAGTAATATCTACCGAATGTTGACAGGTTAGGATTCAGGACTCAAAAATTAAATTCACAAAAGATTTTCCTCAAATGTGAAGGCAATAGAAAGATACGCTCAGGTATGCTATAATTCACAACAGATAACAAATAGCTTTTCTGAAAGTAAAAATACTTGAATATGTATTCCAGTGTACTAACATATAGATTAAAATAATGACCCTGATGGTGAGCCCCTGATTGAATTACTTGTTCAACTTTTTATAAAATTATTGGAATTTTATTGTAATGGAAAGAATAAATGCAACATAATTATTGAAAAGAAATAAAAGGTAAAAATAATAATTGTAGTAACCACAGTTTTGCTGTGTACCTACTGGATGCCACTAACTATATTTTGAAATTCACATGTCATATTTTCTAAATCTCATGATGGTCACATGAGTTATGTATTATAGCCTACATGCATGGAGGAAAAAAAAAAAAACTTCAGCTAAATGACATGGAAATTTTGTAAAGAATAAATTAGGGATCACAGCACTGGTATACCATTTCAAATGTGATGGCTCATTAATGACTCTACATGAGTTCTCTAATTTAGCCAAAATTCAGACCAACAGTTCCCAAATGTATGTATTCCAGTCTGCACACTGGAATCACCTGAGGAGTTTCAAAAACAGTGATGTCTATGCACCCACACACCTGAGATTCTGATTTGATTTTCTGGGTTGTCACCTGGTCTTTGGAGTTTAAAAAAATCCTTCAGATGATTCTAAGGTACATACAAATTTGTGACTCACTGATTTAGACAACAATATTTGAATTGTTCTACGAGGAACTGGAAACTATGTGAGAGGAGCAGAAAGAAGTTTAATTCTGTCAATGTTCACATAAAATAATTAACAGTCATTGGTGTCTTTTCTTTTTTTTTTGAGTTGGAGTCTCACTCTGTCACTCAGACTTGAGTGCAATGGCCGCTTCTGGCCACCGCAGCCTCGACCTGCTGGGCTCCGGCGATCCTTCCACCTCAGGCTTCCAAGGAGCTGGAACTACAGGCACACGCTACCACACCTGGCTAATTTTTGATTTATTGTAGAGATGAGGTCTCGCCAAGTTGCCCAGGCGGGTGTCGAACCCACGGGCTCAGGCAATCCACTCACCTCAGCCTCCCAAAGCGCTGGGATTACAGGGTGAGCCACCGAGCCCGGCTTGTGTTTTCCATTTTGATAATTAGCTAAATATTGATTGAAGAACATGCAATACAACTCAAGAAATGCACTTGTGGGGAATATTAGAAGAATCTCGAGGAAACAGTCCCATGGAATGAGGTTGAGATAGGACAGTGATGTTAACCTGGGGTGAGTGACTACCTGGTAGACATTTGGTAGATAATATTTGGAGACATGTTTTGTTTTCATGACTGGGAGGCTTGGAGGTGACTATTAATATTTGGAGACATGTTTTGTTTTCATGACTGGGAGGCTTGGAGGTGACTATTAGTATCTCCTGAGATACTGGTAAAAATGTTGGGGGAAGGTATGATTTCCTGCTAGAACATATGGTAAGATTAATGACATATGTCCTAAACATTTAGCTTTCTTTATCTGATAAAAATTGACCACCTGTCTACATGTGTATACAGAGGGGATCCCCCAAAATGAATTTATTTATAAAAAAATAGTATATTTATTCTTCCATGTTTAATCTTCAGTTGCCTCTAGGTACTCTCTGTTTGATGCAATACACCTATCAAGATGCTTTTTCCACTGCTCAAAACAGTTTTTGAACTTGTCAATTTTGATGTCTTTTGGTGCTTCTGTCATTTTTTGTTTCACCTCTTCCACATCAGCAAAACATTTCCCTTTGAGGACTATTTTTCATCCGGGGAAACAAAAAAAAAGTTGCTTGGGGCAAGATCAGATAAATAGAGAAGTTGGGGCATGGGGGTCATGCTGGTTTTGGTCAAACATTGCTGAGCACTCAGCTCAGTGTGGGCAGGTGAGCACACATATCACCCACCATGAAATGAGCAAACAGTTGAAAGAGTCTCAAAAAAAATTTCACTGAAGCCGAATGCAGTCTCTCACAACAAAGCTAGCTGGTGGACTGATGCTGATGGGGTTTCCAGAACACTCACTTAGCAGGGAAAGCCAGTATTACAAGGGGCCCACCTTCCAAAACATAATTTTGTTTTTTGGGGGGCCCCCTCTCATACATATGTGTGTGCACATGCACACATTTTATACTATACTTCTCTTTATTTAATTTTATTTCTTTCAAGTTTGACTGAGAGATTTGATAACCAGGATGTTAGTATTTTGAAAGAGACTTTATATTTGTCTCCACTTTCTCTATGATCTTACAACTTTGGTCACTACCCATGCTATTTTTTCAGCTTGCAAATTTTGGGTGATGAAGGGTTGCAGGAAAATTCACCTTTTTTCACAAGGTCATTCTGATCTTCCTACCTTCACTCTACTTAGTCACAGAGAAGTTGCTTCTCCTCCGTGTTACCTCATTGTTTATTGAAGAAAAGAAGAGCAAGAAATGACCACACCACATGTGAGCAAACCTTCCTACAAGTATAATGACTATCTTCAAGGATCACTTAAATTCCAAAGATAACTGTTTGCCATTCCTTCACTGTTTCCTCCATCATTCATTGTTCCAATAATGTGTTGCCCCACAACAGAATTCCTCTTACCATAACCTGTTTTTACCATAATTCAAACCCTCATTCTTCATTCTGAAGGCTCTCTTGTATACATGTTAAATAAAATTTGTATGCCTTTTCTCCTATTAATCAATCTTTCCTCATCCAGTGAGTTTTCAGTGAACCTTTAGGGGTCCAATGGTCCTATTTCCCACAATGATGTCTAAATTATATTCAAGAGTGTGCTTTGAAAGGGAAAACATTCTCTCTCCATTTATAAGCATGTTTCTGGTAGACTGTGATATTTTCAGTAGGAACACATCTGTATTGTGCCTAGTATAGTATCTCAGTTATGCTCATATCCCCCAATATTATTTTTGCATTCTCCTCTTGGATGTATCTTAGAAGAGCCACATAGGATCATTAAGTCAAAGATGGAAACTCAAAATGCCAGCAGAAGACAGACAGCTATTACACAGGCATGAATCAGACTAAGTGTGAACAGCAGGGAATCAGGGATGTCTGCAATTGAGAGTGCTTGCCCATTGCAGCTGAAGGAGGACAAGAGGAGGAGAAGGAGGAGGAGGAGGAGGAGGAGAAGAAGAAGAAGAAGAAAAAACAACAAGGAGGATGAGAAGGAAAAAGAAGTGGAGGATGAAGAGGAGGGGAAAGTAATCACAAACTCCAGGCTAGCCAAAGCATTTCTGCAGGCCATTGCTCTGAGTCATGTGTTACAGAGAAAGGGGTAGAATCAGACTGAGTCTCTAAAGGAAATTTAGGCATATGCAATTCTTTTGAGTAAAATATATAGAAAACAAAAAATATTGCTGTCCTGAGTGCTTTTTACAGCATATATGTAATGCATTCTTATTTCCTCCTATTAAAGACTACTCTGAGAAAAAGGTGGAGGTGAGAGAAGACAAAAACCTATCTTGACCCACCTAGAGGACAAGTTACTGGTGTGAACTACTTGCTGTTATAGCAAGTAGTTGTGATGTTGTCTTTACAACTACCTTAAAAAGACCTTTCTGCAAACAAATGCAAGTCATGTTTTATTCACAAGTAACCGAAGCCAAAACCTTACTCAAAAGGTTTATGCAGAAAGTATAATTATTGGCTTATACAACTCAATGGTTGACCATTAGTTAGAGGCAGTAATGCCTTAAGTTGGAATGTATTCTTTAACAAGAATTTTAAGTATTCAGTAATGCGTGGTGACTACTGTGTAAGTTTTCCCTGTTGTAAAATTGTTAAGATAATTTATTTCAATGAAAGAAATCCATAGACATTATCTTTACCATTGACAAACCAACTGCTCAGACAAATTCTTTTCCGAAACTGTTTCCCAAAACAATTAGTTATTTTATACACAACAACAATTGGACTAAAAGAAAATAGTAGGGAGATGTTTTAGATAGTATATCAAAAGGAAAAAAAAGTAAGTTGAAAGAACAATTTGGTTTTTAGAATAAATCCTTAGCCAACTGTCACTTCCCATTAGCAAAATTTTAAAAGTCCACTCATTGACTTAGCATTATGACTCCCAGTTTCATCCACATTGTCCCAAGTGACAGGATTTCCTTCTTTTTTTATGACTGAATAATATTCTGTTGGATGTATAGACCACATTTTCTTTATCCATTTATCTGCTGATGGAGACTTGAGTTGTTTCCACATAGTAGCTATTATAAATAATGCTGCTGTGATCATTGGAGTTCACATATCTCTTGAAGATCCCAATTTCCATTCTTCTAGATATATATTCAGAAATGAGATCCCTAGATCATATGGTATTTCTATTTTTAATTTTTAAGGACCTTCCATGCCATATTCAACAGGGTCTTCACCGTCTTACTGTCCCATCAACAGAGTGCAAAAGTTCCAATTTCTCCACATCCTTGCCAACACTTGCTATCATTTTTTATAATAGCCATTCTAACAAGTGTGAAGTGATATCTCACTGTAGTTTGACTTGCACTTCCCCGATGATCAGTGATGATGAGCACCTTTTCATATACCTGTCGGTCATTTGTATGTCAACTTTGGAAGTGAAATAAACCAGTCACAGAAGGACAAACACTGCATGATTTTATTTAGATGTGGTATCTAAAATAGCCAAATTCATTAAAGTAGATAATATAACTGTGGTTTCCAGGACTCGAGGTAAAGAAAATGGAGAACTTTTCAATGAGTATTTTAGTTCTGCTAGATGAGTAAGTTCTGGCTTTCTGCTGTACAACATTATGCATATAGTTAACAATATGGTACTAAGGAGTGAGATTTCATGTTAAATGTTCTTCTCACAAACAAATACATAAATGGGCACAAGGAAACGTTGGGAAGTGTTTTGATATGTCTGACCTTAATTGTAGTGATGGTTACACAGGTATTTGCATATTTCTAAACTCAACAAATTGTACAAATTAAATATGTGCAGTTGTATGTATACCAATTATACCTTAATAAAGCTGTTAAAAATAAAAAGTAAAAACATAAAGTCTACCCATTTAAAAAATATTGTATCAACAGTAGAACTAGGAAATAAATATGTTACATCCAAGGCAAAGAAGATATCAAATAATTTATTTGAAAATTGATAGTATGAATTATTTTTAATTTCTGAGAATTATAATATGATATATCCAGGGCTAATGGGGAAAAAAGCTCTTTAAAAATAAAGCTTGTATATTTAAAAAGTCACAACTATATAGTGGGAAAATTTTTCCATTTAAAAATTGTTAATCTGTATTAAAGGAGTCCTGCCAAAAAAGAACTGGGAATCTTTCACGAATTTATAGGCACTATTTGCCATCCTGATCCAATTTTTCTCTTGTTGAAACTGCTTCATTAATTTAATGTGCAAGAAATAAATATTTGATGTGCAATTAGTTGGAGATTATTATGGCCATAATGGAACCTTTCCAAATAAACAGCTGCTCCAGCACTTTAAATGCATGAAAAGCAAGGTACAAAATGGAAAATATAATGAAACACTAGCTCTACAGAGAAAAAAAAGTTAAAATATTCAATTAGTGATTAAGGTGGTTGCTCATTTAGAAGTTTGGTGGTGGTTTATCAAAGCATAACAGCATAAAAGCTGCTAACCTTTAGCCAAATATCCATCTACCTCTATTTTCATGGAGACATTCACTTGCAGATGTAATACATTCCTGTCCAAGATGAAGAGAGTATTATGAAAACAAATATTGACCAATTTTACCAAATCTTTCTGATTATTCATTATATATATATATATGTATGTGTATATATATATATGCATATCGATATATATTGTTGGATTTTGATTATTCTATATCAGCATTTCTTAATGGTGCAAATATCAATTTAAATAGATATGTATATACATTATACATATGAATTGTAATGACTCCGCTTTGAGAGAGAATAACCTATCTTCAAAGTTCCATGTTGACTGGGCTATTTTAAGTTTGAGTGAGTTTTTGAGGCTTCATAGCACATACACAGACTGTGATAAAAACTCCCACTATTAAATTACTTAAACTCCCTGTAAGTTTTACAAAATGTAACTTTCCTTTCAAAATAGACCATAAGAATTGGAGTCAATTGTCTCTATCCTCTAATGCACTCAGAAGCACCTGAGGGTAGAAATCGTGGCTAATAACTCAGTATCTCCAAACCCTGGTATACTTCCTGACATAGAGTAGCTCAGTAAGTGTTCATTGAAAGAATGCCTGGAGCTATTTGCAATATAGACAGGGAAAGAGATGCACATCAAAGAGTGAGTATTATGAGCTCCACAAAATATGTTTACTAAAAATAAATGGACTGATGTATCCTATTTAGGTGGAGCAAAGGAAAACAATCCCTTTGGCATTCTCCTATACTTAATAGCAAAAGGGCAAGCGAGTTCTTGGAATTGGTAAAATCTGATTTGCAATTACAGATTTGCATATCAAAAGAGTCTCTACAATAAAAATCCAAAAATTGGCCATGCGTGGTAGCGCGCGCCTGTAGTTCCAGCTACTTAGAAGGCTGAGGCGGAAGGATCGCCGGAGCCCAGCAGGTCGAGGCTACGGTGGCTGGGAGCGGCCACTGCACTCCAGTCTGGGTGACAGAGTGAGACTCCAACTCAAAAAAAAAAAAGTCAGTGGGAACTGTTTACAATAACCAGTGTTTTGGTATACTTTTCTAGAAAGTTGACTTGGGACAAATGTATTACTTATTGGGGCTTTGCCCCATTTTTCAGATTACATTCTTTAATTAATTGCATTTTACCTTTCCTCTTTGCTAAAAACAAAACAAAACACTGATTCAAAGGAGCTCATATTCTGTTATTTTTTTCCTCTGCTCCCTGCTGTGTCCATTGGCAACACACACACACACTAAGGAGGAGCAAACAAAAGAGTAAAAGCATTAATGCAACACAATTTTGTACCAGATTAAGGCCCTGATGAATGTAATAAATGGACATGAACTGTCTTGTTATACATGGAGTGGACTGTCTTTGATGGTCCTCTCATGAATAGGTGGGATTAATGCCACCTGTCCTGAATTCTGAGTGTACCTGTGATATGACTGAGGATGAAGTGAAGCCAAATGTCTCCCAAGACGAGATACTCAAAGATAATATGACTTCTTTCTAGTGCTTGTGGCCTTCTCACCTTAGGGTGCAGGCACTATGTCTTGTGGAAGCCAAGCAGCCACACAGAGAAGTTCCACATCAGTAGCCTAGCTAATAGCCCTGGCTGAGGTCCCAGGTGATAGCATAATCCTCAGACATGTGAATGAGTCAAACGTGAGATGATTCAGGCCCCAGCTATCCTTCTAGCGATCCAGCTGTCACATACAATAGAGGCAAGTTGTGTCCACTGAGACCTGCCCAGATTACAGATTTGTGGGGGAGAAATTTTGATTTCTGCTTATTTCAACCACTAACCATTGGAGTGGTTTGTTATGAAGCAAAACATAACTGAAACACATGTGTGCCAGAGACTAAAGTCTTTTAGTCAATAAATATCTTTTTAGCTTATAATGTATCAAAGGTATTCAAATGTGTGGCATTGTTCCTACTCATATCCCACTAATCCCACATTACACAGTAAGGAGAGGTGGTTTAATACAAATATCTTACTGTGAAATCAGAACTTAAGCCATTGCTGCTGTTCAGGAGCTTACATTATAATGGCAGAAAATGGGGATAAATACATAACTTAGTGCCATGAAATAGTATAAAAGAGTACTTTTAAAGTTATTCACTTAAAACACATCTTTTGAGCACTATGGTGTGTCAGGAATAGTGCTCTTCATGGTATAAATGCAGCAAGGTTGAAAATAGACAAGGATCTTGCTGTCAAGAACCTTATATCCCTGGTGGTGTCAATAACTAACAGACAAGCAAACACATAAGATCATTTCAGATCAAGAAAAGTGCAGAATAGACAGAGCAAAGGAACAGAATTGAGAAGAATTGTGACTTGAGATAGTGAAAGAAACTAAAAAAAAAGAACTTTAAAATAAAATAATAAAAGAAACTGAAATATGTTACCCATAAGATGACTCTGACATAAAAATTATTTTTGAGCCAAAGGTAATTAAGAAGCAGCAAATGAAGAAATGACCCTCTGTATCCTCTCACTTTTCTGCCTAAAGGCAAGATATAAAGCATCCTTTACTGGAAACAACTTTAGACTCTTATCAGCCCAGAGATGGCATCAGAGAAACCTGCAAACAAACTTTGCTCTATTAGTTTCTTCCCTGATATTTACGTTTGCGCCCTTGGAAGTCTAAAACCATTTTCCTTTGTCTTGTTCACTTCTCCATACATTATTGTTCTTTGTGGAAGATACTATAGAGGCCAAAGTTCTAAACCACCCACTGTTTTGAGTTACTTTTCATTAAGGTTTCTCCTATGTGATGTGAATAGCACACATTAATAAATTTGTTTTTCCTTTGTTGATCTGTCTTTTGTTACTGGACTTCATCCCACTAAGACCTCATGCAGGTTGAGGAAAAATTATATTTCCTCCCTAACAATTGAATTTCAGGGAATTCTTCTTTGATAAGATGATGTTTAAACAGAGATTTTACTGTGAAAAACCATGCTATGCCAGCATATGAGGGGAGAGTATAGACACAGCAAATGGAAAGACTTTTGAGGGGATTTGAGAAACAGAAAGTCAGAATATAACCAACAGGAGAGGATTTTTGAAAGGAAGATCTCTTGGTAAAAGATTACAAGTGACTGCTAGTGGGGCATAGAAAGACGCTTCAATGTTATTCTGATTGTGATGGGAAGCCACTGGAAGGTGTCAGGCAGAAGTGTATAATAGTCATTAATGTGGATTGAGTATAAGTTACTTTGAGTACTGAGTGGTGCGTGGGTCAGAATAGAAACAAGGAGACCCAGTTAAGACAGTACAACTGATGCTCATTACTTGAGGATTCTATATTTGCAAATCCATCTAGCTGCTACAACTTATTTGCAACCCTCAAATCAATACTCCTTGTGTGTTTGTGGTTGTTCATGGACATGCCCAGCACAGAAAGTTCAATAAAAAGATGCTCTGCATTCTAGTTTCAGCTCTCATACCATACTGTAAACAGGTGACTTTTCCCCAGTTTTAGTGTTATGCTGTTTACATTTTTGGGGATTTTTGTTGGCGCTTTTGCTGTTTAAAATGGCCCACAAGTACAGTGCTAAAGTGCTGTCTAGTGTTTCCAAGCACAAAGAGGTCGTGATGTGCCTTATAGAGAAAATACATGTTATATACACCTCATTTAGGCATTAGCGATAGTGCTGTTGCATTTCAGTTCAATGTTGGTTAATCAATACTATATATTTAATAAGGTGTCTTAGTATAGAAACACACATAAAACAAGTATGTATTGACCAACTGATGAAAATGTAACCAAGGGCCTCACAGGAAACGAACTGTATTTCCCAAGGAACAACAGTTCTGTAGTCAGTGTTTGTGATGACTTCATCAAGCATAACTATTGCGAATAACCAGAATTAACCGAGTTGTCTAGGTGTGAGACAGAGGTTGTGGAATTGGTGGGAAGTGGTCAAACTCAGTCAGCTGACAGATTTTGGGAGTGACCTACATATTGGGCTGATTCTACAAGGTTTTGTGCTGAGTATACAGGTAGTAAAGACTCTGTCAATAAAGAAGGGACTCACATGAGGATATATAAAGAGGGCAGTCTTTGAATTGCTCTTTGTAAAGATGGACTAACACATTTGAAATTTATTTATCATATATTCACATGTATTTCCTGCATGGCACAGGAATGTAAAGCTCAGAAAATTATGGGTAAATTAGAGTTATTTCTTGTAGTGTTTTTAAAGAACATATTTGTTCAGTGTGTACACATGGAGAACTCAACCTTTATCTCACTGCATACAAATACATTAACACAAAATGAATTCTAAGCCTATATAGAAAAGTGAACATAGTAACACTTCTAAAAGAAATCATAAGTGAAAATCTTTGCTTTCTCTACACCAGGAAGCTATAGCCAACATTTGTATGGAATTTAAAGGATTAAATGAATTTATACTAGAGCCCACCTTTTATTTTAACATTGAAAACTAGGATTTTATGGGCTAGATTGTAGTGTTTCAATGAGCAAGACTTTCTACAAAATAATTCATTTAAAAACGTGCAACTTGCCATTTAAATCAATAAACAGTCAGCACATTGCAGTCAAAGTATTTAAAAGTTTCCCATTATTTTAAACTTTAATTCACTTATTACACAGCAAACATCCACTGGGGAAAGTCTAATACTCCTTTGGTTAACTGCACAATGTTTAAAATCCAATAAAACTTAATAAAATAATATTTTATCAACAAGAGAATTAATTCCTATGAACTATTTATCTATTTGTATAGTCTGTGACTCATCATAAATCAAATAAAAGTATAATACCTCAGAGTAGAGACAGACACATAATATGCCTGTCCTAACATGATTTTTATTACTTGCGTTTCCCTCTGGAGGAATACAGTGAGTGAATTAATGAAGTTAGCTTTTATTATTGATTCATTGCATTTAAAATGAAGAAGCCTCTTTGGATGTTCAAGAATTTACATGCAAAGTAGACTAGGAATTCTGAAGTCAGTTTGTAAAGAAGGACGAGGGAGAAAACAAAGCAAGAATGGTTCCTAATGCTGGGGATTGTCAGGAGGGAGGTGTGTCTTGGCTGAAGGAACATGGGGTTTTTGTAACTAAATTATAAAAGCCTCTAGCCTGATATTTTTGATATGGACACCAGGATGGTAATGGGAATACAAGTAGACTTTTAAATGTAGAGTTGTAGATTGAAGGTTGCTATGGACCCAAGTCTTAAGCTGCCAGGGGTGTACAATTCATAGGGATATCAGTTTAGACCCTGCCAAAGCTGGTTCAGTGTTGGGCAGGCTTGTCAAATGATTTTTGGTGAAAACAGGAATCGGTGTTGACTTTGAAGTTTCTTCAGTCAAGACACCACTTTGAAAGGCTCTACTCATGACAGACAATATGCCAGTTATTTGAGCTTCCTTTCCACAACTTACCTTTACTTGGGATATTCCTCAGTGAGAGAAAGCAATACTGGATAATGGGATATAGATTCATATTGAAAACTTTATGCTTTGTGTGGAGATAGGAAGTTAACAGGGGAATGGATGTTAAAAAACATTATTCAGGTTCTATGTTAACTACTCCAAGTTTATTGCAACTTCTGAATATAATGCCTTTTTCTCCTGATAAACAGTAAGCAAGTCCTTCATTTGCTTCTGCAACATGGCATGATAACTGACCTTGAGAAGGTACATGGTCAATATTTGTAAATGAATGAGGGTGAGTGAATCTATTGAATGGTGGGATGGATGGATAGATGGATGGATAGATGGATGAGTAGAATATTCATGGTGTACAAAGAATGAAAATGAAAAAAGTTGTTCATTACATTATTTTAAAGTTGTTAAAAAACACATAAAAAACAGTGCAGTCCCTTCAAAGAAAGATTGGATTGGACAAAACTTCTGGTAGCAGATCTTATGCCCTAGAAACCTTTGAATCCTCTGATGGAAAAGAACTTCTCTGCCATAAGACAAGCTGTAAGTGCCCTAAGTGACTTAGCATCTTAGTATCTACTCCTGTGATGTAACAAAGCCCTTTCAGCTTCCTACATATGTCTCTCATATCCACACTCTCATTCTTCTTTTATTCAGAATTATCCACTTCTTTAAATATGAGGAAGAATGGGCTTTGTTAAATAGAAATGTTTACACAATTTTGATTTAAATTAGTTTTGTTTTTACCCCCTGACAATACAGTCAATTCAGGACTGCTAATGTTTGAAGATGGAATTAGACCAAAAATCACCAGAAAATCATGCATGTTGCACGGGAGGAGGGCTGAGACACTCAGAAATTTATAAAATCATCAGAGAAACAGGCGATTGGGCAATGCTAAGAAGATGAGTCAGAGAGGTGATAGAGAAGTTGTAAAATGTCACTTGCTTAATTTTGCCTAAGATCATTCACAATGATGGCACATGGTAAAACTAATTAAATCTTTGAAAAGAGACCTGTGTACAAATGGATAAGTGAGCTTCCCAGGTCAAAGTCTTCATGGAGGTCCCCAGCTACTGAGGTAAGGAAAAAAAAGAACCATCAGATGGAACTGAAGTGGTATTTAGAAAGATAAAAGATGATGCTTTCAAAGATGTGTCTAGGCAATGAAAATTAAAAGCTACAAATGTTGAACAGTGGGTTGGACAAACGAAAAAAAAGTCGAGAAGTTGAAGAGGCTTAGGATGGAGAGGAGGTGCTTGAAAGAATTCTAAAAGAAGTGGTTAAAATGGATACTTTCTAAATGTTAGATGATACATGCAAGAGAAGTTTACAGAGGATATTACCATGACTGAAGGGGACTGAGGTGGAAATAAAAGTTTCCATTACATGTAGTAACTTGAATGTATCTTTAGAGATGATGATCAGAGAATTTTGGAATATCCTGTGGAAAAAAATGTAGTGCAATTTGTATAATCTGAAATAGCACATTAGGTAGCTTCTCAATGAAAGTCATTAAAATGGCCTAAAGTTGAGGTGCTCTTTAATTGTCACATTCCTCTACAAACCCATAGTGGAGAATTATATTGAAATACCCTAAAGAGCCGAGACAATTGCCAATTGATGATGTGCTTAAAATATCTCATATTAATATAGTGCTTATAGCTGAAAATGTATTTACACACACATTTCATTCCTTCCCCCAATATTCTTTGAGGTAGATGTTAATCTCATTTTACAATGAGAAAATTGAGTGTCAGATAGGTTGAGAGATATGTCCTAATAAGGGGCACAGTTGTTCTTTTTGTCAACTAGGTCAAGGGCCATTTATGCCTTTTAACTCCATATTGAGTGTCTTTCTCTTTTTCTATAACTGTGGGAAGACAAAGGTTTATCCTAAAGCGTTTGCTAAAAATTAGTCTGACAAGACACATTTCCATGCATGTCTGATAAGTCAATGCACAACACTGGAAGTTTACTTTTCTGCTCTTCAACTGTTCCACCTACAAAACATTAATACTAAGAAAAATATATAAGCCATGTGGTGCCATGAGAATAAATAAATTAACATAAGTCATCTTCCTAGAAAAATGCTTGGAAAAAGCAAGCACATAATAGATATCCACCATTAATATTGTTGATGATTTTGTGTAGTTATAAATGAAATGAAAAACAAAAGTGCAGTCACGTACCAAAAAATGACATTTCTATCAACAATGGACAGTGTTCCTATAAGATTATAACGGAGTTGAAAAATTTCTAGTGACATAGTGTAACACATTGCCTTTTCTATGTTTAGGTTTGCTTAGATGCACAAACATTTACAACTGTGTTACAATTGCCTGAAGTATTCAGTACAGTAACATGCTTTACAGGTTTGTAGTCAAAGAACAACAGGTTATACCATACAGCCTAGGTGTGTAGTAGCCTATACCCTCCAGGTTTATACATAACACAATGACAAAATCACCTAATGATGCATTTCTCAGAATGCATCCCCATCATTAAGTGATATATGACTATACTCATTTTCTTTGGGGAAGCCAATTGGTCACTTATGAGGCACCTCCAATAAGTAATAGATAATTCTGCTGGCTCCCAGAAGCAGAGACATATTTGAATAGTGCAGAGATGAAACTCCAGTTAACCTGCCAGTCTCATGTGTTCTTAGGCTCTCCTTCATCAACAGCAAAGCCCTCCCCTCACACATAAAGAATTATACTCCTACATTCACACACACACACACACGCATACACACACACACACACTCACACGCAGTCATGCATGCACTCACACACTCTCACACACGTATTCACTCACACATACTACCGTATACCAGGAATCATGCCTACCACCATCCAATGACACCATTCTCCTGGCAACACTGAAAAGGAAGCAGAGAGGTCCTCCCAGCTGTGCTAGAACGATTTTTTCAGAGCCACACTTGGGCAATACGATGTTTGGCCTGTCGAGATGGAGGGTATCACCTTTCCTGTGGCTATCTTACCAACACAGTTGTAATAATTGCTTCATGGATTATTGGATAAGGAACACGCAACTAAATTATTACTCACATGTTCTTAGTTAGTGAAGGAGTAAATATTGGTGTTAGCTTAGGATGGCTAATAAAAACTGCTAGCAAGTTAGCTGGATCCAGTGTGGGTCTGGGGAGTGAGTTGCTGGCCACAGTAACCACTTCACAATAGCCTCTGATGTCACAGAGAAGGCAGTCAACAAGGGACAGATAACACTGGAACAGCCTCGAGACATTTGACTCCCAGATCATAGCTGGACTTCTTGTATACTGCCTTGCTTCATGAAGATGCCAAAGAATGAACTCACCCGTTAACTCAATAAATACATACAGATTGCCTACTGGTGGCTAAACAGGTTCATTTATTTGTTTGTTTGTACATGTGTTTAGTTATTTATTTAGAGTCAAGGTCTTTGCTTCCCAGGCGATCACATCCACATGAAACGCATCACCTGCCATGTGATGATCATGGCATGATCCTGGCTTACCACAGCCTTGAACTCCTGGGCCCAAACAACCTTCCCACCTCAGCCTCCCAAAGTACTGGGATTACAGAGGTGAGTCACTGCACCTAACAGCTAAATGGTTTTTTATACTGGAAGAAGAATAATAACCAAAAGCCACAGGACTTTTTATTTCCCTGAGCTGATAGCTAAATAGTTGTGAGACACATAATACACAAAACCATCCAGTATTGGTTAAAATGAGGAACAATGAAGAAAATGAAGGAGGGTAACAGGCTAGAAGATAAATTTATATAAGATCAGCTGCTATGAAACAAATGAGAGAGTAATGGCCAGTGGGTGAATTGGAGGCAAGTATGACCACTTTAATTTGTAGATGTCATAAGTGAGCCGATAATTGAATGGTGAGAAGGAACCTACCATGAAAAAGAAATGTGGGAAGTATGTATTTCTGGCAGGATGACCAGGAACTGGCAAGGGGCTGAGATAAAGGTTTCAGAAAGGTCCAATATGTTCAGAGCATAATGAATGGAGGAGAGAGAGAGTTCTAAGACAGAAACTCAGAGAGGTACAGGCAGCCACTTTAGGGTCATGCTATGGGGAGAAGCTGGGTTTTATTACACTAAGATGGAGAGCCATGGGCAGGTTAGTATCATTTCAATAAGATGGCCTGATCGATGATTTTATAGGACTATTCTGACTGCTAAGTGGAAAGTGAGTGGGAATGAGTGTGAAGGCGGCATTTTAAGAAAAGCAGGAAGATGCGAGAGTGAGGCACAATCACTCAAACAAGAGCACTGCAAGAAGCCGTCATGGCTGGAAGTCATCAGATTCATAGCACATTCCTAAGACACGAAAAACTTGCTGCTGGTTGAGATGCAGGATGTGAGTAGATTATTGAGGAAAATGCTTTTTCGAAAAAAGTCTAAAATAAAATATAAATGACACTTTTTGAAACCCAACCCTAAATTATTGCCAGTGTCAGAGCTAAAAATTTCAACTTGATTGATCATCCACCCTCCGCCCTCCCATGAAGAGTCACTCATGAAAGACCATAAATCCAAAACATCTTTATTGAATAGGATAAAGCCTTGGGTCTTACTCAGAGGGAGAACTTATCCTGGATATGTTTCATATCCTTCTTTACTAAAATTTCCTCTTTTTTCACAATTTTAAAATCATATTTTAATAAGAATGAATGAAACTGATAATTCATATGCAATAATTCCACTGACATGGCAAAATAGAGTGTTTGTATACAACTAGTTTATGCTGCCTTGCCAGATATGAACAGACTGTTTTGTAAATGGGCTCATTTTCATCTTTCCATGTTGTAAAGATTGTCTTTCCTACACATCAAAAGAATGGCTTATTATTATTATACATTGTAAACCTTAGTTTTCCCTCCTTTATTCTGAGTCATTACATAATAGTTTGTCATTTCACTTTCTGGAGGGACTCAAGTCCCAATTTTTATTTTCAATTTGTGATTTCCAGCTCTACATTTTATAATACTATATTTTGTACATTTGGCTATTGTAAAATGATTTCCTGTTGCCTCATTTGAGAGCACAGATTTGTAACAATTTAGCCTTTTTTAAATCAGTTCTTCCCAGAAGGCAGTTTGCTGACCTTTATGGAGTTTGGTCTAGTACAGAGAGTAAGACATGCTTTGCATAAGGACATTTCTATCATTGTTTTTGAAGTTAAGGCTATTTAGGCTCCAGTGACCATACTGAAATGAAGCATGAGGTATGAATCATTTTCATTTTTATTTTTTCAGTGTATCAGAAAAGGACAAGAATGTCTTGCCATGCTACTGATGGTGTTAGAAACTCTTTAAGATGATGATGATGATGATGATGATGATGATGATGATGATGATGGTGATGATGATCTAATTATGTCTTGCATCCAGAGACAGAGGAAGCTTTCGGGTGAGTATCACTCTAGCACTGACAGAGAATATCAAATTGAACAAGGAAGTGCAACCTTAGAGGAAGAAAAGAAAACTCTCCTGCAATCATATGCAGTTGTCAGGAATGAGTCACCCATCTAACTCTTTGTATTGAGCCACTCAGTAGGGGATACAAAAATAGAAAAAAGCACTCGAAGTCTACTCTGTCATTCTTCTTCCCGGCAAACTGCTTCCCCAAATACTAGATAGAGAAAGCTCTGCAAACAGCAGCAAGATCAAGGTCTATTTGTTGCAAAGGAAATGTTGTTCTTGCTTAGAAATATCTGGAGACTCTGAAAAAGACAAAGTGTTTCACTTCAGACTGTTGATACTTGAGAGAAAATTGTGTGCAGTCCTTTTGAAATCAACAAAGTTTATCAGAGCATTGCAGGTACATACTTCCTAGATCTTCAAGAATGTGTTCATTGAGAGGCAATTTGATGTTATATCCTCATCTTCTCCAGAGAATATATTAGAGAGATGTCTATTTGGGTTATGTTTTTAAGAATTTTGCAAATGAATGATTGCGCATTGCATCTACTGTCACTCATAAAAGCTCATACAATAAAACATTCCTTGAATTTTAGTTGCAGGAGTAGCAGAGGATTGGGAAAGGAAAAGATTTATTCCTATGAATAAAAATGTATGCTTTCTCTGATCATGTATATGTGCATATATATCATTATTGGCCATATATATGCATATTTATCAAATATATATATTAGACCTATGAATCTGTTTTTGGCTTAGCTACCAACAAATGTTGACCTAAATTCACAGCCCAAGCTTCTCAAACTACCCAATATAAGTACCCAGAAGCACCAAATTCTTCAGGATTTTCTGATGAAATCTGTCTTGATTTATTCTTTGTTTTTATGATGTGCTTTGTCTTCATTTGAGAACTGCCTCACAACCTTTTGGTTTTCAGCAGATACAAGCAACAAATAAATGAGGAGAACTGTCTTCTTTTGGGGCTGTTTATATATCTCCAAGAGTCTCAAGATTCTTGGAGTGTTGAGACGTCCTTTTCTCGGCTATGGTGAGGACACAATTCTGAGACATAAGGCAACTTAACTGCCAAACCTATCTTTGGGCATCCTGCCATGGGCTGTATTTTATTTATAGTTAATATAGCAAAATGGAAGTCATCTATATAATGCAGCATCATATAGAGTAATGACACCTCACATCTATGAAGAGAAAGAACACACAAGCAAAAGCATAAATAAATGCAAAAACTATTCTAAACAATTTGGGTTGATGGGTAATGATAATTAAAGGGTGAGTTCACTTAGTTAATTTGGAGGAAAATTGAAAAAAATCAACAAAATCATAGATGACTCAAATAGATTCAAAACAACAAACCTAACAGACCACAGAATCTGAATTTCTCATCTCTCCAACTTCTAAATGTGCCTCATGCTTTTTTTACCCACCAAGTCTTTCTCCTGACCAAAGATAACTCTCATTCTGATTGCCATCATATATCATGGGTTGACCTGATGAAGATTCTTTTTATTCTTTTTATTTTCTTCAGAGTAAATGATGCTTTAAAAATGATCCTGCAGACCTGTTGAAACACATATTTGGACTGAAGTTATATAATATAAACTATCTGATTTGGGCACAAATCAATCTTATTCATTCAATCTTGATCACAACCACAATGATAATATTAATATGTTTTGGCTTTCTGGATATCTTTGTCCATGTAGACAGTTGGAAGTTATTAGGTTTATTTATTTATTATTTTTTTAGTAACTGATACTGAGTCAACTATTGTTGTTTCTAGATGAAATTAAGAACTTTTTTTTACAATCAGACATCAGGAGCTGTGGCTAACCACCAGGCAGGATCATAGTCATAATTTTGAAAAATGAAAAGGATCAAACTACTTCATGTAGAAAAATAGGTAAGTAAATCATGGACATGGACCCGCCATAAAAGGGAGAATTGTGTAGCTGTTCAGAATCATGTTTTCCACTGATTTGAGATCATGGGTAAAGGATCAAAAATATAATATTGACAAATGCAGGTTAAAATACTATATAATATTACTTAAAATTTCAAAGATGTATATATCCATATCTATAACTATATATCTATCTATCATCTATATATATTATATATAGATATGGTCCTGTCAATTAA
Source organism: Cephalopachus bancanus (assembly GCA_027257055.1). Classification (NCBI taxonomy): domain Eukaryota; kingdom Metazoa; phylum Chordata; class Mammalia; order Primates; family Tarsiidae; genus Cephalopachus; species Cephalopachus bancanus. The sequence continues at coordinate 135,956 of JAPVLO010000738.1, read as the reverse complement.
GTTCATGAACTGATCCTAGAAAAAGTGTTACATACCTCATTGCTGAATACAATTATGGTCACCTTCAAAATAAACTCCTTGGGAAGCTATGCACCAGTGCCAGTGCCTAGTCCACCCACTATAGCAATTTTGGAACTCTTTTCTTGAATGGCCATCAGAGCTGTCATTGCAAGAATGTCAGAGTTTGAATTAGAGCAACAAACAAACATTAAATTTTTTGTAAAACTTAGCAAGAGTGAAAGTAAAATCACAAACATGTTAGTCCAAGTTTATGGGGATAATGCCGTGAAGAAAATGGCAGTGTACAAATGGATTAAATGTTTTTCTGAGCAGAGAGAAAGCGTCACTGATGAAGAGATTTCAGGACAGCCAATAACAAACAAAACAGATGAAAACATTGCAAAATTTTGTCAAATTGTACATCAAAATTGTCAACTGACTGTGAGAGACATAACAGACCAAATAAACATTGATAGAGAAACAGGAAAATCTTAGCTTAAACTTGGCATGAGAAAGATGTGTACAAAAATGGTCCCAAAAGAGCTTTTACATCACAACAACACACCAGCTCACACAGCACTGTCTGTAAGGGAGTTTTTAGCCAGTAAACAAATAACTGTATAGGAACACCCTCACTACTTACCTGACCTGGCCCCAATGACATTTTTCTTTACCCAAAGACAAAGGAAATATTGAAAGGAAGACAGTTTATGACATTCAGAACATTAGGTGTAATATGATGACAGCTCTGATGGCCATTCAGAAAAAGAGTTCCAAAATTGCTTTGATGGGTGGACTAGGTACTGACATTGATGCATAACCTCTCAAGGAGAGTACTTTGAAGGTGACTGTGGTGATATTCAGCAATGAGGTATCTAGCACTTTTTCTAGGATGAGTTCACAAACATAATTGTCAGTTCTCAGATAGATAGATAGCTATCAGTAAAGAAGATCTATGTATACTCTTTTTTATACCCCCCCATCTCCATCTACCACCACACATATAGTCAGAAACAGAGAAAGAATAAGAAGAAGGTAGGGAAAGAGGAGGAAGAGAAGGAAGAAAAGGAGGAGGAAGAAATAAGAAGGAAGAGGGGGAGAAAAAAAAGAGAAGTTAAGGGAGGGAAGAAAAGAGGAAGAGGATCATGAATAGTAGTATTCAGAATCTTAAGAAATGTTAACAAATAACTATCTCTAGTGATGACATTGTAGGTATCTTTTCCTCTCCTTTTTGACTTTTAGTATTTTTTAAATATCATTAACTATTATGCCAACATGCTGCTTAAAAAAATTAAAAGTATTTGATGATGCTGTAAGTACAAACTTTGTCAAAAGTATGAAGCATAGGAGCCAAAAACTGCTGAGGAAACGAAGAATTAGGGTCAATGCTCCAAGCATTACACAATGGCAGTGTCGACTGTTTTCTGATGGAGACTTTAGGGATTGGACTTCAGGCTCTGTCTTTGCTTTCAGTAATAGAGGACAAGATAATATATGCATCCAAGAACTAAGATTAGGGATAAAGAGACTTCTTTTAAGCAAATTTGTGGGCTTATCATAACTACTGTGTCGTCAGTAGTTCCCTTTATTTAGTCTTGAGGCGTAGAAGTGTCAAAATTTGTCAGCCATAATGGTATACCACCTGAACTAAATTTAGACCAGGAATGTTGGTGTACTATGCAATGAACATCACTGTAAAGGTAACTGTCTTGAAAACAGATGATATGGTATTACCTTTCCCCCAGAAATTACTCTTGCCTTGTCTAATGGTTGGGGGGAATAGCAATATTCAATTTGGGCACAAATGAAGAAAATATGAATTGTTAAATCTGTAACCTAAGTGCTCACCCAAAGAATTCTGCTTTTGTACAAATGAATTAGTACTAATAAATTCAACTTTTGAAAACAAAGAGTGTTCTTACTCCAAGGTGTGTTTCAGTAGGAAACTTAGATGATCTTGACTGTACTTCAGCAAATGCATAAGCACCAGGCAGACACTGTTATGACCTCTCTGTGTTGTCTGACAGCTGGTTGAGTTGCCATCTGGCATTCTTTTGAGATAGTCACCTGGGAAACCTAAATTCACATAACAACCTTGAATCAGGTAATCAGGTACCACCATTCATCAGGTGGCCACTTTGGGTTTGAACCAAAGAAGGATGAGTGTGAAAGGTGTGGAGCCTGTAATAGTGATACTTGAAAAAGACCTTGTCCTTGATCTAGTTTTGTTAGCTCAAGGAAATAAAGAAACATAATTCTTAAGTTAGATCTCTCTGGATTGACTATCAGGAGGATAATTAAACTCCTCATGCAGCATGACAAAGATTTTTCTTTTCAAATGTTACTTCAGATAGCTAAGATTCCTTTCTTTGACACACTCTCATACACACACTCATATATACACACACTTAAACAAGTATACAAGACATATACTTGCATATACTCATACTTTAATTTTGATTGCTATGATATTAAATCTTGGAATTTTTGAACAGGCATTTAAAACTCTTTAGTTGTTATTATTAAGTTTTAATACTCCTTTATTAAGCAATTTATGTTGTAAACACATTTTCTTGATCTCCAACAATAGCACACACTTAGTCAATGTTTCTTATCTTCCTGGGTCATCTCCTCCTCTTCCAAATGTTGAACTTTCCCAGAGACCCATTCTGACCTCCATTTTTCCTCCAGCTCTTCTGTCTCTGCAGACATTATCTATTCCTGTGGTTTTATTGTTGTTATTGTTTGTTTCGTTTTGTTCTTGTTTTTATTTTGAGTCAGGATCTCACTTTGTCACCCAGGGTAGAGTGCAGTGGTAAGATCACTGTTCACCACAGCCTCGATATTCTGGGCTCAGGAGATCCTTTTGCCTCAACCTCCCGAGTAGCTGGAACTAGAATTGTGCTACCACATCTGAAAAATTTTTTTAAATTATTTTTTGTAGAGACAAGGTCTCACTATGCTACCCAAGCTGATCTCAAACTTCTGGGCTCAAGCAATCCTCTCACCTTGGTCTCCAAAAGTTCTGGGATTACAGGTGTGAGCATCCACACCTGGCCTATTCCCATGGTTTCATATAACATTTATATCATGATGACCCCACAGTTCTCATCTGTAGCTCTGACCTCCTTCCTGACATTCTAAAGCCTAAACCCAACTGCCTAATTCATATCTACACTTGGATGCCTACAGGACAACTCAAAATTAACACACCTAAAATAAAGCAATTGCTTTTCTATTCTGCACACACTCCAACTTTAATCTTCCATTTCTATGATTCACATCTGCCCAATTTTCTTTATTTCTGCTAGTGTCACCATGTGTCCATCATCTTTCATCTCTGTTCTTGCAAGAACTTCCTAAATGGCCCTCAACCATCATTAGCCCCAAATCCCCATACTTTTAGTTATAAAACCACTCCCTTGATCAAAATCCTCTGGCGCTTTCAAATATACTTAATAAATGGAAGTGAAACTGTTACCCTAGAAGGCCTTATTTGACTGTGGCTTAGTACTTCTCCAAGTATATTCCCTCTCATTCTTCCCTCAGTTGTGACGTTTCAGCTGTACTGGCTAATTTTTTGATTTTCTCACTCTAAACTAATTTCTGCCTACACCCTCCTTCAGAAGCTACTTTCTCTGCCTAGAATAATCTATCCCGGTATCTTCACATGTTTGAGTCCTTCTCCTCTTTCAGATTGCAGTTTACATATCCACTCCAATAAAGCCAGCCCCGACCCTACAAAATGAAGCCATCACCAGTCAGTCTTCGTATCATTTATTTGATGTATCTTCTTTTTATCACTTATCACTTACTATTTTTGAACAAGTTATCTTTTTATACCTCATGTTCTCAGCCTTTAAAAAGAATGTCATAATATTTCATAAAGTTGTTTTCAGGATTGAAGAAGTTGCTACACATCAATTGCTGATATTCACAGAAGCAATCAATTTAATTTTGCACACAGCAGTTAGTAAATGTTGGATGGCTAGTATTAACTTTATCATATTATTCAGGGTCTGCACTTGTCTTAAATCACAAGCAATGATTAAATAATAATTTTGCCATGTAGTGCTCATATCCAATTTTCAAATCATCATCACTGCCTTCACACTCAGGCCTTAATTTTATTCTAAAAAATCTGTAACTTGAAAATATTACACAATGGCCCTATAGCCATTCTTGCACGTTTTTGGTGAACACATGTACACATTTATGTTGGGTATTTACCCAGGAAGGGAAGTGCTGGGACATAGAGCACGTGTGGTTTTAATTTGTAGATATTGCCAAACAGTTTTCCAATGTTCTTTTTTCAAAATACACACTTATGCTATTTTTTAGGTCTAGTCAAATGGTTTTCAAATTAGCTATCATAAAAAATAATTATCCCAGAATATAATCCATATGACAAACATATTGGTATTAGCTCAAAAGATTACTATAATTAGAAAGAAATGTATCAGCATAAAGATGATATAGAAATTACAAATTACATATCACTGCACGTTTGCAATGAATGTATCACTGTTTGGAATATCTCATTATTTTAATTGCAACCAATTATTCCAGTTGGAAGAGTCATAGTAAGTAGTATTATATATTTTAGGAATAAATTGAATATATCATCCAGTAGCTCATCCTAACATCCTACTTTTGCATTTATTAAAGCATCAAAGTTTCCATTAATGCTCATAAGAATTTTGAATTCACATAAATATATCATTAGGCTGAAGGTGAACACCTTTTAGGTAGATGTACCAGCAAGTCTAAATGTTAAAATGATAGCTAATATACATTTCTACTTTTAATTTATCAAATGCAGTTATGATACTCATATCTATTATGCCATCTATACAGTTTAAATATAACTAACATGAAGATGATGTTCTGTAATTGTTATATTGGGTTTTTTATTTTGTGTGAATCTAATACTGCCTTTACTTTGTCTCAATATAGATTCCCTAGGTAAATAAATTATTTTCCAATTTCTTAAAGTAGATAAATACACATTAAATAAGATAAGTGAATATTTTGAAAATGATCTTGAATAATAATATCTTGTACTTTAAGACAGAATTTCGAAAGATTGTGGTATAAAAATTGAATCTAATGTGGCTTTCTACCAAACTTTACTCTACTATCAAATAAAAGTCCTTGTAGTTGACGTGCTATGGTTTGGAGCTGGTGTTATTATAAACTTTGTTAACTTATTGTATTTTTCAAGCCTCTTCCCAGTCTACCAGCACAAGATATTTAATCTGAGTTGTATGTGATGTGTCATGTGGTTAATTTGTTTTTGCAGCTCATGTAAAGTGTGTTAATTATTTTTAATTTGGCATTTCACTTTCACTGGCTAATCAGATTCTAATTACATAAAGTGTCAACTTTTAGCTAAATTCACTCTCTGTTTTTTCCAAATTTTTTTCATCAGTTTCTTCTTTTGTATTATTTCTTGTATATTTTAATTTGATCTCACTACTTTATATATATTAAGAAAAAATCTTACAAAAGTAAGGCTTTATATTGGGGAAACTGGCCAACTTAGCTTCATTTTCTGAAATGTGTATTTTCCTTATCCAATATGTATTTAGAAGTAGAGAGAAAATAAATTTATCTGAAACATATAAATTCAGTATTAGTCTAGACTGCCTCACAGGTTGTTTGTATCCTAGTCCATCAAAAACACAAACACAAGCCGGGCTCAGTGGCTCAGCTTGTAATCCCACGCCTTTGGGAGGCTGAGGTGAGTGGATTGCCTGAGCCCGCGGGTTCGAGACCCGCCTGGGCAGCGAGACCTCATCTCTACAATAAATCAAAAAATCAGCCAGGCGTGGTAGCGCATGCTTGTAATTCCAGCTACTTGGAAGGCTGAGGCGGAAGGATCGCCGGAGCCCAGCAAGTTGAGGCTGCGGTGGCCGGGAGCAGCCACGGTACTCCAGTCTGGGTGACAGAGTGAGACTCCAACTCAAAAAAAAAACAAAAAAACAAACAAACAAACAACAAAAAAAAACACAAACACATTTTAATAACATAAAGCATTATTGTGAAGAATTCAAAATGCCATGACTAATTTTATTTTCCCATAACATCATTTCTTAGATGAATATAACCATATTAATATAAAATAGATATTTATATAATGAGATGAGTTCTGGTATCTAGTCCTCGTATTACAAAAAGTCCCATAAGCAAAATTTGAATACCATAAAATTGTATAATTTATGTTTAAATCTTGGCTTTTATGGGAGTGAGGTACAAGGGAAAGATCAAGGGTTTTGAAACCGGGAAAATGTAAATTCAAAACCAACCTCTTATATGTAACTTTAAGTTGATCAGAGTACCTCTATGAGCTGCTGTCCCATCTCGTGTTGAATGGAGATAATAGTACTTTTAAAAATATTTGTAGAGCACTTAGCAGAGCATAAGGTAAATTCCCCTTCAAAATGGCTGGGGCAATATACAAGCTTCCATTACCATTTCAAAATCCCACTGAATTATTTACCCCATTGCTCATACTCAACCAGCTGTTAAGCTTTTACTATTTGATATGAAGTAAAGTCAAGAGTGGCTATATGACTTATAATGCCAAGGTAGGAAGGTTATGGGTATTAGTCAGTTCAAGCTACTATAACAGAATAACGGAAACTGGGTGGCATACAGACAGACATTTATTGCTCACAGTTCTGAAGGCTGGAAGTCCAAAATCGAGGCATCGGCTGAGTTGGTATCTGGTGAGGGCCTGTTTCTTGGTTCAGAGATGGCATCTTCTTGCTGTGTCCTCACATGGTAGAAGGTGGTAGAAGGGGTGAGGGAGCTCTCTAGGGTCCCTTCTATGAGGTCACTAATCTCATTCATGAGGGCTCCACCCTCACTACTTCATCACCTCCTGAAGTTCCCACCTTCCAATACCATCACCTTGGGGTTATGATTTAACATATGAATTTTGGGGAGTCACATTCAGTCTGTTGCAGTAGGGGTCATAAGAGATGACGCTGAGAGTCCAGGGTGTTCCAGTTCATGGAGACCCTAAGCGTCATATTCAATTAAAGCTGGTCTTTTTTCTAGAGAGAAAGGCCTTTGAACATGTTCTTCCTTTGCCCAGATGTTGTCTATCTTGTCTTCATCCAATTCCGTCCTATTTTCCTTTCTGGATTATCACACGTGTAATGCCAATTCCTAGTTCTAATCTCAGTGAAGTATCATCTTTCCCAAGAGGTAACCAGAACCCTTTTTTTCTGCAGCACTTCATCTGTTCCTTTTCAAATTCCTGATTTGTGATAGATACCATTTTCTTCATGAAGTTTGATTTGCACCTGTAACTGATTTAGGGGCCTTTTAGGTGAACTCACATGTATTTAAATCTCTAGATATTAATTACACTGCATTGTGATAGCTTTTGAAAATATGTCTGCTTCTCCCATATGCGTGGCATTCCAGCAAAGACCGGGATAGTTTTGTCATTGCTCACCATCACTTTCCCATTACTCCATCATTCTCTGCAGTTAATTTTTCCCATTATTCTCATTTCCAAGACCTCTGTTCTACCAGGCTTGGGCTTTCCCTTGACTAATTCACTTTTCTACTTAAGGACTCCAGTATCATTCTTTACAGGAACAAGTCCCAACGAATACGGATTGGATGATACAAGAAATTAAAAAAACAGCCAGATATGGTGGCTCACGCCTGTAATCCCAGCATTTTGGCAGGCTGAGGCTAGAGGATCATTTGAGGCCAGGAGTTCGAAACCAACCTGGTCAACAAAGCAAGACCTCATCTCTACAAAAAAATAGAAGAATTAACCAGGTGTGGTGGCACACATTGGTAGTTCTAGCTACTCGGGAGTGTGAGGCAGGAGTATCACTTGAGCCCAGGAGTTCAAAGCTGTGTTGAGCTATGATCATGTCACTGCACTCCAGCCTAGGTGACAGAGTGAGACCCTATACCCTTCCAAAAAAAAAAAAAAAGAAAATGAAAACTATATGAAGAACAAAGAAATGGCCACAACACAGGCTATTGGTGTTTCTGTCACCGCTGCTTAGAATTCTTTTTTTTTTTTTTTTCATTTTCTTTTCAGTGAGTTTTCTTGTTCCCCTCCAAAGACTTATTTAATCATAGACATTGGAGCACTTAATTAATTTCTATTGAGCATGGTTTCAAAATATCTAACACTTAAATGCAGGGTCCACTGCTTTCCATCAATGACTTCCCTGGTGGATATTGAGCTATTTACCCGCAGAGCAGGAAATACACACAGTCTCATTAATCTCTCCTCTGCCTAAACCAAACCCGCTCCCCCTCAAACTCAATGAGAAACAGATTGAGTATCCAGTCTCATATATTATTTAGAGAGCACCATTGATTTATGCAACTTTTCCTAGGTCAGAAGTCTAGTTATTCACTGGCCCCATACTCAAGTTTGACTGCAGGAAGAGTTACAGTTTGTTGAGAATAAAATGTCCCAGTGTATGTAACTGATACAGTGGGTTTAATCTGGTTTAGCCAAACAATGGCTCTCTGTAGGTATAACAGCCTAAAACATAAGTGGATTGCTTGGGGAATACATGTTTTAATATAAAGTAATAGCTGAAAAGCAATTGCAACAACCACTGAAGTGAAAAAGCTTGCCCAGGGTCAGAAATTATCCCACTACCTATGTGTAGATGAAGAAATTTAAAGGAGGCAATATAGATCATATTTCCAGACTTTTCAACAATAACAAATAAACAAAGAAATAGGATATGTCCAGAATTACCTCCCATTTTTAATCATGTCCATATTAGACAAGTGCCTAATTCTTGCTAAGTAGTCCACAGCACTCTTGTATTATTACTTTTTGTGTGTGCAAATCTTAAAATAGCGACATTAACTCATCTAACTTCCTAAAATTAAGTTATCTGAACATACTAAATATCTGCTTATATTTTATAACTTTTGATGTTTGAAATGTTTAAATAAAATAAAAAGTTTAGAAAAAATATCTTAATAACAAAATCTTAACACTCTTGGCTAAAGAAAGGGTTAGCAACAGTTCAGGAATTCTTTTTCCTGTTTTACTGATGACACTGAGGAAAAGAAAGAAAGGTGATCTGGACAATTCTCCTGTAAGCTTACAAATGTCAAACCTGACAAACACTATAATGGTATCTCCTAGTGGGAAAGTCTTTACTTCTGATCTACTTTAACCAAAGTGTAACTGATCTGGTTAATATTGTTTATAGATTTAAAGACATGGATCCCTGAAAAAAGTTACATAAGCTATGTAATTAAGTCTAAAAGGAAATGCTTCATGAGAGAAGTAGCTCCCTTCTGCATAAAGAATGTTCCCAGAAGCATTACTTAAAATGCTTATATTTTAAACCCGGGGCTAGAAAGTGTCCTGATGAAGAATTCAAGGAAGAGTGCTGATGATCTTAGACTTTGCTTTGCCCGTGTGGAATTATTAGTAAAGTTTGAAGCTGTGAAATATTTCAGAGTGAAGCTCATTTAATAGTCCAATATGTCTTATCTCGATGCTGATTTTATTTTACTAGATATTTTTCCACTCTGTCCATAAACATAAATATTTTATATTTTAATATTCTATACCATAACATTCACTATCTCTGTCATATTTGTTTGTAATGATGAAAGGCTCAATATTAATGCAGTAAGTATCCAACTTTAGAATACAAAAGAAGAAATAGCAGATATAAGAAGGGAGATTCTCCCTCAAAAAATAATATTTTTTGGAGGGCAGATCTCTTGCAGTACAGGCTTTCCATGCTAGGTAAGTGTTCTAGGAACCCATTAGCATCACTGTACCAGCTAGCTGTGTTCGGCTTCAGTGGAAAAAAAAATGGGGGGAAATTCTTTCAATGTGTTTGCCCATTTCATGATGAGTGATTTACAAGTGCACCTGCTCACACCACGCTGAATGTTCAGTAGTTTTTTTTACCAAAAAAGTCAAGAATGTAACATATTCACAGTTTTCTATAGCAAGGGACTCTACCTTCACACACACACACACACACACACACACACACACACACACACACACACACACACAAAACAACGATCATGCTGACATGAAATTTTGCATCAGAAAGGCTTGAATGTGGAAGCCAATGGAGCAATTCCTTCAAAAACACTTGTGAAAATTATTCTCCACTAGAATACAATGCCAAGTAAAATTATCAAATATGAGCATATATTAAAAATATTTGTAGATACTTAATCCCAAAAAATGTGTCTCCTGAAAAAAGAATACTAAAGGATGTACTTCACCAAAAGAGAAAAAAATTGAGGATAAAGACATAGAACTTCCAATACAAGGGAGAAGCTAAAGAAATTCCAAGAGTGATAGTGAAGAGAAATCTCAATATCAAAGCTACGTGGCATGTCCAGAGGCAACAAGTCCAATGGTTCAAGAAGACAGAGATGTGTTAAGATATTTTGAGAATATTTTATATAATATAATTCTATGGGAGAGATGGAGATGACTAAAAAAATCTACATAGAAATTAGAGAAGCAAACAAAAGGCAATTACTAACTCCCAGGGAAACTGAAGAGCTGTACAAAAAGAATGCAATCATTCTTTATTATGTGGTTTGACTGTGAATAATAGGAACAGAGTCTTAATAATATAAACAAAGTATACTTTATTTGGTCAGAAATTGTGATCATTATATGAAAGCAGAGGGTGGAAGGAAGAAGTGTGTACATGGAAGTGGCAAGAGAGATAATCAATGAATAAAAGGTAGATAATATCTAAATTAAAAAACGAAAAACAACATAAAATTGCTATTTTAAAACAGGAAGCAAATATCTGAAGAAACAGCTAAAATCATTAAAAAATGAATATCTCTGGAGTGCCAGAGACAGAGAAGTGTAATGCAAAGGACTTCCAGTTTCCATTATAGCCCAAATAAGACAATTTCATTAAAATATACATATGTATAATGCATTACATTAATATTTTAATAAATATTTTTCTCGTATTTTTTATTTTTCAAATGTGGGGTACAATTCAGGGTTAGGTACATACATGATTATTGTACAGGTAAAGTGTGGGTACCCTTATTGGTGTCATGTGCCCCTCCATCCCTTGGTAGTGTCCCACTACTGCCAATCCCTTAATACATATTTAAATAAAAATTTTACAAAGTAAAATGTTGAGATAGCCCTGCTTTTCAGAACCACCTTCAACTCCCCCAACTTCTGGCTTTTCTTTCACGAGCACCCAAACTATCCTAAATTTGCAAACTGTCTCACAGATAAGTGTAAGCTCTTTTGGACAATATCTAATGGTGTTTTTCTCTGACTCCTTCTGTAAAGAAAGAACCAATGTCCAATTTTTTCCATATTGCTAAATGAGTACATACATTGTCACATGCAGGTATCAGAGTTTAATTTGCATAATCTTCTTACATTTTCCACCTTCTAAATTTTGGTACCATTAGGTAAAGCCGTGTCCCCTCTTTCCAGTTAAAGTTATGTTTTGAAAAGCAAGGTCTGTCAAAATATGGCCTTATTTTTTAAATTAGGTTTTATTTGTTCTATCTAATTCCATTTTCTTTATCTTGGACATGATGAAATTGTCCCTAAGCCTTTTCACATTCCACACCTTCTAACATTAAATTCCTTTACCTTCTCCCAAATAAAAAAACTTAGAATAGGTTTTTGTAAGTTTTTAATTCTTCAAGACCAATTGAAACCAAGACTCCTTTCAGATGAGACTGGTCAATCCCTCACTCCCTCATCTGTGCCCACAATACATTATTTTCATTCTCTCTCCCTTCCTCTGAGAAGTGAATACGAATCTATTTACACATTCTTATGAACTGAGATGCTCAAAGGTAGGGACTGTGTCTCGTTCCTCTTTATATTTCCTAGGTTAGTCTAGCATAGTAGCTGACCCTTGGTGAAAATGCAGTGAATGAATGCATTATGAGTAAGTTAATGGAAGAATGACCAGTGTAGATGCAGTGTAAGCCATCCTTTCTCTTTTACATGTAAAATCTGCCAGGCACTACCATCTATAGCATTCCAAAACAAAATATCCAAAATGAACCTATGACAATTCAAATAAACTATTGTTGCAAGACTATTTTTATGAACCACAGAAATGGATTAGCTCTTTTATCAATTTTCAAAACATTCAATTTTATGCAAAAATATAATACCATGTTAATGAGATAGTTTCATAGTTGGAGTAATTGTACCTATCAGTAGAATAAAATTATTTCTATAATGGAAACCAAATAAAATACCACAAGATGTGTGTTTGTTCATTCAGACTGAAATTTCTGAAATACTTCTGAGATTTCATTTTTGTCTTACATTTAATCTCTCTTCACCATGTAATTACATATTATGCAGATGAAATATCAATAATAGAAATTGTTTCTGAATGTTACAAAGAAATTATGTGCAAAGTTCTTTGAGTCAATTGTGAGTTATTGTTCAACTTCTCCTGACTGTTAACGTGAGGAAGGGAATGTTAATTTGTGGTGTTTTCTAAACAGAGTCTATATGTGTACATGGAATTTTGTTTGCCTGTCTTCACTTTAGTACTCAATGCTGAATTGCTACCTTCTATTTATCCTTTTCTGTGAACTCTCTGACCAGAAGGGCTAAGTCTGAACTTATTTTTACATACTCACCATCCAATACACTGCTTGTGTACTGCATGGTATATACTTATTACTTTTCAAAAAATAAGTCAATGTACTAAAAGGAAATGCAATCTCTACAAGTGAAGAAAACCCAATTATACTAACATACTCTTAGCTGTTATGAATGGTATATTTATTTTTCTTTAAAATCATACGTCAAACCTCTAACTCCCAGTGGGTTGGTATTTGAAAGTGGGGTCTTTGAAAGGTGACTAGGTTGTCAGGATAGAACACTCATGATGAAATTAGTGCCCTTAGAAGATATCCAAAAGATTTTGCTTCCTCTCGTCTCTCCAACATGTGACGATACACGGAAAAGATACCCATCTGCAAACCAGGAAGTGGGCTCTCACCTTGATCTTGGGCTTTCCAGTCTCCAGAATTATGAGAAATACATATTAGTCATTTAATTCACTCAGTCTGTGGTAATTTGTACCAGCCTGAACTGATTAAAATATTACTGATAAATTATAAGTAGGTAGAACACATGATGATTTATTTTTCTTTTTTTTTTATGTTTCAGTATTTCTTTACATTACTAAAGGTTAAAAAATTATCTGAGGACCCTCTACTCAAATTGTGGCCCACAGACCAGTACCGTGGGTATCACCCAGGAGCCCGTCAGAAATACAAACCCTCAGTCCCCTCTCCAGACCTACTGAATCTGAATCTGCATTTTAATGTGATCCCCTGGTATTTTTGATGTGCAATTCAGTTTGAGGAGCACTACTTTAAAAGAGCTCATCCTAATATATAGATTTTGTCCCTCCTCATTTTAAAAAAATGTACTTGGTATTGCCAGTAAATTTCAGCTTTCTTAATATAAATTTCAAATTTGAGAAATACTTGGCAAAGGGTCTTACTGCCTACTTTACTAGGCCATTGAGATAGTTACATTTCAGACAATCCTGAAGGTGGTGAAAAAGCCAGCCATGTGGTTATCTGGGGAAAAGCACTCTAGGGAGAAGTGAGTCTTGCCCTTGCCTTAAAGGATGATTGGAGTGTTCAAGGATCAGCAGGGGTCTTTTTAAAATTTGTTTAAATTTTAAATATGTGGGGTACAATTCAGGGTTAGGTATACAAATATTCATTATGCAGGTACCCTTGTTGATGAGGTGTGCCCCTCCCTCCCCTGGCAGTTTTCCTCAACTGCCAATTCCACCTCCCCCCGCCCCCCCAGTTTCCCACTACTGCCAATCCCTTTCTTATAGTATTACGTTAGTTGTTCAAGATCCGCTTATGAATGAGAACATGTGATACTCAATTCTTTGTTTCTGTGATAGATCACTTAGTATTATAGCCTCTAAGTCCATCCAAGTTGCTGTGAAGTTCATAATTTTGTCTTTCTTTATGGTTGCGTAATATTCCATTCATGTATATGTACCACATTTTTTATCCAGTCCTCTTTTGATGGACAACAAGGTTGGTTCCACATTTTTGCTATTGTGAATAATGCTGCAATAAACATACGTGTGTAGGTATCTTTTTCATAGAATGATTTGAGTTCCTCCAGGTATATTCCCAGTAGGAGGATTGTGGAGTCATATAGGAGGTCAATTTTTTGATCTTTTAGGGATTGCCACACTGTCTTCCACAGGGGTTGTACTAGTTTACACTCCCACCAACAGTGTAGAAGTGTTCCCATTTCACTGCATCCTCTCAAGCATCTGTTGTTTTTTGTTATTGATGATGGCCATCCTGACTGGAGTTAGGCGGTATCTCAGTGTGGTTTTAATTTGCATTTCTTTGATGACTAGTGAGGCTGAGCATTTTTTCATGTATCTGTTGGCTACTCGTATGTCCCTCATCAAACTGACAAGCTTCTGTAAAGCCAAAGAAACCATCAAGAGAGTGGGGAGACAGCCCACAGACCGGGAAAAAATATTTGCCAACTGTATATCTGACAAAGGCCTAACATCTAGGACCTACAAGAAACTCAAACGTGCCAAAAAGAAAAAAACAAACAGCCCCTTTACAAAGTGGGCAAAAGATATGAATAGCAAGGGGCTTTTGTGGCCAGAGTGAATGAGTAAGAGGGGACGAGTAATAAGAAGTCATGGGAGGAGGTCATGTAGGGCCTTGCAGATCCTTGAAGGACATTGATGTTTACTGGTAGGGAAATGGTGAGCTATTAGAAAGATGGAACAGATGCTGGCATTATCCATTCTATCATTTAACAGTGTTTCTGTCTACTTTGTAAATAGGAGTGTTCAGGGGGGAAAATTTGGAATCAAAAATCTAATTAAAAGGTGACTGCTCTACCCCAAGAGAGCAATGGTAATGTACTAGAGGGAGTAGTGGAAGAAGGGGGGAGAAGTGGTCTAATTCTCCTTATACTTGGAAGAGAGACTCTATAGGATTTCCTTAAACAGTGGATGCAGGTTATGAAGGAAAGAAAGAGATCAAAGATAATTCTGGTGTCTTCATCTGAGTAGAGTTGACATTAACTAACATGGAAAAGACTCCAAGAGAAGCAGGGATTTTTTTTTCTTCTTTTTTTTTTTTGTTTTAATTTTTGTTTGTGACTATGGAGGAAGAGTGATGAGAACTTCAGGTTTCAACATGCTAAACTTAGTTGAGTATTAGGTATCCATGTAGAACTATTAAAAAAGAGTTGGAGCCGGGCTCAGTGGCTCAGCCTGTAATCCTGCGCCTTTGGGAGGCTGAGATGAGTGGATTGCCTGAGCCCGCGGGTTTGAAACACGCCTGGGCAGTGAGACCTCATCTCTACAATAAATCAAAAAATCAGCCGGGTGTGGTAGTGCGTGCCTGTAATTCCGGCTACCCGCAAGGCTGAGCCAGAAGGATCGCCAGAGCTCAGCAGGTCGAGGCTGCGGTGGCTGGGAGCGGTCATCGCACTCCAGTCTGGGTGACAGAGTGAGACTCCAACTCAAAAAAACAACAACAAAAAAAAGAAGAGTTGGATGTATGAGTCTAGAGTTTAGATGAGAGATACAAACTGGAGATAGAAATGTTGTGATTAGCAAAAACAGGATTTCAAGCCATTAGGGTAGATAAGACCATGAGGGGAGTATGTGTAGATAAGCAAACAGAAACAAGATCTAAGGCTGGACCATGGCAATGTTTAAAGTTTTCTTAAATAAAATCAAAGCAATAAAGAAGACTGGAAAGAAACCGCAAGTGAGGTAGGGAGGGGAAGAACAGGTGTGGGAGGAATTCACACCAGGAAAGCTTTCCAAGGTGGGAAGGGTGATGATGACTGTGTCAAATAAATGATACTGTAGGTCCAGTCAACTGAGGGCTGAGGTTGGGATTGCATTCAGCAGTGTAGAGGTCATTGGCGACTGAGAAAAAGACCAATTGTCCACTGAAGAGGTATGAAGAATGCCTGGTTTAAAGAAGTAAATGAGAATAAGAAATTCCTTCTTTCCCTCCCTCCCTCCTTCCCTCCTTCCCTTCCTTCCTTCCTTCCTTCCTTCCTTCCTTCCTTCCTTCCTTCCTTCCTTCCTTCCTTCCATTAGGATTGTAGACTTATAGCCTGTTGCTAAATGGAGTGATCTGGCCCTTGTTGACTATATCATAGTGACAGAGAGAGAAGGAAAATGGTGGAAGGCATTGAAAGGTCCATTCCGGTGTACAAGCGGGGGTGTTTTCATTAAATAATAGGATGGATGATTTGAGGTCACAAGAGGGAAGGATGGAATATTGTGGACATTATGGCTTTAGATAGGTAGATTAGAGGTCAGAGTTTATGAAATTTCTTTAAATATTCCAATTTTGGATTTTCCCAGTAAAATAGAAAGCAAGGTCATATACTAAGAGCAAGGATGGGAAAGAAAGTGTTCAGTTACTGGAAATGTGAGGAGTTTGAAGAAGGTAGGAAATAACTCTCTAGGTCTCTGCTATTCAGAATGCAATCTACAGACTAGCAGCATTGGAATGGTTGAGAGCTTGTTAGAAATGAAGGACTGTCCCACAACAGACAAACCAGAATCTGCACTTTACCAAGAGCTCCAAGTGATTTCTAAGCCAAATTTTCACATTGGAGTCAATCATGACTATTTAAAAAACACAGATGCCCAGGCTGCACAAGAGACCAATTCCATAAAATGTTTTGGGATTGAGACCTTAGCATCAGTATTCTTTAAGACTACCCAGGTGATTCTAGAATGAAATCAATTTTGATGACTGAATGCTCTGGGTATGTAGGCAAGTAAATAAACTTGAGAAAGCCCCCTTGAGGATAATGATTCTGTCTTTAAAGAGACCAATCTGCTGGGTTGTGAGTTTTTCTCCAGCTATAGATGATCGTACAGGTACAGGTGTGGAATAGGCAATGAAGTGGATTTAATGAGGGCTGAAGTTTTGCCAAGCAATTGAGAACAAGAGGTGATATTCCACTTGCTATCTTGCCTTCTCTCTTACCCACAAGTCTCCTTTTGAACCAGAACAGCTCCCTTTCTATCTGTACTACATTTTAGCTTCTTGTAAAAGAATGAAAATAAAGTTTGTGAGAGTTAAATGCAATGATATGTACTACTCTTTTCCTCCATGTATTTATCAGATTTATGCAAGTGTCTTATACGATGGGTTCCCATTGTTTGTGTGGTGTAAGATTGATATTATTTTATTCTCTGAGCTTGAATAAACTCATCTATGTGACCCCAGAGTCTTTTTTTTTTTTTTTTTTTTTTGAGTTGGAGTCTCACTCTGTCGCCCAGACTGGAGTGCAGTGGCTGCTCTCGGCCACCGCAGCCTCGACCTGCTGGGCTCCGGCGATCTTTCTGCCTCAGCCTTCCAAGCAGCTGGAACTACAGGCGCGCGCTACCATGCCCGGCTAATTTTTGATTTATTGTAGAGATGAGGTCTCGCCAAGTTGCCCAGGTGGGTCTCGAACCCGTGGACTCAGGCAATCCACTCACCTCAGCCTCCCAAAGGCACAGGATTACAGGCTGAGCCACCGAGCCCAGCTGACCCCAGAGTCTTGACTGTCATGTTCTTTATTTGTTTTTCCACTTTTTTATTTTATTGATTTATATATATTTTCAACTTTCTCCTGAACTCTTGATTTAATTTTGATAATTTCTATTTTCTAATGATATTTTCCATTACTCTAAATTTTTCTCAATTTATCTGTAGGAATATGCACATAGTGTTAACTTACAATTCTTTAATCTCTTTTCTCTATTTGTCATATTTAATTATTCATGTTTAATCTTGCTAATTTTCTTTTGTGCCCCTTTTCCTGCCTTTTGTTATATGCTACAGCTCATATAGTTTACTTATTGATTCAAAGACTAATTTTCTGAACTTATGTATTTCAGTTTTCCCTTTTTTATAAAATAAAACATAAAAACAAACATGTTTATTACAGAAAAATCAGACTGATGTGTAGGAAAAGGGAGATACAGTCATCAGAGGCAACCTGTGGATATTTGATAACTCTCTCTAAAGATGTTTTCTATGCATTTATGTGCAGACTCTCACTGCCTACATGTATTTAAAATGGCTTTATGTTATATGATTATCCGCTTGACTTATTCTTAGTTTAGTAGCATAGAAAGTGATGAAGCTAGAGATGGAGTTATGAATATTGGGATTCCAATTCTCATTCTGCCACTTTACTGTGTGACATTAAGCATACAGTGTTTCTTATCTACTCTGAAAAGCTTCCTCCTCAAGTATTTGGAAAACAGATGGCCAAACCCACCCCACAGAAATGGTGAGAAGATCGTGATTGCATTTTCTATGTCAATAAATACACATTAATATCAAGGGCTATGAAGATAAATGCTCTATAATCTTTATTTGTTGTACATTAACTTATTTCAATCTTTGTTATAAGAAAATTGTTTTTAATTTCCTCAATATGCATTTTGTGTACTTATCTGACAGTTTTTACATTTTCTGGGAGTTTTATTGGTGGATAAAAAGGTCTAAAAATTTTTAAATAAATAAACTTTCCTAAAATGTAATATTTTATATGATAAATTATACTCAATATTGTAATATCATATTTCTATAAATTAAAAATTATATTATCTTAATGTAAGTTTATTTGAATACTGTGAAGTTAAACATTTATCTTCAATAATACAGAAGAAGAATATATTCAAGAAAAGTGAATACATCCATGGGGCCTTTTGCAACTCAGATTATTTAAGATAATTAATTCCTATGGTAATGACTTTTCTTCTGTGCATCTATTACTAGTAATTCTACAAAAATGGTCACTAAAATTAATTTTTATATTGTTTTTCAGATAAGGAAATAATTAAATCAATGAGAAAAATTAATTCAAATTCTTTCACTATATTTAAGGTGAATTTTCCTTTAAAAGGCCTTTGGAAAATTGAGTATTTGCAAAAGCAATAAACTGTCTTAGAACAATTTGGCATTAAATGAATCAAATTGTGAAAAATCAGTTATTTAATAAGTAGACTTTTTGCCACACAGGTTAATATATAGTTATCTTATTATTTTTTTACTCAAAATTTTCTTGCTTATTTTTGGCTTTTCATATGTCAGGAGTAGAGAAATAGGCTTTTCTTTCATAGATTAATGTTTTTCCTAACTCATGAATCCCCACTTTTACCTATACTTAAGTTCACTTTGGTTTTCAGCTTTTGTACTGTTTTCTTTTTCTATTTGTAACTAATTAAGTTGAATGAATAGTGAATGCATTTTCATTTGTTTAAAGTGGAAAACGTTTGTTAATATGAACTTGCTCTAAATACACAGTTGACCATATTCAATATTTAGCCATTTCTGATCACCAGTCCCACCAATTATCACTATCCTGTTTGTCCAGAATGTTCCTGTTTCATCATGCTTCTAAATTAGATGAATGAATGAATGAATGTAGTTGATATTTTATTCTCCTTCATAACCCATTATCTAAATTATTTATTTTAAAAATTCATTAATGAATTACTGAACAAGATACAGTAGGTAAAATGAGGAAATGGTCAAAATAGAAATAAATACAAGAATAAAGAGATACTCTATAGTCAGGACAGTGTGGTATTGGCAAAAGAACAGGCAAATGAATAAATAGAGCAGAATAGAGAACTTAGAAATTGACCCACATTGATATAACCAACAGATATTTAACAAAGAAACAAAGACAATACATGGAGAAAAGATCATCTTTTTAACAAATGATACTGGAAAACTAGTTGGGTATCCAAATGTAAAATAAAATGAATCTAGACACAGACTTGAATGATATGGAAGAACATACCCAAGAAAAGTGAATAATTCCATGCAGTCTTTCATAGTCGTTTATGTCCTTAAAAAAATTAACTCAGAACAGATCGTAGACCTATATGTAAAATACACAACAATAAAACTCCTAGAAGATAACACACAGAAAATCTGGATGACTTTGAACTTGGCAGTGACTTTTTAGATATAACACCAAAGACACATTCTGTGAAAGAAAAAAGTGATAAACTGGACTTCATTAAAATTAAAAACTGCTCTGCAAAAGACATAATGAAGAATATGAGAAGAAAAGTCATAGACTAGAAGAAGAAAATATTTGCAAAATGCATACTTGAAAAAGGACTATTATCCATTACATTCAATGAATTCTTAAAACTTGACAATGAGAAAATGGACATCTTGATTTCGAAACAGACAAAATACCTTTACAGACAACTCACTAAAGAAGGTATAAGGTCTGACAATTAAGTTCGAGAACTCATCCTAGGAAAAGTGCTATATACCACATTTCTGAGTATCGCTATGGTTACCTTCAAAGTATTCTCTAATATTACCTAGTCTACCTGTCAAAGCAATTTTGGAACTCTTTTTCTGGAATGACCATTCGAGCCATTGTCCTCTCACTCTGATGTCCCGAATGTCACCAAAATGTCCTACTTTCAATATTTTCTTCATCTTCGGGTAAAGAAAAAAGGTGAGTAGGAAGGGTGTTTCACTATAGTTATTTGTTTACTGGCTAAAAACTCCCTAACAGACAGTGCTGTGTGAGCTGGTGCATTGTTGTGATGCGAGAGCTCCTTCAAGACCACTTTTACACGCATCTTTCTCATGCCAAGATGTTCAGTTAAGATTTTCCTAACTGTTTTGCTATTGATGTTTATTTGGTCTGCTGTGTTTCTCACAGTAGCCAACAATGTGGATGCACAATTTGATGAATTTTTGTAATGTTTTCATCAGTTCTGCTTATTACTAGCCATCCTAACCTCTCCATATCAGTGACACTTTCTCTCCTCTCAGAAAAACACTTAATTCATTTGTACACTGCCATTTTCTTCATGGTATTATTCCCATAACTTGGACTAGCATGACCCTGTTTTTTTTTTCAACTCTTGCCAAGTTTTAAAAGAAATTTAATGTTTGTTCATTGCTCTACTTCAAGCTCTGACATGCAGCAAAAATAATGAACACCACTCAGCAAGACACTACCACGTGTCAACACAAACACAGCTGTGAGACACTGATATACCAAGGTTATGAAACCTTACTGAGTTGTTTTTTATAGTGCTGCCAATGTAAAAGCACAGTGGCAAGTTTGCGATCTTAATTGTCAGACCTTGTATACGGATGACATATGAAAGAAACATAGGAAAAGACATTCAACATCATATGTCTTTAAGAAATTGTCAATTAAAACAACAATAAGACACCACTACACACCTATTAGAATGGTGAAAATTCAGAACACTGACAACACCAAATGCTGGCAAAGATGTGGAGCAACAGGAATTCTAATTCATTCATTGTTGGTGAGCACGCACAACAGTTTGACATTTTTTTCAAAGCTAAATATACTCTGACCATAAGTTTCAGCAGTAACACTCCTAGATATTTAACCAAATGAGTTGAAAATGTAATTCATACAAAAACTGCACAGCTGCTTTATTCATTGTTGCCAAAACTTTGACGCAACCAAGATGTCCTTCAGTAGATGAATAGAGAAATAAACTGCAGTACATTCAGAAACTAGACTATCATTCAGAGTTTTTAAAAAATGAGCTGCCAAGCCATGAAAAAGCATGCAGAAATCTTAAATGCATATTAAGTGAAAGAAGTCAATCTGAAAAGGCTACAAAGAGGGTGATTCTAGCTCTATGACATTCTGCAAAGTGCAAAACTACAGAGACAGTGGTTAAAAAGATTAGCGGTTGCCAAAGCTTAAAAGGGAGAAAGGAATGAATAGGCAAAGCACAGAGGAATTTTAGAACTGTGAAACTATTGGGTAGGATCCTATAATGGTGGATACATGAATACCAATATTGAAAGGTAATATAAAGTATGGACTTTGGGGGATAATGAAGTATTAATGTGGGGAAGGCTGTGCATTTGTCAGGGTACAAGGTATACGGGAACTCTGGATTTTATGTGCAATTTTGCTGTAAGCCTAAAACTACTCTAAAAAAATTAAATCAATTAAAAAAGATACATCAGATGAGTGTTTTGAAGGAAAGGCTTGAAGATACTATGATAGGGAAAAGGAGATGGCAATTTTTGATAGACTCTGGGTGTCCTCTCTGAGAGTACTTAAACCTCCCCTTGTTTGGATGAGTGAGGTTGTCCAATTTTCCAGTTGTCAGGGTTTGCTGCTGCTGTTATGGTAAGGGTAGTATTGTTATTACCATAATGTTATCAAATTGTGTGTGTGTGTGTGTGTGTGTGTGTGTGTGTGTGTGTGTGTGTGTTCAGGTCAATGAATATTTTCAGAATTATTTTGTTTTTAAAAAATTTTAGGCTGGGAGCAGTGGCTCACGCTAATAATCCCAGCACTTTGGGAGGCCGAGGTGAGAGGATTGCCTGAGCCCAGGGGTTCGAGACCAGCCTGGGCAAGTTGGTGAGACCTCATCTTTACAATAAATCAAGAAAAATTAGCTTGGCATGGTGGTTCACACCTATAGTTCCAGCTACTTGGAAGGCTCAAGTGGAAAGATCACCTGAGCCCAGCAAGTGGAGGCTGCGGTGACTGTGAGCATGCCATTTCACTCCAGCCTGGGCAACAGAGTGAGACTCCAACTAAAAAAAAATTAGTATAAATTATTTATTACCTAACATGACCCTTTTGTTGAGCTAACATGTATAGACTTGCAAAAACAGAGAAAACATTTTAATTAATTTGTACTTATTAACCAACATTATTGGTCATATTGCTTGTATTCTCTACATTTTCATTTATTTATTTCTGTTGATTTGTTCTGTTAAAGACTGGGAAAGTGTGTCAAAGTATTCTCAAACAATTTAGTGTCTTTGCACTTCAAAATACAGTTTGTAAGTATATTTCAGATACATTTGGATGCTTTGTCATTCACCTCATAAATATTCATGACTATAATACCTCCATTGACATTTTATCTTAATTGACGAATGCTTTCAAATTTTGTCCTTGACATATTTTAGTATCAAATGTTTGAGTAAATCAAACTTTGTTCCATCTTAGGGGTTTTTTGTTTAGTTTTGTTTCATTTTAACCTCCTTTAGTACAGATGAATTGGGTAAAGACTTGAAACATTTATTTTTTTTTATGGATTTCTGTAAAGATAAAACTAAGTCGCAGTACTTTAAATCAATTTCAGGTTATTTTTAAAAAATGAAGAAAAAGACTTCTCAGTGACCTTTCCCAGGGTAATTAAAACAATTAAAATATCAACCAATATACAAAAGGTAGTTATCATTCAGTGTATACTGATTTCAAAAGGAAGTTGATGAGATGGACCAGTTCAAATTTTTAAAAAGAGAAAGAACTAAACAAACAGTAAAACATACTGGCATGTATGTTCCTTGGTTGAAACATTTATATTTACTTTTTATCCAAAGTGTGGCAATTTCTCAGAGAACTAAAAATTGAGTTACCATACAATTCAGCAATCCCACTTCTGGGAATATACTCAGAGTAACATAAATCGCTCTACCAAAAAGACATCTGCACATGTATGTTCATTGCAGCACTACTCACAATAGCAAAGTCATGGAACCATCCCAGATGCTTATTGAAAATGAACTGGATAAAGAAAATATGGTACCTATACATGATGAAATACTACATAACCATAAAGAACAAAATCATGTCCTTTGCAGCAACATAGATGCAGCTAGAGATCATTATTCTAGTGAACTATTATAGAAACAAAAAACTGAATACCAGATGTTCTCACTCATAAGTGAACCCTAAACAGTGGGCACGCAAGCACAAAGGTGGAACAACAAATGCTAAGTATTTGCTAAAGTAGGAAAGAAAGGAGGGAGAGAGAATAAGGGGCACACAACCACCCACTTGGGTCCTACTAGGGGCAGAGAGGGCTTGGTAGAAGCCCAAAACCACACCTGCATGGAATTTACTTACGTAGCAACTCCTCACATGTACCCTACAACTTTATTTTTCAAATTAAAAAAAAATTCAAAAATTTAAAAAAGCAAAATGCTTTTAGTGTTTGATCAAATCATGGCTTCCATTTTACTATTTGATGTACTATAACCTTAGAACTATCTTGTATATATTGTATTTGGCAAATTGTAAGGATTAATATTTATTCTTTGAGGTACAAAAATAATGCATAATACTTTTAATACTTGAAAATTTAAAATGTTTATGCAAAAGGCACAGAGATTTCATTTATCAACCATTTTCTTTTGAAAGCAAATTATTATTATTTTGAGAATATATATCAAAATTATATATATACACACAAAGGACAAGAGTATAGTTTGAACACAATCAGTATAATGCTGTTTTAGGAGTAATTATAAATTTTATCATGTAAATTTCAATTGCATAAACTCGTACTTCAGTTTCCAATTTGTGAAATAAAAGGAATTAGATGAAATCTCCTGTAGGCAAAATAATGTCCCTTCCCACTAAGACGTCCATGTCCTGATTCTAGAAACTTATGAATATGTTGCCTTAGACAACACATTTCAAGTTGCAAATAGAATTAAGGGTGATAATCAGAGAACTTTAAAATAGGGAGGTAATACAGGATTATCCAGATGAACCAATGAAATTGCAAAGGTCTTTAAATATGGCAGAGTAGATGAAGAGTTGTCTCAGGTGGGGCAATATAAGGAAGATCATTCAGTCATTGCTGGCTGTGTAGATAGGATGGGGCCACAAGCCAAAGAATGCCTGCAACCTCACTACGCCGGAAAATGCAAGGAAACAGAGTCTCCTTCTACAGACTCCAGAAAGGAACTCAGGTTATTCCTAAGCATTTTGTTTTATTTGTAGCTATTGTAAATGAGATTACTTTCTTGGTTTCTTTTTCAGATTGTTCACTGCTAGCTTATAGAAATGCTAATGATTTTTGTTTTGATTTTAGATTCTGAAATTTTACTGAATTTTTTTTCAGTTCTAATATATTTTATTTTGGTGAAGGCTTTAGGCTTTTCTATATATAAGATCATGTCATCTGCAAACAAGGATAATTTGACTTCTTCTTTTCTAGTTTGCCTGCCCTTTATTTCTGATTATTACACATTGTATGCCTGTAACAAAACATCATATGAATCCCATAAATATATACAGTTATTTTGTACCCATAATGATTTTTTTAAAAATTAAAAAAAGAAACACAGTCCTGCCAACACTTGGTTTTTTAGTCTTTTAGACTTTTGAACTCCAGAATTGCAAGATTACCTGTAAATTGACATTGCTTACATTGTTCATCAAAGTACACTTAGTAGATCCACTCACTTCAAGTATTTGCTAAAAGCCACAAAACTTACTGGTTGTCAAGGGCTGATAAACTTCTGTCCACACAGCAACCTAGCAATGAATGTGGTAAAGTCAAAACTGGTTATTTCAGGGGAGTCGCCATTTATACAATGCAGCTTTATTAGAATTTCTTTAAAACTCCCCACGCAAAGCTCAGTCCAATTTTTTAAAAGTAACTTATTATGCCAGTTTTGAGAGATCAAGTTTTTAGAATATTTTTAAAAGGTTTAAGTTCTACCCATTGCTTATTGTCATTGCTGGCTCAAATCCATGCCACATTTAGATTGAAATAAAAGGAAAAGAGTTTAATTGTTTTGCATTTTACTTTATTATTTTCTCTTAGTAGTAATGAAATGAAGCACATGTACGAAGTTAGCAGAAAGACTCCTTGATAATGACTTTCTTTAGGCATCATTGAGTTTTCTAATTTAATCAATAATTGTATTATTTTATGCAGTGCTTTGCACAGCGCTCCCTTCTGTGTGTTTATATATACACGGATATACAACCAATCATGTTTTAAAACATTAGTTCCTGTCAAAACTCCTTATATAATTTCTAAGTATTATGAATCCCCATGTTTACTTCCTATTGGCATGCTATCTTTATTAGATTATGGAATATCATCATTTTAGACCTGAAATTTTGACAAATGACCACAGTAAATATACTGATTCATTCCACTACATTATAGAAAAAATCCTTGTTGGTAGCAGAGCTGCTGAGCTTCAAAACAGTATCCTTATCAGAAAATACAAGTCCTGGCACTTTCTCTGCCTCTTTTAACACATAGTATAGGATAGTGTAGACATTGGTACAATGATACAGGACTGGAGAATGAAAGGAAAAATCAAGAATAAGCAGAGATATTTCCCCCATACTTATTGCTAATATCCACATAAAGGTAATAAAAGGAAATTAATTAATAGATTATGTGAAATCTCTACTTGTAAAATTAAAGAAATTTTTAGGGGAAAAATGTGCTTTTAGTTTCTCTGACTTCTGTAAGAAACTTTTCACTCTTTTACTTCCTAAAATGTTTTTTATAGTTACATCAAGTTTGACTGGTTTACAGGCAACTCCATTTTCCTCCTGAAGCAACATTTGAAGACGTTTCTTGCTTTTATAAGAATATGTGGACTGGGCATGGTGGCTCACACCTGTTATCACAGAACTTTGGGAGGCCTAGGCAGGAAGATTGCTTGATCCCAGGAGTTGAAGACTAGCCTGGGCAACAAATGAGATCATGGCTCTACAAAAAGACCAAATAATTAGCCAGGCGTGATGGTGCCTGAGCTCAGGAGTTGGAGGTAGCAGTTAGCCGTGATCATGCCAGTGGACTCTGGCCTGGGCAACAGAGGGAGACCTCCACTCAAAAAAAAAAAAAAAAGAAAGAAAAAAAGAATATGTGCCTATATAGGGAAGTATGCTTTCTCTCTGTGATAAAATCTTTATCTCTTGTAAATGTGAACATATATATGTATGTAAATTTAAAACAAACAAAAGCTTCAGAGTTTTGCAAGCTGACAAAAACCTCCTCTGTAATAAATATTCTTCCACTTAAAAAAAATTGTAAACCTATTTCCTGTCCAATTATTCTCTGGTTCCTATGTTAAGGTGACTTCAAGAGTAATATCTGTATCGCTAATCAATTTCTGCAGCAGAGGAAAAGTTTACTGGCATTTTGTTTCCCGAGTGTTTGCATGGCATTTTTCATTGCAAACTCTAGGCACTGGTATATATATTTTAGGATTATGAAGAAGGAAAACTAGGTCTGTTCTGGCTGGTGTAACTGCTTCAAAGAAAAACCTTAGTACGTTATTTTTACAGGAAAGGAAACAGACATTTGGTATGCCGTCATCCTCCCTTGTGTATGCAAGCCTCATAGCAACTTCAAGTAAGTCTTGTACTCTTCTGACTGATGAATATATATGGGTTCAGGAGGTTAAGTGACTTGTAAGCGGCTGAGAGATGATTGAAATTTGGTTTGTCTATCTATAAAGCCTGGGCTTTAGTGGCTGTCCACTCTCTTAATTTGTATGAGAAATTAGATATGGTTAATTGGGCAACTCATATTACCGGCCTGTTTGTAGGAACTGGCAGACATATCATTGAAACATCTCTCGCCGGAGCCCAGCAGGTCGAGGTTGCGGTGGCCAGGAACGGCCACTGCAGTCCAGTCTGGGCAACTGAGTGAGACTCCAACTCAAAAAAAAAAAAAAAAGAAACATCTCTCATAGCCAAGAAAAACTAGAGAGGATGGAGTTAAAGAGATAAAGATAGCATCATCATTTTAGAAATCTAGATGTAAAAGAGGAATAGATGCACAAGGCAAGATGATGTTTGATTATGATACATAACGGATTCCTGAAACGCTTAAATGTAATTAAATATATAAAAAGGATAGAGCAGAACGTAAAAAATGTTATGAATATACAGCACTATAATTAGTTGCTTTTTTGAGACAGCACTAGTTGCAGACTCTTGCCTGTTAAAAATTTTAAAAAAGAGAAAGAAGGCTGTTTAAGAAGACGAAGATGATCTAAATGCAGAGCTTGTCAGGTGGTTGCCACTGAGGAAGGATAAATACAGTTGGGGTAGCCTTCAAGAAGATCCCCTGAATGATAAAATATTGTCTAGAGTGCTAGATAAATTTCACAATTTTATTGGCAATCTGATATGATTCAATCGCAGTCTACATCCTCAAGACTTAGTATATTTAGTTCTATTTTGCAGAGAGTAATGAATCCAGAATTTATGTTTGGCAGTACCCTCCAGAAAGCAACATTTTTCTTGATGCATCTGCTCTGATAATTTGCTCATTTGACTACACAAATGAGACTTCAACTGACATAGAAAGCCAGTTATACTAAAGATTCTAATACAGCAGAGACTCTGAAAACTTCTAAGACTTTCTCTCATTTTCAAATATCACAGAGACAGATTTATAAGAGCATTTCTAAAAAACAGTATCTTGAAATTGGTCCATATTCAATAAATGATGGTGGTGATGATCATTGTGATGTTTTGAAAGTCACATCCCATCTTCACGATGGTTTTTATAGGAGAAACAAAGATCATTGTTTATGGTAAGAAAAAATTAAACATATACTCATATATATATATATACATACACACACACACACACACACACACATACACTATTGGATTTGAATTTCATACTAAATTTATTAAATTACAAATTTTGAGACGCAGTTTCCCTTAGCCCCTTTAATTAAACTTATAAATATTGTTTTAGTTATAAATCTGGAAAGTCACATAAAATAACAATTCTTTTCAAGGGATTCTTTGAATAATGTTTGGTAAATTCAAATAGAACAGTGTGAATAACAAAACAGTGATACTATATATATTGTATGGGTGTTAGTTAAAGAAGATCCATATAAAAAGAGATTATTTTCATAAGTTTAATGTGAAAGCACAGCTTTTCAATCTCAGCACTACTGGCATTTGATTCTGGATAATTCTTTGTGCTGGGGGCTGACCTGTGCATTGCAGGTTGTTGAGCAGCGTCCCTGGTCTCCACACACTGGACGCCAGTAGGCGTCCCCTACAGGTGTGATAATCAAAAATGTCTCAAGAGATTTTCAAATCTCCCCCAGGGGTGACATTGCCCCAGCTGAGAACTACTGTGCTAGAGAATCAGCGAGACCTCATCTCTACAATAAATCAAAAAATCAGCCGGGCGCAGTAGTGCACGCCTGTAGTTCCGGCTACTTGGAAGGCTGAGGCGGAAGGATCACCGGAGCCCAGCAGGTGAGGCTGTGGTGGGCGGGAGCGGCCACTGTACTCCAGTCTGGGCGACAGAGTGAGACTCCAACTCAAAAAAAAAAAAAAAAGAAAAGAAAAAAAACTGTGTTGTTAAGATTTTCTTTTCCCGTTTCTCATCTGAAATCTTACCCTTCCAGAAAATGTAAGCTCCATGAGAACCTTGTTTATTTCATTTACCATACTCAGACCCCAGCAACTTTAATGAATACTTCTTGAATAAATGAATAGAAATATAATCAAAATAAATATGCTCATGTTTTATTTGAGTGGATAAACTATGTGATTCGATCAATAATGTATTTAAATCTCTGTGAGTTCTTCTTAAGCTGAGTATTAAATGAAATTTTGTTGACCTTGGGTAAGTGAATTGTACAAATAATATTAATCAGTCACTTTTGTCCTATCCTCTCTCTTATTATTGGGTTAGAAACTCAACTAATAGCCATTGTAGGCAAGGTTGTGGAGAAACAAATAATAAATACATTAGATATTGTGATTTCTTTGTGATTTATATACTGGGGAAAATCTCTACAGAGTGTCAAGATCCCTGGTCAATTGAAAAGGAAAAAGCAATCCACATAGCTAAAATGGTTGTTTGGCTTTGATTACTTTTCAGTGGGATTTTCCAAGAATTGAAATAATGTGTTCAAACTTTTGGGAAGAAAATAACAGTGGGTAAGCTTATAGACCTCAAAATAATGAAACTAATTAGGGCAGCTTCAGGGTAGTCTACTCAGGAAAGCTGGAGAGTAGAGAGTGAAGCAAAGTGAGGAATCTACTCTTATTAAACAGAGTGCTTGAGGATGTGAGCTCTAAACTCAGTCTGAAGCTGGACATGGACAAGATTCAGAGTCAGAAGAAGCAACATTCTCAATAATATCTGAAAACTAATGTGCTATTCAAGAAAGCGTAGATCAAAGAGCTAGCAGAGATGAAAAACAACAACAAAACACAGATAACTAGTGGTAAAGTCAAAGTAGGGGATACACAAAAGCAGGTACAGAGAAACTTCCCATGACTGGAAAACAGAGATTGGGGTAGAATTCAGTTTGCTCAGATGCCATAGCTTAAGCCAGCATCCAGAGGTACGGGTCAAGAGTCCAGTGGACTTAGAGGACTTTGAAGGCCTGGTGATAATGTGTTCATAGTCTCTCAGGTATCTAGTTTGTGGGACATGCTTATTTCCTCAGAAGACTTCACCAACTGAGCTTATAGTAGAGTTAACATGTGAGAAGTGTCTTAGGCCAGATGTGTCCAAAATATTGTCTTCCCTGGGCTGCACCGAATAACCTTTTGACTTCCCTGACCTACATCGAGTAAAGAGGAATTGTCTTGGGCTGAACGTAAATTATATAATATAGTTAGTGTATATACATAACAAGACTTCTTTTATTTTTTAACATTTTTATTATAAAGTTTAGAAAAATGTGAACAATATAAAACCAGTGGAAAATTTGACCTTGCTTTTGTAAAACAAATCTATCAATGTCTGGTTCAATGGAAGTGGTCTCAATTAGTGAGTTCTCAAGGTGCTCATCAGAAATGTTTGTTCGAATTCTGTTCTTTATGTGCTTCATAATTGAAAACAGCTGCTCACAAATGTATGTGCATCCAGAAAGCAATGCCACGAATAAGGCATTATTATGAACTTCAAAAAATGGAACTATATATGGGGTCATGAAGATAATAAATGCTAAAAAACACATGATGTTAAAAAGACTCTGTGGGGCTGCATTACTAGCTGCCCTGGGCCACCTGCGGCCCATGGGCCACAGGTTGGACTTGCCTGCCTTCAGCTATAGTAGCCAAACAGGCACATTCCAGCGCCTGCAGGCTGACCCATGTTCCTTCCATCCCGCTGTGGGGTGACTAAAGAGAAACTTGGCCCTGTTGTACAGGAAGGAAGGTGGGGAGGGCAAGAGGAAGGGAGAGAGGAAGGGAGGGAGAAAGGCAGGGAGGGAGGAAAAATATAATGAAAGTTTTATAAAGATGTTATATCACTCATGGATTTTATACAACATGCTAAAATTAAAAGTATAGTTTACAGAGTTGCAAATCCGGAGTGCGTGGAGAGTCATTTTCTGTAATTGTTTTGTGGATGCCATCATGTTTTGAACTCTTCCCAGAACCATTCAGACAGACGTCCCTAGAAGAGAGCATGCCTCATCTGCCTGCTGCAGCCAATACTCTAGTTCCTGGAATAGATGAAGTGTGATAAGCCATAGCTCTTACAGAATGCCATTTGATAAGAATTATTTCCAATCTGAATGTGCAAAATGTTAAGGAAGCTTTCTACACATGTAAGTTATTGTCAGTCCTCTGACGACAAACATATTCAGGTGCCCTTTGTTGAGAATAATTCTTCCCAAAATATCCCCTCAAGACAGAACTTTCTGCCACCACATTTCATGCTAAACAGCCCAACAAACAGTTCTACCTTGCTGTAGCTATTTCATTCGCACCCTTTCATTTTTACTCCTTTAAAACTCACTTCCTTCCCCAACACTTTCCTGAATCTGCTCTCTCTGAGATCACAAGAATTTCTGCTGCTCACATTAACTCACCTCTTTGGCATCTGGGAGGATTTAGCCACCCTTTTCCCTCCACTTTGGGACTGAATGTGCCGCCGAGGGGATTTTTCTGCTACCTGCCTTGGGAATGTAGCTAATACCATTGGCCTCCTTGGATTCTCTGATAATTTCCTCCAAACTGCAGTGGCCTAGCTCCTTCCCTTTCTTGCTTGCCTCTTTTCCTTAATGGTTTTTCCTGAGAATGTTTCCTTAACATCCCTTGCACTTGAATCGTTGGGCTGGGGTTAATTCTGCAAGATCTTGAGACACCCTGCCTCCTTATAGTCTATTTTTGCACTTATTATCACATCTTTAGGTCTGTTTCTTTCTTCCTGAAAGCCCCGCACACCTTTGGAAATCTCATCCACTCTTATAGCTTTATCACCTCCACGACAACATAACCCAAATAGCAGTCCTCAAAATTAGCCTTTCTCCAAAACTTCCAATGGGATTATTTTCAATGGGCTGTCTACAATGCCCACATTTAATATGTACAAAAACAAATCCATTTTGTCTAGACCACATTTGTTGTTGTTAAACGTTTTCCTCCTCTTCTCTTCTGTTCAGGGACAAGGAAGCCCTCTCCAAAGTATTGAGGTTTGGGAACTGGCAGTGGGATAGAGCTGTTTTAGTTCTGGTTTTCATTCATGTGATGCTACTGCTTGAAGTTGGAAATATCTGCTGTGAGGCCCCAATACTGGGGAGCTCTTGCACCTAGTCATCTGTCCACCCAAATTCAAACCAATTCTCTCTGAGAAAAATAATCTTGAAAGTTCCAATATTTACTTAATATTCCTTGGTATATTTTATAAACTGCTAGTTTGGTAATTCTTCAGAGTCTTTGCAAACTCTTGAATCTTTTACAAAATATCTTTAAAAGATATTTTATCCAAGGTTTTAAAAAATTATTTTCAGTCAAAGGGAATTCACCTGAAAGGCCCAACTAGCAATCCTGAAAAATGAAATTCAATGATTTTTCTTTTCTCCAACATTACTTTAATTCACATTCTTCAAATCTCTTCACAGAATGATAATCATCTCTAAAACTTGTTCCTTAAGTCTTGTCCCGTTCCCACTCAGTAATTTCAGATTTATCTTCCTGAAATATAGTTATGATACCTTCCTCCTTCCACACGCAGAAATCTCAATGTCTTTTGACTGTCAAGTCATTACAAATTCTTTAGGCAGACCAGTGCGAGTTTGTGTCCAGGACATGCTCTCCTCTAATCTCCCATATTTTACCACTGTGCATTTAGCAGATGCTGCAAATATGTAAATTCCCTGTGAGCATGCTCCCTGCTTCCAAATATCTTTGTACACACACCCTCTTTCTTCTGCCCAGAATGATTTCTACTTTTTCACAAGCCACATTATTCTACAGAGCACATTTCTTCCCTCCTATGCAGGAAAGCCTTCTGTTCTCTTGTCTCAAGCCTCTTTTATCTTCCTTGTTACTTCCCAATGCTACCTTGTAGTCCAGGAATGTGTTTAATGTAGTCCATCATCTTGAGTACTGTTGTATCACCATTTGGGTACTATCTTCTCACCCAAACACACTTGGCACAGTGCGTATTACACTTAGAGTAATCCATCACACACACACACATACACACACCCTCTTTAGCAATGGAAAATTTCACTGCAGTTGAATGCCACTCTTATCAGGGTCAATTAAATAAAAAGGCAACCTAGGTAGGCGCTGAAGAATAATAAGAAGGGGGAAAGGAATAAAATGAAATCCTGAACAGAAGTGGACTTTTAGAAAAAACCTTGGGAAGAGTATCTTAGAATGGTCTTCCTATGTCTGTGAAGAAATATGGGAGATTAGAGGAGAGCATGTCCTAGACACTGAGAGTGTATGTGTCCTGTGCTGAATTAGCAGAGCTAAGATTTGAGCACCACTTGAGATTGCAGGCTGAGTAAGTTAAATAAAGTTTGCACTTGGTTGTTTGTCCATTTTGAGCATTCACAGAACTCTGTACTTCTGGGACAGTAGTGGAAACCAGCAGACAATGATTAACACTGCAAGTCTTAAACTCAGAAAGACTAGGGGCATTTGGCTCAAAAAATACAGGAAAAAAAATCTGCCCCTCAGAATGAGCATCATTCACCATAAAGAGCACTGATTTCTAACCATTAACTTAAAGCTATAGGGAAGGAAAATACTAAAACAGATCTAGCAAGCAAGAGATGGCAATGGTCATTGATTGTAGAATTTCCCTTATTTCTAATTTAATGTCATTAGCACGCTCTGAAGGCAACAAGTTTATTTTATTTTAATGAAAACATGTAATTATCTGAGATTTCATAGATTTTCTTGTCACCTTGATCAATTTAACTTTATCACCAGATTTTAAATTTTGCACCTAAAAATAATCCACTTGACTATTTGTTGCAGTTAGAATGCACTACAGTGTTGGCCTTTAATCAACGTACAGTAAATGAATTAATGAAGAAATAATGAGTGAAATGTTGTATGAATGTTTCATCTTTGCCTTTCTCCCTCTTCAAATTCTACCAGCCCTTAGCATAAAATTTAAATTAGAAGTGACCCTGGATTTATTTTCTTTTTGGATATGGCTTTGCCTTTTTATTCTGTTCATAATTTTCCCTTTGAATAGTTAATTTTAGAAGAAACCTATACAAATATCAAGTTATGAGTTCAATTATTTATAATGTGAATTAATATTTAAACACATGCCAAAACGGTTTATTTTCATGTGTAAATCTGGCATAGACTTTACCTTCATTCTGAATTATATGTCTTAGTATCATGCAGAGAGTGTAGCAAATTTGCTGTGAGATTAGCCAATTCCATGAGAAACGTCTGTCTGCATGGAAACCTATCATTTTTGCCAAATGTTGATCTTCAGATTTTATAAAAATGTAGGAAATTTTTTTATAAAATTGGCAAATTCTCTTTTCTTTGACATATAAAAATATGCTTTGTAGTCTTCATTTTAGAAATACAGCTCAAATTGGAAATAATTCAAATACTGCATTGTGCTTATAATTTTAGATTCTATACATGATCTGTGAGCAATGTTGGAGACTTCCCTTCAGTTTTATAACCTTTGGAGGTGCAAAAAAAATTCAATATGGTAGAATTTCACAAATCAAATTAATCTTATACAAACACATCCACTATTCTTCTCAGCACAAATAGTTTGAAGACTTAGAGTGCCACTTCAGCATATTTCTCTTCCTCCCTTAATTACTTAAGCTAAGATGTAAGAACTCAAGTAAAGGTCTGTATAAACTCTTTATCTCCAAACTGTAGGATATGTTATGTATTTGAGATTGAATTAGCTTGAAAACTCTTCTCACCTTGCAACTTTCCCCTCTCCTTCATTTAGATTTACGAGTCCATCTTGGGAAAATGAGCAAATTTCAAACCCAGTAACCAAGATGAATACATGAAAAGAAACCTCATGAGAAGAGGAGAAAACCAAAAGGGGTAAGCTTTCTTAGCCTGAATTTTGAAGCTTCTGCTTGAAGACCAAGTGAGATTCCAAGAGAGAAAAAACCAAGAGTCCATCCCCAAGTTCATACCATACGATGCTGTCTACCTAGAAATAAGTGTTGGGAAAACTTCTGGCTTCTCTCTTGGGTAGATGGGAATGAAGGAAGCAAGAAGATGTAGTGGGAGTCTTTTCCCATCCTTTCTTAACCAAAAGCGGAGTATTCCTTCTCTTGATGGACATATGAAAATAAATAAAAAGACACAATTCTACCACCACCAGGGAAACATATGAATAAGGACTTCAACTAGTGGATACAGCTTAAGACATGTGTTTCTGAATATGGACAAAATTAGCCCTTAAAATAATAAAAACCAACTCAATTTAAGATTAATATGTTTTCTAAATTAAAACATGGTACATTTCTGTTTGTATATTTTTGACCACCTGATCATCAAAATTTGAAGAGATTGATACTATCCATTTTTAGTGAAGATATAGAGGAAACTGTTCTCAAAAACTGCTGAGGCTAAGTGCAGGGTCTCATGCCTATAATCCTAGCTATTTGGGGGGGCTGAGGTAGGAGGATCCCTTGAGCCCAGAAGTTAGGGGCTCAACTGGGGGGCAGAGCAAGACTCTGTCTCTAAAAAAGAATTTCAAAAACTGCTCAGAACGTGTATCATGGTACAATCTCTTTTGAAGGGCAATTTGCCTAGAACTTCTCAGAATTTTAATTGTGGATTCTCCTTGAGTCAGCAATGCTACCTGTAGAGGTATGTCCCATGGAAATATTTGCAGTATACAAAGGTAGGTGCAAAGAGAACAAAGAGAGTCTAGGTGACCATAAATAGGGAATTATCTTATGAATGTTAGCATACCCAGACAAGGGCAACTTTGAAAAATAATATTAATAACGAAAACAATCATTGTAATATAATAAGTTATATTAAATAAATATAGTTATAATAAAATAATAAGTTAACTTGAGAGAATGATTTCTGTGATATACTAACTCGTGGGGGAAAAAAACTTAACAGAAAGTTGTAGAAGAATATATACCAACTAGAAAATATGAACAAAATCTATTTAAAAAGAAAAAAGATGTATACACCATACAGACTCCTAACTAATATGCCTAATATATGAATAGGAGGAACTCATTTGAAGATGTTTTTTCTTTTTCTTTTTCTTTTTATGAGTCAGGGTCTCACTCTGTCATCCAGGCTGAAGTGCAGCGGCATGATCACGGCTCACTGCAGACTCGACCTCCTGGGCTCAGGCAAACTTTCTGCCTCAGCTTCCCAAGTAGCTGGGACTACAGGCACGTGGCACCACACCCAGCTAATTCTTTTCTTCTTTTGTAGAGATAAGGCCTTCTATGTTGCCAAGGCTTGTCTGGAACTCCTGGGCTCAAGCAATCCTCCTGACCAAAGTGCTGGGATTATAGGCGTGAACCACCACTCTTGGCTAAAATACTTTTTTCTTTTGTTCTTTTAATCCAAAGTTCTAGGACTATAGGCGTGAGCCACCACTCTTGGCTAAAATGCTTTTTCTTTTATTCTATTCTAAAATACATACATTCTTTCTTTTTCCAATATGTATTGCTATTTTGTACTCAAACATACACACAATTTTAAAAATAAAATTTGCCACCAGATAAGAATTTTCTAAAAATATTCCAAATCCATGCAGCAGAAGGCATTTGTCCACTGCTCACTGAAAATCTCCATGCGTGGTTTGATTTTCTTTGAGGAAGTAAACCCACCTAAAATGAATATGCCTCATGTTGTTAGGCTCAGATAGTTCTTCACTGTAAATAACCCTGAAGGTACAATACTTCAACTCAAGTCACAGTTTGGAAATGCTTTGCATGTAGAAAACAATTGGAAAAATAAGTGACTTTTTCTCTATAAAATTTCAGGAATACAATATTTCTATGAATGCTGCTGCAGATTATCTGGTGTCATGAAGGATATAAGAATAAGGCTCTTCATCAGAAAAATCCACTGAATGCAAACAGATTTAAATAAGAGTATTCATCAAGAGTAGGCAGATATTTATACAAACATTGTCATATAAAAAATTAGCAAGTACAAAAACTAAGTATAATATAAAATGTAAATATCCATGTAGAGTAATTCCATATCATTCTATAGTCACTGATTTTCAACATTTTGTTATACACCAAAAATACAAGTTTGTTCCTTTCACTTTTTCATGACTGTTCTTCCATAAATAACCTTCTACTGATAGTCGTAGTTTCTTCAGGAGGAACAAGATAATGGAAATTTATTTTGGAGTATTTTTCTTTATTCTAAACATTCCATCTGTCTAACTATATTTATGGTATGTAAAACACCTGTTTTTATCTCCAAGGGACCAATCTAGTTCTAAAGTCACAGCTGGTGATAGTCTGTGAGGGTGTTCGGATACTATTTCTCAAGCAAGGCAGATGGATATCAAAAGCAAGTTTATAATTTCATTTTTTTATCACCATCAGAAAATTTGGACAAACTCAAAGGGATAGAACTGATAGTCCTTCAACATGAAAGTCCAGCACTCCATGTGAGGGATAATCATAAGCATGTGATAGTGAAAGGGATCAAACACAGGAACAAAAATCTCCTAATAATGAAAATAGAGCCAATACTTAGGACCAAATGGCAGAAAGCAATAATTTCCAAGAGCTACACTGACGTAAACATTTAGGTGTAACTGTCTTCGACTAGGTCTCCTTCAGAACAAGCAATGGAAGAGAAAGTTCCTTTCAGTCTGTAAAATGAAGGTAGACGTGACACAGATAAGTTTAGAGCGAACTATAGTAAGATGAAATGTCCCAATCAAGAAACCTTTTGTGATCAAAGTTAAGGTTACCAGAAAATAACATTAACAAACTGTCAGAGACAATGATATGGATAATTCCTTATGTAAAGGACAAAAGGTAACTTTAAAAGTGGGACCTCTCCTGCTGTGTACCCAATTCATGTAAAGTCACCTCAGAAGGTGCAAAAAATTCTCATGACCCACACCAGGAATAAGCAGGTTGATAAACCAGATCCTTCAATCTTGAGCAGCGTGGAATGTTTTTTCATTGTCTTTAGGCTGTGTGGTTTATTGAAACACTTAATATGTGAAGGTGAGTAAAACTGATGAAACATGCAAGGAAGATAACTAATAATTAATAAGAAAGAATAAGAATATAATGAAGAAACACTATGAAATTACTGGCATTGGCACTTTTTATCTTATTGGCCTGAGTGAACCAATCCAATTTTAAGCAATCGCAATATGATATGTGCTTGTTTTCTGTTTTGTATAGTGCTTAAAGCATTTAAGGAAATCAGACATGTCAGACCATGATTTTGATAAAATGATTAAAATAATTTGATTAGGTGTGTAATCAATGTTTAAATGTCTATGGGAATCTAATTTGTTAAATTAGTAAGCTTTTACTTTATTGGTTACATAAATAAAATGTGGATATTTAGGAGAATGCCATATAAATATAAATAAGTTAAACATCAAAGTAAAAATAGTGGTGATCTTAATGTGCATAAACTTTTGGGATATTAAAGAATCTCTCAACATTAAAAAGAGCAGATGTCTTAATATTTTACATTGTTTATAGCTAGTAGAAATGAAAGTCTGGAAATATCTACTAGTAAAGGAGGAATGAAAGTAAAGATGCAATGCCTTTTGGGATATGGTAAATATATTCTGTAAATATGACGAACATAATCACTAAATGAGTAGTTTTAAAATTTTTAAATCAAGTAATAGGAAGCAAAGAAAATCACTCCATGGAAATATGTATTAGCTATCAGTAGAATTCATTCTTAATAGAGATTTCTCCATTGAAAGAACAATATGCAATTTAATTCAGCAGTTAAAAGAATGAGATTAAAGAATTTAAAGCCAAAGGATAGAATGTAAAATTGGCAATTATATATACTTTGTCATACATCTGGATGGGAGATGGAGGCCACCTGAGAACAGAAAAACAAAACTGAGGGTTTAGGAGAGGATGGAAGTGAGATCAAGTGTTTGGTTACAGATAGTTCAAGTTTGAAGGTGTCTCTGAGACAGCCAAGTCAAGGCATTCTGTAAGCAGTTAGATAAATGGGTCTGGGAGCCATATGATATGAAGTTTAAACCAGAGATAAAGCTTGAGAGTCATCAACTAATGGATTGCATTTGATGCCCCTGTTAATTCACTTAGAAGAGTGAATGGGAACAGCAGAGGGCTCTGAGGGGCCCTGAAACTGAGAGGTTTATGGAAGCAAAGAAGCTGATATAAGACACTTAAGAGAACAACCAGGGACACAGAAGGAAAACTGTGAGAGAATGTAAGTGTTTGGGGACACCAAGTCAAATACTGCCAGGACACCTAGTAAACTAAAGAATGAGAAATGTCCCCTGAAGTTGTCTATTTACACCCCTGTGGGATCTCAGCAAAAGCATTCCCAATTGCATGTAGGGGGCAGAAACCAGACCCGGTTGGAAGAAAAGTTTATGGTAAGGGAGTAAATGGAGGTGACAGGGATACAACTGCTGAGGAGTTTGGCTCTGAGGGTGAGTAGAGATATGGTGGTGCCTTAAAGATGAAGTGGGACCTTAGGAGGTGTTTTTATTTTTAATATATGGAGTACTGAAGCCTGATAGTGATGGGAAGTATGAAAGAGAAAAGGATAGGTTGATGATGAAGGAGAGAATAAATAAATGATGGAGAGAGCTTTCTGAAAAAAAGTAAAAAATGATAAGTACAAAGTAAGTATGCATTTTGGGTATGAGAGATAGAAAGACTTCGTTTTATAAAAGGGAAGGAAGGAAAAATGGGAGTGGATATGGGAAGACTGATAAATTGATTATGAGAAAGTGATGGAATTCCCATAGGATGCATTTTATATCATCCATAGTGTGGAAGATGAGGTGAAAGGCTGATTCTGAAAAGAACTGAAGTAGCATGCTAGTTAAGTAGAAGAGGGAGAGCTTTGGCTCCCTCATCTACTTTGGGGAGGTGAATCTCCTCTCTCTCTCTCTCTCTCTCTGTCTCTCTCTCTCTCTCTCTCTCTAATTTACTTTTGAAATAAACTATATTTTCCAATCTAAAGGAAAAAAGTAGAAGAGGGAAGGAACTAAACTGTTATCTCAGTGGGAAAAATTGACGAGTAAATATACTAGCAAGCATTTGCTGCTGGCCCTTTTTAAGTATTAAAATTAACAGAATTTGAAAACTAAGATTTTTGCAAAATTTGAGTGCAATAAAAATGTAAAATATAAATTATCTTAGAAAGTCTTAAACTTTAAATTATTAAGTAAACCCTAAAGTGATTTCACCATTTTGAGGTAGAAAGACTAATATTTTCATTACTAATCTTTTCAAAAGGTTACTGTAAAACATTCTATCATTTATTAATAGCATTTTGCCTCAAATGATAATGAAACTTGGATATTCATTTTCTATTAATGGCAAAGGTAAAGTAATTTTCTCTAATGAGTTCAGAAACTTGCTCGCCAACACTAGTCTATGTTCAGACTGCTTTATGGAATTTCATCTGAGAAAGAAGATACATTGAGATTGTGATATTTCCTGGTTTCCTTGACAGACTCCCACCCCTGGTTTCTTTAGTTCCTTCATCCTACCTAACCAGCCTCAGGGCAGTGATGTCACCAGTGGGCTTTGCTGTCATTCTAGGCTCCTACTCTCCATAACCTTCTGGCTTCCTATTTGCCCATTTCCCACCATCATAGTCCTTGTTCTCCGCTTGTAGTTGTAGGTTATTTAATTGTGGTAAGAAACCATAAAACAATGTACTGTTATCACTAATAGTCAAAACACGTGACCACAACTAGCTTCTCACAATTTTTCTGGTAGACCCATACTTTTTTTTTTTTTAAACCATGTTTTTGACAACATCAACTTTTAAAATGTTAACATATAATGAAAGTAATTGCACACATTTTATTCAAAAATAACAGAATCTATGTTTCCTAAATAATTTAAGTAATGGCAGAATAATCTCGTTTTTAGAACATTATCCGTCACTAACTTAAAATGTGGTGGACCTTCTGTTGCATATTATATTGGTTACTCTTTTATGAGAACTAACTTTATTTATCTTCTCTACTCTGCAAATGCCTTTGTCATAGCCATTTTCTCTCTTTTCCTAAATCTTGCTTCTCTAAAAGAGTGTCTTCCCACTCTTTTATCAGTGCTTTTGATCTGGCCTATTACAAAAACTTGCAATAATAAATGGACTACCTTTGTGTTCTCTTCTGTTCTTCCTTTCTCTGGCTCATTCTCATTTGCTAGCAAATATGACTTACTCTTTTTTCCTCCATCTCCCTATTGTCCCCAACTAAAAATAATTTCTATTCACACATCTAACTTTAAAGTTAACTGCCTCTCTTCATCTTTTAAATATCAAACATCTTAGAAAAAGTCTGGTCATAAAATATGGCAATATTTTCTGTATCATCTGTCACTTATTACCCTCATAGAAAAAATTTATATTCCCATCACTATAGAAACCACCATCTTAGCAGGGCTTCTCAAAACTTCATGTGCATGTGAATCACTTGGTAATGTAGTTGAAATGCAGATATTGTTCAATAGGTTTTGAACGGAGCCTGAGATTCCACAAGTCTAACAAGCTCCCTAGGGACGCCCCAAGATTGGTTCCTGGAGCACAGTTTAAAATGCAATGATCCAATGGATCATCACTCAAAGTCTTATTAATATTTTGTAGGCTGTCATTTGAAGATTAAATACTAAAATCTTGTCTACCTATTTTCATCTCTTTTAATTCTTCAACTCATTACCATTTGTCTCTGAGTTCATCATTCCACTGAATTTTCTCTTTCCAATCATCTACATAGTATCATATCCAATAGATGTGTACACCATCACCTTACTGGATTGCCTCTGCTGAATTCAATGCAGTAGACTTACTCATATGATGAAATGGTGCAACTCTGACTTCCCAGGAAGAAGAGATTCTCCTGATAACATACTGGGTAACATCAATGTTATGCTTCAGAAAAAGTCAACTCATAAAAAGGTTTAAATATTTGCCTCTTTCCATGTTGTTTAAGCCTCAGGACAAAGAAGTGAACATGTGATCCAACACCAAACTGTCAGGATGATAAAGCCTTAAGCACACAACAGGTTAGGTATGGTACATGATCCAATCATGCCCAGTCCAAATTCATCCTTAGACTTTATTGTTAGGACTATTTAAAAAATAAACAAA
The DNA here is from genome assembly GCA_027257055.1 of Cephalopachus bancanus. Lineage (NCBI taxonomy): Eukaryota > Metazoa > Chordata > Mammalia > Primates > Tarsiidae > Cephalopachus > Cephalopachus bancanus. The sequence goes on along the minus strand of JAPVLO010000738.1, from coordinate 93,559 downwards.
TCAGAGCAAAAAACACTGCTATGCTGTGGCAACTAATATGATATTAATAGAAAGAGTTTTGTTCTGAGAGCTGCCACCTCATTAATCATCTGTAGATAATCTGTTCTGAAGACAGGTAATATCCTGATGCTTTCATCTCAGCTGATGTGTCCAAGTATGCCAGAGATACCCCTGGATTGTACATTTCTACCTCTTCCCTTGATCTCTCTGTGGTTTAAGGTAATTTGAGTTGGATTTCACATGCAACAAAGTTTTGACAATAAATTCTTCTATAAATGATCTCATAAAAAAACATAACTGAGAAAATGACACAAGTCTATGATAGATAAAAAAACTAGAATATGACCATTTTAATAACTGCACTTTAGTTTTATAAATACCCAATTTAATAATTGAGAAAATAATAAGTTAGACATGTTTTTAATATCCAAAAAGTTACATAGCACCCTAGATATATATAAGAGTTAATCCATTGGAAAAAATTGAGCATTGTACTGCTCTTCCTAGAAATTTTTCAAATGGTTAAAATAAAAAAAGTAAAAATGAAAAGAAAAAGAAATATTCCTTTACTCAGTTTCCCATAACTAAAAAAAACCTCTAATAATTCCTCCTTAGAAAAATGGGAAAAAGACACTAATAGTATATTCACTGAAGAAATTAAGAAAGTTGATTTTTTTTGTGGTTATTGTGAATGGGATTGCGCTTTTTATTTGGGCTTCTGTTTATTTATTATTGGTGTATAGAAATTCAACTGTCTTTTGCACATTGATTTTATACCCCAAGACTTTGCCAAAGTCCTTTATCAGCAAGGAGGTTTCTGACAGATTCTCTTGGGTTTTCGAGGTATAGAATCATGTCATCTGCAAAGACAGATGACTTGACTTCTTCTTTTCCTATTTGGATATCCCTGACCTACTTCTCTTGTCTGATTGCTCTAGCTACTTGGAAGGCTGAGGCAGAAGGATCTCCGGAGCCCAGCAAGACATCCAAAACTATGTTCAAAAGGAGGGGTGAGAGTGGACATCCTTGTTTTGTTCTGGTTTTCAGGGGAAATGGTTCCAATTTCTGTGTTTAGCAGTATGCTGGCTGTGGGTTTCTCGTAGATGGCTCTTACTATTTTGAGGTATATTCCATCTATGCCTAGATGTTCAAGGGTTTTATCAAGAAGGGGTGTTCGATTTTATCAAAAGCTTGATCCATGTCTAATGATATAATCATGTGGTTTTTGTTTTTACATCTGTTGATGTATTTAATTACGTTTATGATCTTATGAATGTTGAACCAGCCCGGCATCCCAGGGATGAAGCCTACTTGGTTGTAGTGGATGATTTTTGAGATGTGTTGTTGAATCCGATTTGCTAGGATCTTGTTGAGAATTTTAGCATCTATGTTCATCAAGGAGAGGATGCAGCGAAAATACTTCTACACTGTTGGCGGGAGTGTAAACTAGTACAGACTCTGTGGAAAACAGAGTGGTGATTCCTAAACAAATCTAAAAGTCGACCTTCCATACGACCCCACAATCCACCTATTGGGAATATACCCAGAATAACTCAAATCACTCTATAAAAAAGATACCTGCACACTTTTTTGGGGGGGGGGTTGTTTGTTTGTTTGTTTTTGATTTGGCATCTCACTTTGTTGCCCAGGCTGGAGTGCAGTATCACACTCACAGCCACCCCAGCTTCAACCTGCTGGGCTCCGGTGATCCTTCTGCCTCAGACTTCCAAGTAGCTGGAACTACAGGTGCGTGCTACCATGCCGGCTAATATTTTATTTATTGTAGAGACGAGGGCTTGCCAAGTTGCCTGGGCTGGTCTCGAACCCACGGGTTCAGGCAATCCACTCGCCTCGGCCTCCCAAAGTGCTGAGATTACAGGCTGAGCCACCAATCCCGGCCTCTGCGCACGTATATTTATCACAATATTGTTCACAATAGCAAGAACATGGAAGCAACTGTGCTGCCTCTCAAAAGAGAACTGGATTTTAAAAATGTGGTACAAATACACAATGAAATATTTCAAAAGAGCAAAATCATGAACTTCACAGCAACCTGGATTGATTTAGAGTCTATAATACTGAGTGTTCTTTCACAGAAACAAAGAACTGAGTATCATGTGTTCTCACTCATAAGTGGACCTTGAACAATTATTGTAATACTATAAGAAAAGGATTGGCCTGAGCCTGCGGGTTCGAGACCCGCCTGTGAACTTGGCAAGACCTCATCTCTACAATAAATCAAAAAATTAGCCGGGCATGGTAGCGTGCGCCTGTAGTTCTGGCTACTTGGAAGGCTGAGGGGGAAGGATTGTGGAAGCCCAGCAGGTCGAGGCTGCGGTGGCCGGGAGTGGCCACTGCACGCCAGTCTGGGCAACAGAGTGAGACTCCAACTCAAAATAAATAAATAAATAAATAAAAGGATTGGCAGTAGAGGGAAAATGCTAGGGGTGGGGTGGGATTGGCAGTTGAGGGAAACTGCCAGGGGAGGGAGGGGCACACCTCCTCAACAAGGGTGCCTGCATAATGAACATTTGTATACCTAACCCTGAATTGTACCCCACATCTTATAATTAAAAAAAGAAAAAAAAAATTAAGAAAGTTTAGATTAAATTATTTAAACTTTGTTAGCTATTATTGAGCATTTATTCTGCCAGATGAACTTTAACATCTATTTGTCACATATTGACAACAAAAATAGTGTGACTGACATTTGTAAACTTATGGTTTAATATTAGGAGATTAGATACCATATACAGTGTCATTTTTTTCCCATTCAGTCACATTTTATGTCTGGAATCACATTAGTAGGTAAATGTATAGAGTTTTCACATGTATATTGCACATTTTCTAGGTGTTGGCATCTTTGTTGCTATTGTGAGTGCATTTTTCTACTTTTTAAATTTCTGCTGATGTAAAAAATATTATTAATTTGTATATAGTCTTAAAGACATTTTAATTAATTCCTTAACTATTCATATTACTTTTTCAGATGATTATATTGGCTTTTTTAGGACAATTATTTGGCCTAAATGCTTTTTTAGGCACTCAGTTATTAATTTATTCCTCAACTATTGAGGACCAATGGTGTCTTAGGTCATGAACATGGTACTAGAGACAATTTACAAATGACAATAATTCAGCTATTTTTTCATTTGTTTAACTTTTACTTATTTTTCTCTGTTGCTGCATTTTCTAGAGTTTCCATAATTTACATAAGAACAGAGATGTCAGGCATACTTGTCTTATGCCTGATTTAAAAGGAATAAGGCTTGGCATTTGACTGTGAATAATTTTTTGAATGATATTTTATTGAAACTACTTTTTATTTGTAATTGAGTATAGCTATTTTATGAATCTGTTCTGTATACTGAAAGCTATAATATTACTTTAACTATCTGACAAGATTGTTTTTTTCTTCCTTTAGGCAGTTTACATAAGTCACTTATTGCTGATCTATCGGAATCCAAGTACCGAAAGTGAACAGACAGAAAGACAGCAGACATCACAATTAAGAAGTCAATGAGGGATAGCTTAATATACAGAATATATAAAATCTATCAATATAATCTACTGTATTAATAGAGTAAGAAGATAATCATCACTGTATGCAAAAAATACAAAGTATTTCCCTCATTTGTGATAAACCAATCAAATAAGTCCTCTAAATAAACTTTAAAAAGGGCAACTTCATTAACTAGATAAAAGATAGTTAACATAAAGTCAGCATGAATTTTAAGGATGAAGCTCCAGAGCCGCTTTCTTTAAACAGGAGCCAGATAAAAATGATTGTAAAACACTGTAAAACTTCTGTAAAACACTGAAATATAGGATACAGGAAAGAAAAGAGTTGAGCAGTATAATTATTTAAAACAAAAAACTCAAAATGATTGTCTACATGAACTGCCCAAGATAATCTACTAATGACAAAGAGAGATGGAATCCAGCATATGTGATCAGTATAAAAATAATAGCAGCATTTTATGCAACAGTAACAACAGAAATATATTTTTTAAAAAATCAATTCAAAAGAAGCACAAGGATTAAGGTACCTAAGAATAAATCTAATAAAGATGTGATATACAAACAGGATGGGAAAAAATTAAAGAACTCCTGCATGTTTAGAAAAGACAGCCCAATAAAAACCTCAACAAAAGATGGAAAAGCTAATTTATGTAAGAGGAAATAGAAATGGTCAAAAATATTTTCAAAGAATGCTCATTGAAGACAGCAATCTGGAATGGGGAGTCATACCTGAGCTGAGAAAGCATGTCATCACCATAGGGGAGGGTATAGTGGCAGAGATTGGAGACTGATTATATCAGGAGGATTGATTACAGAATGCATGCATTAAGTGTAATTGGAGACAGATTTCTCATTGCTAGAGAAGGGAGTTATAAAAACAGAGGACAACAAAACTAGATTGAACCCTGGAGTTAGATATGTCTGTGGGAACTCATGGTTTTTCATAGATGATAGGTAGATAGAGCTAGATAGACAGACAGATAGATAGATATAGACAAATGGCTGGCTGGCTGGATGAACAGATAGGTAGACAGATAAACAGATAGATATGTAAATGTTGGTACATGCATGCCCACATACACAAATGCATATAAATTTCCTAGTTCTATTCACTAGCACCAGCAACACACCAATGAGACTGTTTCTTGACTAATAAAGTTGTTGTATATATACCATAAATATAATTGCTATTTTTCACTAGATGGAGCCACCATCCCTTGGAGAAATGACTGACTGATCGAGGGCTGGGGCATAGAAAAAATAAGATGTAGCCGGAATGTTTTGTTTCAGAAAGCAAAGAAGAGCTCAAAGAATGATGTGAGCCTGTTACAAGGACACAAGGTTAGCATGGGCTCCCAATGACCAAACTGAGGCCAAAATGAACATCAAAATAAAGGATGATAGTAACAGATGATAACCTATTGAATAAAATAGGAAACCATAAGTGCATATAAATACACAGAGAGCTTGATGAGGAAAAAGATATCTATATAATTTGGCAATACCTCCCTCCAAGATAGTTACTAATTACAAAGGGGAATAGAGTAATTTGATAGGGAAAAAGTCTGGTAGACATCACTTTAACCAAAAGTAAACTGTGTGCCGTTTGATATGGTGCAATGAGAAGACTGCCGCATCACATCTAGGATTTCTCTGCCAAAGATGCATAACCTACATCAAATCATGAGAAAACATCAGATAAACTCAAATTGAGGAAAATTGTATAAAATAACTGCAGTGGTTTAAATAGTTCTCCCTTACCACCACCCCCCCAACAGACACACACACACATACCTCACACATACATAATTCATGTCCATCTGGAATCTCAGAATGTGACCTTATCTGGAAATAAGCCTTTGCGGAAGAAATTAATTAGGAACTCAAGAGGAGTTCATATTAGAGTGGACCCTAAATACAAGTGGTGTCCTTATAAGAGCAGAAGAGGGCATGGAAATATACACAGGGAAGATTTCCATGTGAAGACAGAAGCAGAGACTGGAGTGATGCTGCCACAGCCATGGAATGCCAAGGATTGCTGGCAGCCACAAGGAGCTGGGAGACAGGCATGGAGTAGATGGTCCTTCAGTGCCTCCACAAAAAAAAAAACCAAAAAACAATCCTACCAATACCTTGATTTTTGTACTTCTGGCTTCCAGAACCATGCGAATGTATTTTGGCTACTTTAAGCCACCTACTTTGTGGTATTTGCTGCGGCAGTCCTGGGAAGTTAATATAATAACAGATACACAATCTTTCAATTCCCAATGACATTAAGTCAAGGGAAGCCCATGAACATGGTCCAAACTGAAGGAAAGTAAAGAACCATTACAACTGAGTGGAACATGTGAGTCTGATCTAGATTCTTCTGTCGTAAAATACATTGTTGGAGCAACTAGCAAAACATGAATGAGATCTGAGGATTCAATTAATAATCAATGTTAATTTCCTGGTTTTGATTATTATATTGTGATCATGTAGGCGAATGTTCTTGTTTGTAGGAAATACACACAAAAGTACTAGGGTGTTGGTGCACCATAAGCTTGGGGAACTAACTCTCAAATGATTCAGGAAAACTGTTCTTACTGAGCATCCAATATTTACGATTGTTTTTAAAAAGTTTGTTATTGTTTTAAAAATGCTTGCCAGTTTAGTCTTCAGGGAAATGCTAATTGAAACAAAAATTAACTTAGCAAAAAAATTTAAATGTGAGGATATCAAGTGTATGTAAGTAAAAATGCAGAGTGATAGGAATTTTTATTCAGTAAATATGTGTGAAATGCTTGCATCAGTTTGAAGAGCAGTTAGGAGAGTAATGCAGTATCATCAGTTTAGAGAGAAGTGCAATATCTACTTAAGTTGAAGATATGTCTGATCTGTGACTATGTAGAAATTCCTCCTGTGCATATGAGGGGGGACCCCAAAAAACCTGGAACTTATTTATTAAAAAATGTGTATTTATTCTTACATGTTAAAACTTCAGTCAGCTTCTAAGTACTCTCCATTTGAAACAATACACCTACTGAGACACTTTTTCCACTGCTAAAAACAGACTTTGAACTTTCCATTTTGAAGCCTTTTAGTGTTTCTGACGTTCTGGTTTCACCTCTTCCACATTTGCAAAACGTTTCCCTTTGAGGACTTTTTCATTCCAAGGAAAAACAGTCACTTGGAGTGAGATGGAGTGAATAGGGAGGATGGGACATGGGTGACATGCCATTTTTTGGTCAAAAGCTGTTGAACACTCAGCGCACTGTGGTGTGGGCAGGTGTGTTGTCATGGTGGAAGAATCGGTTACCTTTTTGCCACAACACTGGATGCTTCTCCTGCAAATCGTAACACAACCTTTTCAAAACTTCCAGATAAAAACTTTGGTTGACCATTTGATCTGGAGGAACAAATTCCGACTATACTACAAGAGGCCCACTCTCCAAAAGATAATTCCAGGATTTTTTTTAATACTCCAAGTATATCCTTGAGTTTTGTACACAAATTGCACAAGGAAACATGAATAAATGATGCATCGATATGAGAGTTGAAATGATTGAGTCTGATCTACGTGTATCAGCAAGGATCAATAATGAAACAAAAGGTCAAGTGAGAAAACTGGGTTATAAAAGGGTGCCCACTGAATAATAACATTGTTTACATTTTAAGCAGCACACAAAAATATCCTGTTTTATATATATGTATGCATGTTTGTATGTATGTGTAGATATGTGTGAAGATAGATGAAATTATCATGTATGTGTGTGTGTATATATAGATGACAATTTCAAAATATTTGTTACCTTTGAGAAAAAGAAGAAGGAGAGAACGAGAGAAGAGGAGCTTCATCTCTAAAATTTCATATTTTGTGTATTTTTAAGTGTTTGAAGCAAGTATGCTCATTGTCAACAGCTAAATTAAGGCATGGAATATGTGGTTGTCCCTTTTAAGTTTTATGTATTTTTCTTTCTCTAGTATTTAAAAATATTTTATAGTTACAAAGAACATCTTCAAAAGGACAGTCCTCTTTGATTGAATAAAATGAGAAAAGGGTGGTGTTGTATTTACAAAGATGTATGGGTATAGATGTCAATCTCTCTGTTACTCTGCTGTGAGCATTCCAGACAATTCTCACAATGAAAGACTTTTACATTTGTTATTATTATTTTTACTATTATTCATGATTTTGCATCATCTGTGCCAAAAGCTTATTAAACTAGTCCAAGAGAAGCTTCTAAAGATCAATCTCAACAGACCACCACCACTAGACAAAACAAAACTACTGTGTCAATATCTTTAATAACATCTTTAAAATGGCAGTCGCTAATGGTAGTGCAAGTGTCATTCATATCAAAGCTATTGCATATATGCATTACAATTGCAAAAAAACTATAACTTCCCATCAGACAGCAATAAATCTCTTGAGGAAATGGAGGTTTTATGAATTCATTCAAAGGTACCACTGAGAACCAGGGTAGCATTGATCTTAATACACTTTTTCCAAGGCCATCCCTCTTTATTGCACAATATTCTATTTATTTTTGTAATTTAATACAACTCCATTTTTTAACCTTGTTTATTTACTCTTTTACTTGTTACTCTCTTCTCACCTAGTATGACAAATATTTCATGAAGCCAGGAACCTACTCTGTTCATGTCTACATCTCAAGTATCTAGCACACATCCTGGCACATAGTAAAGTCTCAATAAATATTAATGGAATTGACCAGAAAGCAATGATTAAACATCTCTGTTGGGTCCTTCTAATGCATAAACATTTTTTGCAAATCACTGATATTTTGAAACACACATTAAAACTACATTGGTACCCTCTCAATCTTCCTGGTTATAGTCAATACTTTAATGACACAATTTAAGATGATATGGAGGTCAACTAGTGAATTATGGTTGTGAAGCAAATGTGATAGATAAATATAGAACATAAATTGTAGAAAGATCTTTAAGAAAAGTACTTTAAAAAGTTGATTCAAACTCATGTTCTAACTTCATATGCATTCATTTTTAACAGCGAGTTAATTATATTTTACTGACAGGGTTAGTGAACGCATTGTAAAATACAAAAAATACAATATAGTGTATATTGTTGCTATGCAAAATAACAACAAATCTAAAATAAATCAATTGCAGTTTTCCCTACTATTAGCCTGAAATACTAAATTGTTCAAGGATTAATCTAGCCAACTAATTTTAGATTCATTGCTGCAAGGTGACATCTATATAAGACATACAGTATTTACAGATTTCAGCTATATCTATTTAACTACCTGAAAATCTACAAGGTGGCTAAAAATAAAGACTTTTTTGTTTATATAAGGAATAGATTAATGAATTTCATCATGGAAATACTATCACCATATAAGTAATCTTATATAGATAAAATCTATAAACGAAGACATTTTTATTTATAGCTCTCTAATGGCAGGTAGTAAAATATTATATAAATATCAAACAATTGGGCTTCTGAATAGAAATTATTTCTGTGAGATAATCTGTAGCCATAAAATTAAACATATCTAAGTCTTAATGCTAAGAGGAGAAAGAAAATGGAAATTATTTCAAATACAGTACTGATTATTTTGCTATGCCATTTTTTTCATTAAAAAAGCCTTTTAAAAAAATGAAATACCTTGGCATCTTCCTAACCAGAGACGTGAAAGACCTTTACAAAGAAAACTACAAAACACTGCTCAAAGAAATCAAAGATGAGACAAACAAGTGGAAAAATATTCCATGCTCATGGATTAGAAGAATCAACATTGTGAAGATGTCCATCTTACCTAAGGCAATCTACAAATTCAATGCAATATCCATCAAATTACCAGCAACATTCTTCTCAGACCTAAAAAAAAACAACACAGGAATTCATATGGAAACACAAACATCCAAGAATAGCCAGAACAATCCTCAGCAAAAAAAACAAAGCAGGTGGTATCACATTACCAGACTTCAAACTTTACTATAAAGCTACAATCATCAAAACAGTTTGGTATTGGTATAGGAACAGGCATATAGATCAATGGAATAGAATTGAGATTCCAGAAGCAAAACCTCAATTTCTCAATCAACTCATCTTCGACAAAGCCTCCACCACCTACCACTGGGGAGAGGAGAACCTATTCAGTAAATGGTGCTGGGAAAACTGGCTGACCACATGCAGAAGATTGAAACAGGACCCCTATCTATCCCCATGCACAAAGGTTAACTCCAAATGGATCAGAGACCTAAATGTAAAACCTCAAACCATAAGAACCTTAGAAAATGAAGGACATACCCTCATGGAAATCGGAACTGGCATCCAATTCCTGAACAAAACCCGAAACCCACAGGTCATAAGAGAGAAGATAGACAAGTGGGACCTTATTAAACTGACAAGCTTCTGCAAAGCCAAAGAAACCATCAAGAGAGCAGGGAGACAGCCTACAGACTGCGAAAAAGTATTTGCCAACTCCAGGTCTGACAAAGGCTTAACATCTTAGATCTACAAGGAACTCAAACGTGCTGAAAAGAAAAAAAAAAACAAAAACCAACCCCATTATAAAATGGGCAAAAGATATGAAAAGACACTTCACAAAGGAAGACATCTGAGCAGCCAACAGACACATGAAGAAATGTTCAACCTCACTAATTATCAGAGAGATGCAAATCAAAACCACACTGAGATACCACCTAACTCCAGTCAGAATGGCAATTATCAACAACTCAAAAAATAACAGCTGCTGGAGAGGGTGTGGTGAAAAGGGAACACTTCTACACTGCTGGTGGAAGTGTAAACTAGTGCAACCTCTGTGGAAAGCAGTGTGGCCATTCCTAAAAGCTCTAAATATCAACCTCCCATATGACCCCGCAATCCCCCCACTGGGAATATATCCTGAAGACCTCAAATCACTCTATAAAAAAGATACCTGCACACGTATGTTTATCGCAGCATTGTTCACAATAGCAAGAACCTGGAAGCAACCATGCTGCCCATCAAAAGAAGACTGGATTAAAAAAATGTGGTACATATACACGATGGAATACTACGCAGCCATAAAAAAGAACAAAATCATGAATTTCACAGCAACCTGGATGGAACTAGAGTCTATAATACTGAGTGACCTCTCACAGAAACAAAGATCCGAGTATCACATGTTCTCACTCATATAATGGACCTTGAACATTCGATGTAATACTATAAGAAAATGACTGACAGTAGTGGGAAACTATGGGGGGGGCAGGGAGATGGGATTAACGGTAGCAAATATCTGTCTGGGGATGGGGAAACACCTCTTATCAACAGGGTGCCTGAATGAAACGTATTTGTATACCTAACCCTTAACTGTACCCCACAATATCATAATAAAAAATATTGATTAAAAAAACACCTTTTAAGATAGAAGGTGATTAAATCACCCTTTAGGGCCTTGTAAGGTGTTAAAACATAAGGATGCAGCCCTCATGATTGGAATTAGCATTCTTATAAAAGAGACCATGGAGAGTTAGATAGTCCCTCCCAATATGTGAGGATACAGTGGGAAGGTGCCATCTATGAAAAAGTCAGTCTTCATCAGACTCAGAACCTGCAAGTGTCACAATCTTGAACTTCCCTGCCTCTAATATGTGAGAAATTTCTGTTGTTTATAAACCACTTCGTTGATGGTATTTTGCAATAGCAGCACAAACTGACATCCTACATCTAGTAATTCATGAGTCTCATTTCATTATGCTTTCACCCATTTTCCATTAAGATTATTTTGAGACAATTCACATTTCATCTCAAATAATTCACTATGTATCTCCAAAATATATTATTTTCCAAAAATTGTATTAGAGGTACATTTTTAATTATGTTTGTGTGATTATATGGATTACTTGATTAATGTTAGTCTTCCCCACAGGACTGTAAACTTCAAGAGGATTGGGACTGTACCTGTCTTTAACTCTCCTTGTATCACATCATCTAATACAATTTTGAGCAAACTAGTGTTTTTTCCAGCCTATAAATAAATGTTTCTTGACTTCTTTTACCAAAAAAAAAAAAAAAGCCTTTTAAACACAAATTGAGAATTTTAGTGTCTGTGATGTTCTAATTTGGGGTTAAAATGTTTCTAAATTGTAGATTGTTACCCATTCATGGTTGTGAAATTATTTTAGTACATCATGACAATTTTTAAAAATGGAATAAAAACATCAAAAAATTTCATATAATGAGAGTATTGTTTCATAAAAATATCTTCATTTATCTATACATAAATATATTTACATATATCATATGCATTTATGTAGAGACAAAATATGTTCATACATTTAATTGATTAGCTTATAAAATAGGTCATATTCAAGAAAATTTGGAATTCATTAAAAAAAATGGTGTACCAAACATCAGACTAAACTGCTGGCTATAATATGCAACCAAATACTATTATTTTGCTGGAAGAAAAATACTTTTCATAGAAATCAGTTCAAATTCATTCTTGAATTCAGTTCTTAGTATGCAAAGAGGGAAATTGCAAAGATACAAAGCTAACAACAACTCCATTGTGAAATATAAGGAGTGACTATGGCAACCATATAATCTCTTTCAGCTCCTTCCCTCAGTTTCTGAGTATTAAACATGTCATATTCAAAGGAGAATTTTCTTGTTCTTTTACACCACACATGAGTTCTAGTGAAGAACCAGACTCCTTATTTGGAGACAAGTGATGATACTCATTTAAGATGCATGGCGAATCTACATATCTGTAACTAACTGCCTAATTGACGCATCTTTGTGTTTCCTAACTTGTTTATGCTTACTTAGATCTCATTACCTCAAAGCAAGCACAACTGTGCTGTCCTTCACAGATTTTTTAAATATAAGAAACTAACAGAAACATAATTGCTAAGGCCTCACATACTTTTTTTTTCCCAGCAGGTATTTAAATAAAGTTGGCCCTTTATTTAATGCGGCGGTTAGGTGTGCTGACCTCCTTCCCCTCTGAATGTACCCTTTTGACTCCCTCAAAACTTAACTACTAATAGCCTACTCTTGACCAGAAGCCTTACTCGTAACATAGTCAATTGACATGTATTTTTATGTTATATGTATTATATGCCATATTCTTAAAGTAAGATAGAGAAAAAATGTTTTTAAGATAATCATAAAAATGAGAAAATATACTTCTTATTCATTAATTGGAAGTGGCTCATCCTAAAGGTCTTCATACTTGTCTTCTCTCTGAGTAGGAGGCAGAGGAGGACAAGTTGGTCTTGCTGTCTCAGGGGTGGCAGAGACAGAAAAAATCTGTGTATAAGCATACCCATGCAGTTCAAACACGTATTGTTCAAGGGCCAACTATACTTTAACCGTATCAAAGTGGATCATTCAATAGCAAGTAATGGACACTGGCCATCTTAAGACACACAGAGAAGGTAAAGGAAGGATATGATATGAGGGGCTCCCATAATTGGTAGTGGCTAGGGAAGCAGGCTTCTAAAGTTTAGCTGTCTTGCATCAGGTTGACTATCCCAGGTCTCTGTGATTGCCGCTGCTCCTATATGTTGACTTTGCTCATTCATTCTGCCTTCCATGGTGGCTTCCCATTCAGGAACAGGTTAGGTGATCGGAGACCATTCTCCAGCACCATGATACAAAACTTTAGTCCTGAGGAATCTCTATCTTTGTTTCTGTCATATAAGCTTGCAGTGGTTTTCTATTAATCCTTCCATTAGTGCTGGTCATAGACTGAATGACCAAAGGAGTTGACTCAATTTCATGCACATTCCATCTTACCCTCATTATATAGCAGCAAATCAATCTCTTATTGATAGGTACAATAATGTTACCCACTACCACAATTCTGTTCAATCAGTGAAAGCAGCAATCAGAAGTGATGAAGTAGAATAGATCTTTTTCCTTGTTGAGAGTGATTGGCGCCAGTAACCCCTATGGATTTGAAATTGCCATCAGACACTTCTGGTTGAGGTTGATTCATACACTTCATTTCTTAGTTCCAGGAACTAAGTTTTGGGAGCATTGCAAAATGTCCCCAATGTTGAAATGCCCCCAATGTCAGTAAGCCAAGCAATCACTGCTTGGGCAAATTTTACCCTTTCCTAAAGTAACTTCAGGATTTGAACATGTATTATCCTGAGCCTCTTCTCCAAGAGTTCTTCTTGGGAGTGGTGGGTGTCCAGGTGAGTGATGGGTGAGAAGGTGATGTTGGAGCCTTCAGGAACAGACACCAACATATCTTGATGGCTTTTCCTCACATCAGGACAAAAGGAGAGACTACCAACCTGCACCTTCCTCAAGCTTCCTGGACTTTTTTCATTGCTCTTGTGGTTTGAATTATCTCATGTGCCTGTTTTCTTGGTTGCTCAGGTAAGCTTTGTGAGGCAGGGACCCATATGAGTGTTCCTGTAGACTCTTTGTGTGGTTTCAGTCCAGTATCCTAAGGGAGAGTTATGAGTCAGGGATCCACCTGCAGGGGTGTGAGCTTGGCCGTAGTTGGAAAGACATAGGGCAAAGACATTGAACCCATCAGGAAAGGGCTAATATTATTGGATTGGCTGGAACTGTGGGGCATTCCACAAGGGGTAGAATACCCACATGCACTTTACTTGGTCTGCCACAAAAGTGAATTTGACTATAAAAAAGTTAAAGAGCACTTGTAGACATGATGAAATCAAGCATGAAGTAAATGCTTCTTCATCTCTGCACAGTTAAAACATACATGCCTGTTTTTTCATGTTTTAGGTATGGACACATGCATACATATATGTGTATGCTTATTCATATTCACGTTTTTGACAAACATAAGTTATCTTATATTAAGTTGGACATAATATTACGGTGAGTTGTACATGACTGCATATTCAGAAATGTTTTCCAGTAGTAACTAGTAGTATGGAACAAATTAAATCATATTTTTCCCCTCTTTAAGTCAGTCAAAATATAACAAAATATATGTGTTAGCATTAAGTAAGCAAAACTTTGAGTTGTGTCACGAGAAGCAAAATGAAGGGCAGAGCTGAGTAATTACATGGTGAATTCAGTCCAAGTAAACTGTCAATTTATAAATAAAAATAATAATAGTTGTTTTTAAACCTGTCCGCTTTTCCTGAACTGCAATAATTACTTTCCCTCCTTTGACTTATGTAGATAATTACTTCAATTTTTGATTTTATTTGCTATTGTGTAGATAAAGTTTAGGCAAGAAAACTCTTGAAACACTAAAGTTCCATTAACGGTTTCTTAGCTGTAAATGTAATAGACTCTATCTATAATATTTGTAAATATAAAAAAGTTTTTATATAATTATATTTATCTGTTTTAATTATCTGAAAAAAGTTAAAGGCAGAATCATTGAAATCTGTGCATGCTCATGCTTGTTTAGAATCATAATCCAATGCCCAGAGCTCCATGACTATTTCTTTGCAAGCTCCTGGTTCCCCCAATAATTTGAAGTCAGAATGTAACAGAGTTTTTTCTTTCTTTCTCCCTTTTTTTTAAAAAAAAGTATGGTTTGCTCCTTTAGCATTATTTAGCTTCAAAACCAAATCCATTTTCTCTAATTGTCAATGGAAGCAGTGGGTTACCATAGTTACAAAGTAAGGAGTGTTACTGAAAAGAAGAAAGGGAAGACTAATGAAATTTTTAATGACAGATTCAAAGATATAAGGAAATTGCCCCAATAGGGAATTGGGAATTTATCAAGCTGCCAATCACAGTAATTACCCTGCAAACATATCAGTATCGGGGTCAGAAAGTCTTTTCAGACTTTCTATATACCAGTTCACAATGCCTCAAAATTTTGATCCCGATTGTGAGGCAGATCCTGTCGTGAATGCCTGTTTTCAATTAGTATGGATGCATGAGGACACACTCCAACAAAGATAAGCAGAGCATGCTTGGTGACTTGCCTTATATGAGAATTTGGTGTGGCTCCCTGGAGAAGGCCTGGTGTACATCAGCTATGTGTTTCATTACATCACCATTTTCCCCTTATGTTAGAGAGTTGCTGCAGATTCATCTGTCAATGGTCCTACGGTATACTTTAAGAAAAGTATCATCCACCCACATGCTCAAAGACATATGTAGAGACAAAATACTTGAAAAAAAGTTTAATACAGTAAGATTTGTGTTTACTGGGGGTGCATCAATAAAGAAGATATTGAAATACAGTGTATCATACAGATAGAATATTCACATAAAATAATAAAAGGAGGAGGTAAGGTGAAAAATCTTAGGCAAAATTGGAAATTTATCTAGCGAATAAAGGGACACAACAATGAATTGAGAATCCATCCACCTCATGTCACTTATTAAGATTTAACTACATGTTTGCTAGAGTAGGAAAAGTATATACCCCAAGGACCATCACTATTCTAGAGAGGGTCTGTACAGAACTCCTAATAGGCCATAATTGCTAAAAACTGTATTTTAGGCTTTTGAGGACCATAAAATTGATTTAAAGAATGGTTTCAAAGGGTAAAAAGAGAAATGCATGACAATTAAACACATGCAATTAAATTAGTTTGTCTCTAACTGCCTCTTAATAATTAAGAGTTCATGCTTGGCAAACTCCCATAAAAACAGATTTAAATTTAAGACAGTGTGAGTAAACTAGTAGAAACCCACACACAAGTCCTCAATTTAAATGATGGACAACCATTCAAAAAGTGGAAGACCCAGGATCAGTGAAACATAATTCTAAATGATAAGTGTATGATTATTCTGGATTTAATTTATATTTGCTGGGTTACTTGGTTTTTCCCATTTAGTAGTATTTTAAGAGTATTCTATTTATTTAAGTTCCTAGAGTAGATATAGTATATCCACTATATAGACCAATAGCTAAACACTCCTAGAGGTAATAAAGCCTTGTATGAATGGAAAGGGAGAAAAAAAAAAAAAGGAGCAACAGCTCAGGTCAGGTTTGGAACAAGAATTCATCAGTAGAGCCTAATAATCCCCCATGCTGGCAGGTGGGGTTTAGGGGAGGAAGATGAGAAGGGAGTAAGCCTCTATAGATGGATAAGAAAAACATATCTAGTTTCAAAACTTCCTGGGCTTCTTGATATTCAACTCCTGCTGCACCAGGAGCATTGCATATACCTGTGGAAAGCAAACCTTTGTTCCTCTGGTCCTGGTCAAAAGTCTTTAAGCATAATGCTGCCTATTCCTATAGATCCTTCCTCTCCCAAACTGTGGACCTGGTCAGCCTAAGAGATGGGTTCTTTCAGTGCTAGAACTGTGGGAACATGGCCAAGTCATGGAAACACCCACGCTTTATGTCAAAATCATGCCACACATTCTCCACAGCACCTAATTGGTGGCCCTGATTTTCAGCATTCCACAGTTTACACAAAAAACCCATTTTCCTACATTTACCAAAGGGCATGACTATTCTTTAAAAATGATTCCTAGCCGGGCTCGGTGGCTCAGCCTGTAATCCCGCACCTTTGGGAAGCTGAAGTGAATGGATTGCCTGTGCCCGCGGGTTCGAGACCCGCCTGGGCAGCGAGACCTCATCTCTACAATAAATCAAAAAATCAGCCGGGTGTGGTAGCGCATGCCTGTAATTCCGGCTACTTGGAAGGCTGAGGTGGAAGGATCGCCAGAGCCCGGCAGGTCGAGGCTGCGGTGGCCGGGAGCGGCCACTGCACTCCAGTCTGGGTGACAGAGTGAGACTCCAACTCAAAAAAAAAAAAAAAAAATGATTCCTTATCACATCAGTGTATCCATAATGACATCGCCAAATTATAATAAAATCTCTGTTATTTCTTTGAACTAAGTAATAATTCAAATATTAAAAATAAACATAAATATTACAAAGTGTAATAATAAAATTGACAGAGTCCTGATAGATTTAAAAAAAAAAAATTTAATTGGAAGCCTCCATCAAAACTGTCTGAAATTTGTTTTTGCATTATAAACTTGTAAGCATTTTACTCAAACCAATTTTCTTTACGTAAAAACTTAATAGTGTCATCAAAACCACATTGATACAGGGATTCCATTTTTCTCTTGCTTGGGGGAAAAAGGGCTTGGTTAAGCCTCGCCAGGTTTGCCAGAGACAACTAGAATAGAAAGACAGAAATTTAAGCTGTAGGATATTACCATACCGGTAAATGTATGCTATTTTTATAATCTAAGTTTTCTTATCATAGACACAATTAGTAAGAACAACAAAAAATCAGTAGAAAAATGTAAACTTAAGAAGTTACTTCTGCCGGGCTCGGTGGCTCAGCCTGTAATCCCGCGCCTTTGGGAGGCTGAGGTGAGTGGATTGCCTGAGCCCACGGGTTCGAGACCCGCCTGGGCAGCGAGACCTCATCTCTACAATAATAATAAAAAAAAAATCAGCCAGGCTTGGTAGCGCATGCCTGTAATTCCGGCTACTTGGAAGGCTGAGGCAGAAGGATCGCAGGAGCCCACCAGGTCGAGGTTGCGGTGGCCGGGAGTGGCCACTGCACTCCAGTCTGGGCGACAGAGTGAGACTTCAACTCAAAAAAAAGAAGTTACTTTTACCCATAGACTATAGAAGGGTTTCTCTGTCTTGGTTCTATTGATATTTTGGACTACTACTTTTCTGTCATGGAACTGTCCTGTGTATTGGAGGACATTTAACAGTATCCCTGGATATGCCAGTAAAATCCCCAAGATATGACAACCAAAAATGTCTGTGTACAATATTGCCCCATATTGAGAACTATTAGACTAGATCAGAGGAATCAATATTTTTATGTTAATTATTCATTTGGGTCTAAGTTTTCCTTCAATATTTTAATATATTTCGCTACCTCCACATTTCTGAACAAATAAATGATCTAGTTTAAAATTACTCTGATAGTCTATCAAGTTTATTAATGTGAAAAATAAGTGAAGACAAAGAAAATATTACACAAATTGACAGTTAATCAGCAGCAAAAGGAATTTATACTGACTGTCCATAGGCACCCAGGCCTCTATGCATGATAAATGTTGTAAAGTATAAAAAACATGCTATTGAGAAGATGTAGTCATACACACAATTACCAATGAGCTTCCAGTGTTTGGAAAACATGTTGAATTCCACGGTATTTTTAGTAGATTAAGACTCTACGAATATCACTAAACATAATTACTCACCATTATATCCTGTTTGGCAATATTAACATACAGATCCAGCTGCCCTTTCTCCTGTGGGGAGATGTCCAGTCGTCCGCTGAAGGGGGAGATGGTCACTGTCCGGCCAACAGGCAGGATGGGAAGGCTATTGGTGAGGCCCCCATCCACCCACTTCTGTGGGAAGAAACACCCCAATCACACACATAAATGACATGTCCCACACGAAGAAAAGGAGTGTGGCTTTCTCAACAGGACTTTCCTTCTAATAAGAGCCATGCCTTGGATATGCTCTTAAATTACTATTTCTGAGGACTAATCTGACTGGGGGGTCTGTTCTGGGGGCAAAACAAGCCCTTGTACACAGATCATGTACGAATACAAGAACAAATCTTGACATAATAAGGATATTGCCCAAATAAAAAACAAAAATTAAAAATAAAAGCTTTAACTAGATTATTATACATAAGATGTGCCTAAATTCTTACTGATTACAGTGCATGTCTAAGAAATGATTTATAATTAGGTTGTGGCTCATTATTTAATCAAAGTGGAAAGTCAAGTTTACTGTAGGCACTGAACAAAACATCCACAATTAGAAGTAGTTCCATTTTTAGTGTAAGAATTGAAAACTGGCAAACTTAAAAATAAATACAACAACCAGAAACCTTTCCAATTCCAAAGTGGCTCCCATGCCCATGACACAAGGGGAATCTGCTGAAGCCAGAGAGAATGGGAGTGCTGTATGAAAAGCAAACATTCCTCAGAAGGGATTTGGTGCTCTCAAACCCACCCCCAAAGGAGAGTGATGGAAGGAGAGAAGAGGAAAGAAGCCTTCCCAGAAAGAAAATACAACAAGGTCTTGGGGCAGTGAGGAGGAATGATGAGACATTCAAGTTGTGTGCAGCCTCGACCCCATACTCTAGAAAACTATATGCTGAGAGATGTTGACAGAAGAACCACAAAGACAATATCCCTTCAGCTATCTATTCCAAGGCAAAAAAAATCTCAACATATCCAAGAGCCTATGTAGCCACACGATTAGCCGTAGCAAACAAAAAACACACACACAGAAGTGAAGTCCAAATTCTCTAAGTTATAGCCGTTACTAAAAATAGTCTTCAAATAAAGTATTTTTAAAAAAATGTCTGGTAATGGTTTAGAATCTCTCATGCAAGAGTCTTTAGTAGAGATGTTTGTAAACTGAGTTTCACTTGAATATGTGAAGTACAAAGTAGGTAAAGCTTTGCTCTTCGATGTGAAGGTGGAGTGAGTAGCGAAAAACAGGTCAGTATAAAATACTCTCAACTCAGTTAAAAATAAGTCATTCATTTCTTCTAAGACATCTCTTTTCATGTCATTCTTTCTTGTTTTTAATGTCTAAAACTGCTAATGAAATGATTGGAATAACATTATTTACAAAGGCCTTGGCTAGCCATCAACTCCTCCAAAGGAAATAAAAGGTAAATTCATAAAAAATAAAAATGAGTTGAAAATTTCTTTTAAGGGAATTACATTTTGGTGGAGGAGAAAGTAGATTGGATTAAAATAAAACTGACCTGGATAAATTGTATATTGTCATTATTTTTCAAGGAATATAACATAATTATATTATACATATTATATGGACACATACTTATTCATATTTATATCTGTATATACATATATACATGTTTGTGTACATATGTGTTTCTGCATGTATGTATATACACACACAAATACACATGCATAGCAGATTATATACAAGTGTAATCTAAAAGAGGGAGATTTGCAAAATGAAGGCCTCAAAATATTTTATTCTGTCCCAGAACTTGTTTTCTTTGACTTGATTGCTTTATATATAAATACCAAATTCTGGGGTAGGATGATACCCTGAGGAAAAGAAAGACATCTTTCAAAATTTCCACATAATGTCAATAAGAACCTGTTATTAATGATGTGAAAATTCACATAGGTTTCATCAAGGAGAATTAAAGATATGTCATATAACTTTAAATAATAGCTCATCTGACTTATTCAAATTAATGAAAAGAAGGGCAATCTGCCTCATTAAATTGAAAAGTGTTCTAATTTACTATGGGGCTAATGACTGCTGTTTCAGGGAATCAAAAATTCTTTCTTCAAATTCTGTTCACTCTTGTTAGCTTATTCTGATTGGATAAATGATGAGAGAAAATATATAACTTATCAAATGACTTGATTAAATTTGCAATGATACTGGCTCCTCCACAATCCATGATGCTGTAACCCCACCAGCTCAGATAATCTAAATGTGGTATATCTTAACTCTTGATTTATGCTGTCATGAGCTGTATCATGCAGAACAACCACACATTCATTCAGGCATACAGATTCTAGCAAAATTTCTGCAAACAACAATCACTGCAACAAATATTCTTCAACCTCCAAATTAAAAGTAGAAACATTTTAGATCTTGTGTTCTACTGATAGTTTAAAATCTTGCTTATTAAATATACTGTCCATGAATTCTCTGGCTGTTTGTCAGTGCTGCAATTCTCTAGTGCTGCAAGTCATTTCCACATTATAGCCTCATGGGCAGCATTCTATGTGCAGGTAGCTACTGTGAACAAGCTTCTATGATTCCAAAATTGTCCTTAAGAGAAATAATGCTGCCCTACCCTGATAGAGTTTTGCTATGTATTTGCTAGTTTTCATCACATAACACCACCATCCTCAAAGGAAAGGGGGAGGCAAGGCACATCAAAATTCCAGGGCAAAATGTGTTTCAAAATCAAATTGGCTGCTGATCCTACAGCTACCACCTATCAATCCCACTGCTTGTCCTACCATCTTTTCTCCAATCTCTGGCCATATTCTAAGCATACTCCACATTAGAGTTAACACCCGAGTCCAAAGAGTTATAAATAAACAGTTGCTCAATAGAAAAAGAAACTCATACCAAATTTTGAGGCAGATGTCCACTGTGACTCTCTCTAAAAATTACAGCAATGAAAACCCCGATTCATGGAATTACTTCTAAAGAGACAAGGGTAACTGTTACACCTAAACAAGGTAGATTATTCATCTGTCTGTACTTGTTAAATTTTGGTTTATACACTGATGTATTTTGGGTACCTATTAAGAACATGCTTAAGCCGGGCTTGGTGGCTCAGGCTGTAATCCAGTGTCTTTGGGAGGCTGAGGTGAGTGGATTGCCTGAGCCCGCGGGTTCGAGACCTGCCTGGGCAGCGAGACCTCATCTCTACAATAAATCAAAAAATCAGCTGGGCGTGGTAGCGCGCACCTGTAATTCCGGCTACTCGGAAGGCTGAGGCGGAAGGATGGCCGGAGCCCAGCAGGTTGAGGCTGTGGTGGCCGGAAGCGGCCACTGCACTCCAGTCTGGGCGACAGAGTGAGACTCCAACTCAAAAAAAGAAAAAAAAAAAAGAACATGCTTTATGAATTCAAGCAACTATTACTATATAATTTAAACAAAAAACAACTTTAAAACCTGAGTAGTTAATCTGTAGGCAATGGGCCTACTTTTTCATTTGGCAAGTACTCCCTAAGCATCCAGCATGTGCCTGGATGTGTGTTAAGACACTGTGGATGTGTTCATGATAGAACCTCAATGCACGACTCAACATCCTTGAGGTGTATTTTATTCAAAAAACAAGTGAATAGAAATTACTTTGTTTAAATAATGAATAAGACATTGTTATCTATAATTATAAATACCATGGCATAGGGCCTGATGATTTATAAAGCAATTTCTCATCTATCATTTAATTTGATGTTTTAAAGAGCCCTGTAAGTTAGGAAGGTCGTGCTGGTTTATTCAGTTCCCTCATTTTACAGAAGAGGAAATTGGGATGTGCAGAATTACTTACTGTAGGTCAGATGTTGGTAAACTATGGTCTGCCATCTGCTTCTGTAAATAAAGTTTACTGGCACACAGCCATGACCTTTTGTTTATGTATTGCCTAAAGTTGCTTTCCCTCTACAGTAGCACACATGAGTAGGTATGCTGACACAGATTATGTACTGTAATGCTGAAGGTATTTAGTATCTGATGTTTTACAGGTAAATTACAGAAAATACATTATCTACTGTGGTACAGCATACAAGCAAAAAGGGAGAAGAGTTGGTCTTTTTAGTTCAATTCATATTTGTCCTCACATACAGTAAAATGTAGTAATGCTCTCCGAGGGCAGAAAAAGTCTGAGTTGTTTTCTAAGGGTTGAAGGAGAGGTGAATGTGGTTTGAAAACCAGTTGCATATTTGTAAACATATCTTTGTTGCTTTCGTGGTATAGGCTACAAATAGTCATGGCTAACAGAACATTCTTGATTAGCAATTCTTAAAACAGAGGGGAAAGCGAGAAAGAAATAAGAAAATACCCACCTACCAGGACATAGGTGAGAATCTCTCATAAATGGTGGGGAGAAGACACAGCTGAGATTTTATAATCATAAGGAGACAAGCTAACATACAATTCTAAAAAAGAAGTTGAAAAATCCTGCCATACTAACCTCTAATAAATACTGATTCTCGGTACATTGCTGGTTTTCTTGCTTTTTGAATATCTGTAGGTTGATCCAAAGCAATGACTCTTGATACCCAATTTTGAGAAGACTCTAAAGAGTGATTTGGCAGCTGACAATCTATAATCACTACAGAGAAATTATTCCCTGAAAGTCTCACATGTTGTTTTAAAAAAATTAAATAGATAATAAAAAAAGTATAAAAAGTCACTAAAAAGTAAGAGCTTCTATTTCATAGTAACTATAAATTGATACCCAGCTTTTCATCTAGCCAAATCTAGCTGGTAGTGAGGCCAGCAACCACTGCTTCTATGACAGCAATGGAGCTAGGTTTCCATGTAAAAAGTTTGAGCCACAGAGAAAAATAGAGCCAAAGGACCACAGTAATAACTTTATATAAAAACACAATTACAGAGAGTATTCCACAATTCTCTTCCCTATAGATATGTAGTAATGAAAGGATTAAAAATCCATAATACCAAAGCGTCAATGGACTAGAATAATACAATGAAAATTTTCTGTATAGGTTCTTGTAACAATATAGAGTTAAAATATTACTTGAATTCTAACTCAGACAAAAGAAAACAACACAAAATCCTGCAACTTTTCTTTTGATCTGCATATATCAGTTCTGGAGATGATTCTAATATTTTAGTCACCTGCCAATGCTAATAGTGTCTCTTAAGAAAATTAGCTAAGAATTCCTCTTGAAAATGTTCTTTCTTGTTCCAAATTGATGACAAGAACCTGTGAAAACATGGCCTAAATGTGTGAACATTCCTATGGTTCATTCTATCAATTGAAAGAGTTCATATGGACTAAAAAATATTCATTAGTGAAAAATATAAGACTTCATTTTATTTCCATTCATTCATTGATTCAGCTATTAATGAGTATCCACTACAAGTAAGGTGCTAAAATAGTTATAAGCTAAATACAGAGAAAGCTATAAAAACTTTAAAATCTGGTAACACCAGATGTGGAAACATGGAGGTCTGTGTTAAATACAAATGTCACAAGAGAGGAGAGTGGACTCTGCTCCTCTTGGCCATGGCCCAGTGTCTCTGCCTTTTGTGACTCTGTCCCAGAAAAATAAGTAACACCAAGCCGCTCTCTCCCTCTCTGTCATCTTGACCTTCCTTGTTTTAGAAAAAAAAAACCAAAGCCAACAAACAAATCAAAACCTGAGCTCCATGAAAACATTAAAATCTAGAAAATGAGAGGTTCTCAGCATGACTGAAATTTTTACATAATTTAAATCATATAAAAAGCTTATACTCACAGCAAAACATTGCATTTAAAGCAAAGTTCGCATTTCCCTGAAAATGGAAAGGAAAGATTCTAGAAAACAACTCGGCATGGAAACTCTATTAGACTGTGGGAGGTGATCAGACTTATAGAGAGTCAGCAGAGAATGGCACTTGTAACTGATCATTTTCTGGCATTATAAATGATGCAAGTTCTCTATGGCTTTCTGTCACTCATTATGTGCATGGAGCCCTCTTATTGCAGATTCTACTGAACAACAAAGGAAAACGGAATGCTTTCAGGAGACATAAAGTTTAATTCAACAAGTAATTATGATGTGCCTTTTATACACAGACACTAAATGATCAGCAAGACATTGTCCTAGGATACTGTCCAGGGTCAAGGGACATTAGTGGGATGGTTTTCATCTTTGTCACAGCTCCGGGCTCATGTATTCCCTTGTTTAATTACGGCCATCACTCTATGTTCATGTCCAAAGTATTCAATTACATAATAGAAAACTTCACAGAAATTTCTGATTCCTCCTCACACTTGACCATTTTAACCACTGCTAATCTTCCTGTTACATATCCAAGACATGGAGGGTGGGGTTGAATAAAAGGAAACGAGGGACGGATTTTTTGAAAAGAACTGACAGCAAAGTAGAGCAAAAAGCACAGCAGAGATAAAAAACAATAGAGATCATCCTACGGAAGTTCCTAGTTGAGTGACTTCAGTGAAATAGATTAATGCCTCCATATCTCAATTCTTTCATCTGTAAAGTTGAGAGTAACAATATTTACAGCAGATAGGATTGGATTCTGGTACGTGAAATAAATGTTTTATTGCATTTTTTTGTGGTAAGAGGATATTACTGGAGAGCAGACTGCTAAGGCAGACTCTTCCCCACAAAATCATTCAGGACCCAAGTCTTTCCAGCTCACTATTTAGCTACCTCTAGGGTGTGATCCTTGACCTGATCATCCATAATAGTTGCTGGGGCTCCAGTCATTACATAAGAGTTTTAGGCAACTGGAGAGAAGGAAAGATATACAACCTTCCTTGTACTGTAAGTCCCACAGTATTCAGGTTACAGTACATTGTCAAACAGTTAAATAAATGGCCATATATAGCTTCAAGGGAAGTTGGGAAATATAACCTTCCAGCAACACAATAGATCCAGCAAAAAAATTAGGATTCTGTGACTAAGGAAGCAGAGAAAAGTATACACTGAAAGAAAACCTGGAGTCTCCACCACCTGCCCCCCCATCATAACATTGTTATTAGTATTTTAAAAAAGGAAAATGCTTAACATAGTCTTAGGTCATAATGGGCTTCTGGGACTCAGCTATGTTCTTTTATTCCATTCTCCCTGCTCCCATATCACACCTCCTTACTATCATTTAAATATCATACTACACCCCACCTTCTTGGTCACTACCTCTTAATTTATTAATCACATCAGCAATTCTTATGACTTTTGACCTCCAAGCCCCCTTTTCATGATAATATATAATATCATAAAATGCACCAGGAATTTTTTTACCATTCTGCCATTTTGGTCATGACTAGAGTATATTATAAAGCAATAGTTTAAAGTAAAAGTTATTTTTGATTTCCGATCATTACTAAATTTAAGTTCTTAAAATTGATAAAATTGATTTTGATAGCATTTTTAACCCTATTCAACATTTACATTCAACATTTACATGTAAAGACAAATGTTGACTTTCCTCATGTAACAAGAGAGAAAATGATACTTACTTTCAAATAATTAGGAGTGAAAGTGTGATACATTTCAAATATAATTTTAAATAAGAAAATAAATCAGAGATAGGGAAGATTGTGGCCAAGCCAGTCGGACTGTAGGAGTACTGGTGGGAGTGAGTGTATGGAAAATTTTGTGTACGTGCTGGTGAGTGAGTGGGCATGTGAGTGGCTGAGAGAGTGAGGGCTAGGGAGCTAGCAGCCAGGGTTCTCCTGGTACAGCGGCTAGTGTCACAGGTGTTGGACTTGGACCCTTGCGATTCCTGGGATGCAGAAGCTGAGTGCCATTTTTTTTTAAATCAACAAAACCCTCCCTGGGAAGAAAATGCTGGGAGAGAATGACTAAGTGGGGGCTCATGAACAAGTGGCCAGGGCCCTGATGCAACAGCTGGTGCTGCAACTTTTCTGCTTGGTCCCTGGCTCTTCCCAGGTCGTAGAAGCCAAGTACCATGTTTTAAAGCAGGATTTATTGAGAGGACAGAAAAAAATCCCAGAGTGGGAAGGGACCTGGGGGGGGGGTTGCCCCCCTTTTTTTTTTTTGAGTTGGAGTCTCACTCTGTCGCCCAGACTGGAGTGCAGTAGCCGCTCCCGGCCACCGCAGCCTCAACCTGCTGGGCTCCAGCGATCCTTCCCCCTCAGCCTTCCAAGTAGCCGGAATTACAGCCATGCACTACCACGCCAGGCTGATTTTTTTTTTTTTTTGTAGAGATGAGGTCTTGCTGCCCAGGCAGGTCTTGAACCCACGGGCTCAGGCAATCCACTCACCTCAGCCTCCCAAAGGCACGGGATTACAGGCTGAGCCATCAAGCCCAGTACCCCAGTTTTTCTTAACAGACAAAAGTTTTCCTGTGAAGAAGCAGCAAGAAGTGACTACCGCCCCAGACTCCCAAACCACTGCAGCAGGAGACACTGCTGGCCCCAGGCTTTGCCTCACCACTTCAGTGCCTGGCTGGGCACTGGCAGCAGGGGCAGAGGAGGGAGCCTAGAAGCAGAGTCCCATTGCAGAGGACTAGAGAGGCACACCACCACCATCTTGAAGGCGGGGAAGGAAAGTGCTTCAACTTGCTCACCACAGAGCAACAGGCCCGATCTCTGCAACTGGCGGATAAACTACTCATCCGGGACCCAGAGGGAATATCCTGGAAGCACAAATTTCAGAGGAACCTGACGAGTAGCTGAGTCCCAGGAGCCCCACATCCTACCCTGATCCAGCTACAGAACAAAGGGTGTGGACAGAAAAGGATGAGGAAGAACACCAAAGAGATCAGTGGTGAATCTGGGGCTGACCCAAACCCCCTCCTCCCCAGAAATCCTCTGAACGTCAGACCCACACAGCTGGGCCACAACTGAGAGGAACAAACCCAGGCAGAGCTTGGACATCAGTCGCAATAGGAGAACTCTGTTCCAGGATAGGCCTGGTGAGGGCTCTCCCTGCAAGTATATAGCTGGGGAAGAGTCAATACCACACCTCTCCACTGGAGGAGATTGCTCTGAGCATAAGAGAGTGGGAGGGGAGGATTGCAGCCCCACCTACCTCAACAGCCCCTCCTCCTTCCCTGCTCCAGACATTGCGGAGAGAGTGAAAGAGGTGGAAGCTCTGCAGGAGTAACCAGATTAGAGGAACAATTACAGAGCCTGCCACAGGAGGGCAGGTTTTTGATTAATTTTTAAAAATTTGTGCCTGTTTGTTCATTAATACACCTATTTTAAAAATATTTTTCCTTTGTGCATGAATGCGTATGTGAGGGTTTGATCTGCTTTCTCACATTTTTAATCCTTTTTTCTTTTCGTTTTCTGTTTCTTCTTTTGTTTGTTGTTTTTCCTTTATGTGTGTATGTGAATAATTTGAGTATTAATCTTTCAATTTTGTTATTGTTGTTAATTTGTTTTTGCTCTTTTGTTCTTCTGAGTTTTTTTATTCTTATTTTTTACAGTTTAAGGTGTGTGTCAATATATGTGTGAGGGTTCAATCTGAATTCCTTTTTTTTTTCTGGTCTTTCTGCTTTTCTTCACCATTCACTTTGTGCTAGGCGTGTGTGTGTGTGTGTGTGTGTGTGTGTGTGTGTGTGTGTGTTCAGTTTTCTTGTTTTTATTGTTGCTGTTGTTTGTTTCGTTTCATTTTGTTGTTATTCTAGTTTTTTGGGGGTGTGTGTGTGTGTGTGTGTGTGTGTGTGTGTGTGTGTGTGTGTCTGTTCAACTGTTTTTTGCATTTGTTTCTGCTTTGCATAATCATATAGAGTGGTGGTGGGGAGTGGGTCTCAGGGAACACATACCACAATCAGTGAACATTGTATTTTGCAAGTAGTTTCTGAATCCTAGAGCCCCATCCTCTAACTTATTCAACTTTCAAAAACTAAAAGAGACAGCAAAGCTTCCCACAAATAGTTCTATTGCAAAACAGAACAAATCCAGAGCTTGGATCAGGGAAGAACAGAGGGCTGAGCAAACATCAGAAAGGAAAACCTCTCCCACTGACACTGAATGACAGAACTAAAGAGAAAAACAAGAGATCTGTCACAAATGAGGAAAAACCAAAGGAGACCACAGGTAATTTCAAGTGTAACAAAGAGAAAACTCCTGAAAAAAATCAGACCTTGGAGCCCAAACAATGGAAATCACCAATGACTGGCCCCAGAATATGACAGGAATTAGGGAATGGATGTAAAGAGTCAATAAGACTCAAGAAAGACAAGATGCAACACTGAAAGAACTTGTAACAGAGATTTTGGCAATAAAATATTTCATCCAGGAAATAAATAACAAGATGACAAGCATGGAAAGCAGAATTAATCTAGCTGAAGAAAGAATCTCAGAATTTGAAGACCAGAACATGGAATTAATGCAATCTGTAAAAAAAAAAAAAAAAAAAAAATAGAAAGGAGACTCAGAAAGAAAGAACAAAGCCTATAAGAGAAGTGCAATTATATCAAGAGATCAAACCAATGCCTGATTTGTATCCCAGAAGAAGAAAGAGAAATGGAGAACAACTTGGAGTAAGTATTCCAGGAGGTAATCCAAGAAAACTTGCCCCATCTCAGAGATGTGACCAGGCAAGCACAAGAGATACAGAAAACCCCCACAAGACATCTAATGAGAAGATCAACAACTAGACACACAGAAATTTGCCCACACAAAGTAGGCACAATGGAAAAAACTCCAAAGGCAGCAAGAAAGAAAGGTCAGACTAGCTACTGGGGAAAACTAACCAGAATAGCAGGAGATCTATCGGCAGAAACACTGTAAGCAAGAAGGGATTGGAGCCCTATGTTCAAAGTCCTCAAAGATAAAAATTTCAACCAAGAATTTCCTATTCAGTCAAGCTTAGCTTCATCAGTGATGGAGAATTAAAATCCTTCCCAGACAATCCCTAACACATTATGCAGATTCCAGACCAGCTCTACAGGAGATACTTAAAAAGGTATTAAGCACAGAATAAAGAAAAAAAAATGAATGACCACACACTTCCCAAGAAAACAGCAGAGCACAGAATCAACAGAGAATACATCACAAAAAGAAACTTGAAAACACACACACCCATTACCCCAAAGCCAAAAGACAACAAGCAAAGAAAAAAGTTTATAAGAACCTCATGACAGGGATAAACAATCACATTTCAATAATCACCCTGAATGTGAATGGACTATATGCACCACTGAAATGACACAAAATGGCAAACTGGATAAGAAACCATGACCTAGTGATTTCCTGCATCCAGGAAACTCATTTCACCACAGGGGATGCACACAGACTCAAAGTTAAAGATGGAAAACAAGTTTCCAGGTAAATGGATCATAAAAGAAGGCAAGAGTCACAACCTTAATATCAGACAAAACAATCATCAAGCTATCAAAAATACCATAATAAAAAATATTGATAAAAAAAGATACAAAAGGACACCACATAATGATAAAAGTTTCAATCCATCAACAAGAAATATCCATCCTAAACATATACGCACACAACACAGGAGCACCAACATTTATAAAGCAACTAAATAAACTAACAAAAGGCAATGACATTAACACTATTATAGCAGGGCACTTGAATACCCTACTAACAGTCCTAGATAGATCATCAAGGCAAAAAATCAACCAGGAGATCCAGAACCTAAACTTGACACTCGACCAAATGGACTTAATAGATACCTACAGATTCTTCCACCCAACAACCACAGAATATACATTCTACTCATCATCACATGGAACATACTCCAAGATCGATAACATCCTTGGCCATAAATCAAGCATAAACAAATTCCATAAAGTTGAAATCTTGCCATGCACCTTCCCAGACCACAGTGGAATAAAAATGAAATAGCAACACCAACAAACTTCCTCCAAAGCCCACAAAGACATAGACACTAAACAGAATGATGTGGAACAACTACTGGGTCAACACTGAAATCAAAGCAGAAATTAAAAGATTCCTGGAAACAAATGAAAATGAAGAAACATCTTACCAAAACCTCTGGGACGCCATGAAAACAGTTCTAAGAGGGGAATTTATATCTCTACAAGGAGACATCAAGAAAATGGAAAGTTCACAAGTGAAGAGCCTAACAAATCACCTAAGGAAGCTGGAAAGACAAGACAACCAAAACCCAAACTTTAGCAGAAGAATCCAAATCAACAAAATAAAAAGAACCCAAATACAGGACATAGAAGACAAAAATATCTTAGAAAACATCAACAAAACAAAAAGCTGGTTCTTTGAAATAATTAACAAAATTGATGGACTCCTAGCCAGAATGACCAAGAAAAAGAGAGAAAAGGTCTAAATAAACCAGAAAAATAAAAGATCAAATCACAAATGACTCCGAAGAAACACAAAAGATTATCAGAGATGATTATGTACATCCATATAGAAACAAACTTGAAAACCTAAATGAAATGGAGGGCTTTCTGACATCACCCAACCTCCCCAGGTTGAAACAAAAAGGCATTGAGACACTAAATATACCAATAATAACCCAGGAAATTGACTCTGTCATACAAATACTACCTATAAAAAAAAGCCCTGGACCAGATGGCTTTCTAGCAGAATTCTATAAAATGTACAAGAAGGAGCTGATACCAATCCTATCGAAAGTATCCCAGGGAATTGAGAAAGATGGTATTCTCCCCAAATCATTTTACAAAGCTCAGATCACACTGATACCTAAACCTGGTAAAGATCCAACAAAAAAAGACAAGTACAGGCCAATATCCCGTATTAACATAGATGCTAAAATCCTCAACAAGATTCTAGCAAATAGGATCCAAAAACACATCTCAAATATCATCCACTATGACCAAGTAAGTTTTATCCCCAGGATGCAGGGCTGGTTCAACATTTGCAAGACCATAAATGTAATTAAATACATCAACAGATGTAAAAACAAGAACCACATGATTACATCATTAGATGCAGAAAAAGCTTTTGATAAAATCCAGCATCCCTTCTTGATAAAAACCCTCAAATACCTAGGTATAGAAGGAACATACTTCAAAATAGTAAGTGCCATCTATGATAAACTCACAGCTAACATATTGCTAAATGGGCAGAAACTGGAAACATTTCCCCTGAAAACTGGAACAAGACAAGACTGCCCACTCTCACCCCTCTTGTTCAACATAGTGTTGGAAGTCCTAGCTAGGGCAATTAGACAAGAGAAGGAAAGCAGGGGTATCCAAACAGGAAAATAGTAAGTCAAGTTATTCCTCTTTGCTGATGATATGATCCTATACCTTGAAAATCCAAGAGAATCTGTCAAAAATCTGCTTGCACTGATAAAGGACTTTGGCAAAGTCTCAGGGTACAAAATGAATGTGCAAAAGGCAGTTGCATTCCTATTCACCAACAACAAGCAGGCAGAGAATCAAATTAAAAGCACAATCCAGCCGGGCTCGGTGGCTCAGCCTGTAATCCCGCACCGTTGGGAGTCTGAGGTGAGTGGATTGCCTGAGCCCACGGGTTCGAGACCCACCTGGGCAGGCAAGACATCATCTCTACAATAAATCAAAAAATTAGCCGGGCATGGTAGCGCACGCCTGTAGTTCCAGCTACTTGGAAGGCTGAGGCAGAAGGATCACCGGAGCCCAGCAGGTCGAGGCTGCGGTGGCCAGGAGCAGCCACCGCACTCCAGTCTGGGTGACAGAGTGAGACTCCAACTCAAAAAAACAAAACAAAGCAAAACAAAAATAAATAAATAAAAGCACAATCCCATTCACAATAGCCACACACAAAAAAGAGTAATACCTCAGCATCTTCCTAACCAGAGAAGTGAAAGACCTTTACAATGGGCACTACAAAACACTGATCAAAGAAATCTAAGTAGACACAAAAAATGGAAAAAATTCCATGCTCATGTATAGGAAGAATCAATATTGTTAAAATGCCTATCCTACCAATTCTACAGATTCAACACAATACCTATTAAATTACCAACATCATTCTTCTCAGAAATGAAAATGACAATACAGAAATTCATATGGAAACATAAACGACAATGAATAGCCAGACAATCCTTAGCAAGAGAAACAAAGCAGGAGGTATCACACTTCCAGACTTCAAACTTTACTATAAGTCTACAGTAATCAAAACAGCCTGGTATTGGTACAAAAACAGGCATATAGACTAATGGAACAGCATAGAGATTCTGAAAGCAAAGCCTCAATTTCTCAACCAAGTCATCTTTGACAAAGCCTCCAATAACAACCACTGGGGAGAGGAGAACCTATTTAGTAAATGGTGCTTGGAAAATTGGCTGATCACATGCAGACGATTGCAACAGGACCTCTACCTAGCACCATACACAAAAATTAACTCTAAATGAATCAAAGACCTAAACATAAAACCTCAAACTATAAGAATCTTAGAAAATGCAGGAGACACCCTTATGGAAATTGGAACTGGCAAACCAATACATGATCAGAACCCTAAGTGCCCAATACCATAAGAATTAAGAGAGACAAGTAGGACCTCATCAAACTGACGAGCTTCTGCAAAGCAAAAGAAACCATCAAGAGAGCAGGAAGACAGCCCACAGAATGGTAAAAAATATTTGCCAACTGTATATCTGACAAATGGCTAACATCTAGGATCCACAGAGAGCTCAAATGTACCGAAAGGGAAAAAACAAACAAACAAACAACCCCATTAAGAAGTAGGCAAAAGACATGAATAGACACCTCTCAAAAGAAGATATACAGGCAGCCAACAGATACACAAAAAAGTGCTTAGCCTCACTAATCATCAGAGAAATGCAAATCAAAACCAAATAGAGATACCACCTAATCCCAGTAAGTATGGTCATCATCAATAAAAAAACCAACAACAGATGCTGGCGAGGATGTGGAGAGAAAGGAATGCTTCTGCACTGCTGGCGGTAATGCAAAAAATGATCCTCTTTGGAAAAGTGTGGTCATTTCTGAAAGAGCTAGAAATTGACCTTCCATATGACCCAGCAATTCCCCTATAGGGAATATACCCAGAGGAACTCAAATCATTCTACAAAAAAGATACCTGCACACATATGTTTATTGCAGCTCTATTCACAATAGCAAAAACATGGAACCAACCATGCTGCCCATCGAAGCTGAACTGTATAAAAAAATGTGATACATATATACAATGGAATATTATGCAGCCATAAAGAAGGACAAACATATGGACTTTGCAGCAACTTGGATGAATTTAGAGTTGATCATATTCAGTGATCTATCACAGAAACAAAGAACAGAGTACCATATGTTCTCACTCATAAGCGGACCACGAACAATAATCACAATACTGAAAGAAAGGGATTGGCAGTAGTGGGAGACTGCCAGGGTAGGGGGGTGGGACTGGCAGTTCAGGGAAACTGCTAGGGGAGGGAGGAGCACACCTCATCAACAAGGCTACCTGCATAATGAACATCTGTATACCTAATCCTGCATTGTATCTCACTTCATTAAAATAAAAAAATTTAAAAATTAAAATAAAAAAAGAAAATAAATCACACTTGCTTGAAACTGAGTATTTATTATCTCTGAGAGATAGTATCAAAAACAGAAAAAATATAAAAGCTTAATCTGCTTTACATGAGCTGATGTTTAAATTATTTTATATTGCTCCTAAAAAACTTCAGGAGATGCTTTGTTTCTAACTGGCCACAAAGAGGGCCTTGGACTACTATTATATAAGTATATCACTGAAAAGAATATATAGTTTTTTAATGGCTAATAAATAGTCCAAATTAGACATAATAGTCACCCTTTGGCTCTGACTCTTTATATCAACATGGCCTTCATCCAGTTATTTAACCTTTCTGGGCCTTGACCTTCTCATCTATCTCTTTAGACAACCATTCCAGCATAGACTGGTTTGGTCCAAGAATCGTACAGAAAGAACAAAAAAGAATTCAGAAGACAAACAAAGCTCAATGAAAGAAAATCATGAGGACTGATAATCAGAGCAGGAACACTTCCTCAATCATATTAGCCAAGGAGTTTATACAAATCAGCTCTTTTGAGGAATTGATATCGTCAATTCCTTAAGCAAGGCTATGCTCAAGGGATGCTGGGTTTTCAAAGTGGGTGAATGAATGAATAAATAAATGATTATAAAACACTTTGTATGTGCTTATTTATGAATAAATACACATCATGTATATATAAAACAAATGTCATTTATTTACCCATGAATATAAGTCTGATCTCTGGTATATGCTAAATACTCTATTTGATATTCTATTTGATTATAAAATATATGTCTTTGGTATGTGTTAAGCAGATACTGCATCTGGTTTTAAAATTTATATTTCTGGTATTTGTTAAACGGATACGGTATTTGATTAAATAATGCATATCACTGGCATGTGTGAAGCAGACACCATATTTGATTATAAAATGAATATGCTGAGCCTGTGGCCATGTGATAGAGGAGTCACCTAGGGTAGAATGGTGAATGCTGAGAACAAATACTGTGTAGAATAAGGAAAGAGGCATGCTAAGAGGTCACTGGGTAGTGCTAACAGCAGACTTCAGATGGATAGCCAAGTCTAAATAGCCCTGAAACAACTGGCATGAGTTTTGGCCCTTTGGTGATAAACGTTTCTGGGTAAGCAGAGAGCTTTGGAGTGGAGTGGGTTGTCTCCCAACAGAGAGGCTATGGGTGGATTGGAAGCTATGTAGTACTGTCTGAGGGAGGACAGGGGTATGGGGCCCTGAAGCCTTTTCCTATCCTGACAGTGCAACTCTGCTTCTAGCAGCTTATACAAGGACCGTGAGTAGGACTTTTCTAGGTGAAAAAAAAATCTTTCACTGCTTAAAAAAAAGGATAAATATATTTTTAAAAGATTAAAATAAGAGCATTCTCAATCATTCCCATTCATGAGATCTTGATGACATGTTACCACAGCCCTTTGTGTTTGATTTTTTTTCCATCTTAAATAGAAACAAGTTATTTGTGAGGAGAAAAAAACATATAAACTGAATTGGAGCCAACAGAATAATTACAAAATTAGATCTTTCAAAAGAAACATACTGACATGGGGCTTAGGGTAATTTCTCAGTTATAACAACCTTACCTGCCCTTTGTATTCCACTGGTTTCAGTCCTGCATAAATGGGCACAAAACTGCTAGCTAAGAGAACCTGGATGGATAAAATAAAGAAACAACTCATGAATACAGGCATTAACATTCAGACAATAAATTTGATGTATTATTTACTATAAAAATCTTATTAAATGAATAAGTTCCATATATTTTCAAGTGCACACCGCACATACTTGCAAAACAGTTAACATTTTTAATATCTGAAAAGACACTCTCTGAATCAATCAATTTCCCCTGAGTAAAAATAAATATTTTAATTGTAGGCAACCAAGTTATTACAAAATTAAGTTTAAGGTAAGTCTAAATTTCTGAGTATGTACAGGTTCCAAATAAATTATACATAATATTCTATCATATACTGTAAAAATCATTTTAAAGTTGTACTCATTTTCCAGAGGAACAAACCCCCTTGGTTATAACAGAGGAGATTAGACTACAGCTCAGAGATGTTCTAATTTATGTCACCAGGATGTACAAAAGAAGCAACACATTTATGTTCTAGCGACATGGTCGGGATATATAATGAAACTCTGGCAACTAGGGACACCAATTATACTTTATCTTCCACTTAAAATGTCGAAAAAGATTGTCATTTAGGATATTACTATTCCTTGCATCATAAGAAGTTAGGTTTTGATAGCTTTTCTAAAATGTAAATGTTTTATTTTGCTGTGTAGTTTCCAAATAACTAATGTTCTATTTGAAAACATACAGCATTAGATACCGAGTATTTTTTAAGCTATAATCTTTCAACTGATAAATGAAAGACTCTATGAATGTTTGTTGTCAAAGATTTCATGAGATTCTTTTTCAACATACATTATTCAGAGACAGATTAAGGCTCAAACACTGATTTGTAAAGCATTCGTTTAGAATTACTTAGAACTTAGAAGGCATTTTCCCCCAAAAAACAATACTATAGGTATGGTTTTTAGGTCAGCCCTCAAAAGTCTGTTTATTCTGAACTGCAACTAAATTATAGACCCACTCACCAGTGTGACACGTTTTCTACAGAAAAATCCTCTCTGAGTTGTGGCCTCACACAGCTGCAACCCACTCTTGCAATGTTTATTTCCAGGCCATGGGCATGGAATTTGGCATAGCTTTCTTATGTAGTAGCTCTTCCTTGATCATATTTCTTCTGTCTTCTCATTACCAAAAACCCACTGAAGAAACAGAGACTTGTGTCTCTCTCCTGGTATGTCAGTCCTTCACAGGACTGATACTCAACAAATGCCTGTTGGGTGTCTCTCCCTTCTCCATGGTGAGACTGAACACTCCCGACACTCCCCTCATTCTCACTAATCCTTGACATCAACAAGGATTGTCCCATGATGTTGGTGGCATGTTGGTGCAAAGGGACGGGTCCTGGTTGTAACAGCACCTATAGCAGTAGGCTCCTGATAGGTAGCCAAAGATGCTTCTGGGGCCTCAGATTTCAATAGAGGCAAATTCAAAGGCAACAGCACAACACAGGTACTCCAACAGGAAAGAAGACAGGAAATAGCCATGCGTAAAAGTGTTCTGTTGCACCAGGCTGGTGCTGGATGGCGCTATATAATTTGGTGGCCCCATGCAAAATAAAAATGCAGGGTCCCTTGTTCAGAAAGCATGAAGAATTTCAAAATATTGTCAGCAGAGCATTAAACCAATGGTGGTGCCATTTTGATAGGGAAGGCTGGTGCAAAACATCTAGGTTGCACACCCATGAGGTAGTCCCTGCTATGTACCTTCAAATATAATGTCTCATTTAATTCTCTCACAAATGCTTCTTAAAAAGATGAAGTCACTTGCCTAAGTGTCTTTCAGCTAATAAATGGTTCAGACTGCGCCTAGACCTGGTTCAATTTTAATATGACATATGTTCACATGTATTGTTACCAGGGCCAACATACACAAGTTAGATTTCTTACATTTGGTTCTTTTTTGTTTGTTGCTTTTTCAGCCAATGTTAGGCACATCTACCTCAATCACTTGGTTACTGAATTACTGAATGCATACTAATTTGCAGCACTATTTCCCAGAGGAAAGCAGACACTTTTATTTACTTTTTATGTAATTGTTTGCTTAGTTATCACAAGGTATAATAACAACCTCACAGAAGATCTGTCAACCTTCTACAAAGAGTCAATGAAGACATTCCAGCACCAAGGCATTTGTCTCAAAATCTCAGCTTTAAATGTGCTGCATAATAGAACAGTGTGATATTACATCAAACACGCCCATTCCACAAAGAGGCAAGGCAGGAGTATCATTTTAGGTAATTTGTTGAAGATCACTTAACAAATCAATAGGAAAGATAGGATAGAAAGCAAGCATCTTCAGTTCTCTCTCAGCTCTCCTCTCTACCCCGCCCTGCCAACGCCTCTCACCCCATAGTAATGATATCATCGGCAGTTGAGTATTTTTCAGAGAAAGGTTGCTTACAGTTAGGGCACTTGCATTCATCCTAACTAAATTTGACCCTATCATCAGTTAGCTACTTCTTTAAAAAGCAATCACAAACCCCAGGTATGTTTTGCAAGCACAATGTAGCTACTTAATGAGGTTATTCAGCAAATACAACACTGTACCATGGCAATAACTAGAACAATTTGTGGATAGCACATATATTGTGAAATTACAGTACTTAAAGATCTTTAAAGGACCAAAGACTCTCTATAAATATAACAATTTACTTCATTATGCTGCAGAGACATATGTAGCCTACAAAAAGAAATTATTGCGCTTAGAACCAGAATTATGTTCCTTTTTTCTTCCCCCCTCTCAATGTCAAAGTATAATGCAGCGTTCACAGGTTAATTCTTGGAACTGTTTTGAGGTATTTAGAGAAAAAATGCTATCCAATTACTTTCCTACAGATAATAACAGTAAGAATCCTCCTGAATGTGAAAAGTGCAGCGAACAAGAAAATACCTGTCACTCCTCCAAATCAATGTATTTGTTCTTGTCATAGCTTACTCTCCCTTTATATGGACTGGTGATTTGTATATCAAACTGAATTTAGTGGGAAAATTAGCTTTAGATAGTTAAGAACTAAGCGGCTTTTCTTACTCGTAGTCAGCTTACTGCCATTTTATTGCAGACAAATAGGATTTTCTAAGAAAAGAGATAAAAACTGACATTCTAAGGTCACTTAATAAAATATTACGCTTAAATATGTGCTTTTAGTATATCTGAGCTTGCAGTGTTCCCAGTGAAATTCACCACCAATAAATCTCAATACATCTATAGCAGTGGCTCTCAAGTGAGAACGATTTTACCCCCTAGGAACATTTAGCAGTGCATCTGTGACAACATGAGGTAGGGGGTGTCCTGCTGGCTTCTACCATGTAGAGGCCAGGGATGCTGCTAAACTTCCTACAAAGCAGAGGACAGCCCTCACAACAAAGAATTATCGGACCCCAGATATCAATAGTGCAGTGGTTGTGGTTGTGTATGTTGATGTAGAAAGCAGGGGTCGACCTTTCACACCCCTCACTTGGTAAACACTTTAAACATTATATATATGTGAAACCATTTATTTGATTTTTGTCTTATTCTTTCTAAATACATAAAGATAAAAATGAAAGTTGGTGACTTCCTGTTGCAACAGTATAAAACTCTGCCAAGTGCATATTCAATACATGTTCTAACTGGCTCTTTTCATTTTACATCTTATAGAAAAGAGGTGTTTAGAAAATTACATGGCTTGGCTTCCTTAGGGAATAAATTCTTAACAAGCTTCGTTTATGCCTAAAGTTTACAGTGGACTTTAATGAGAATCTAACTGTTTATACAGAATCTGCTGGTATAGTTGAAATTCAAAGACAGATACAAATTTATCTTCCCTAGTTTTTTCAATATAATGGCCAATCTTAAATTCAGTCCTTATTTCACCTACCCAAGGCTAAATGTGAGAAGATGGCAAGTTTTAAGAGCATTCTTACTATAAGCAAAAAATAAATAAACAGATATCAGGACACAGTAGCAACAGAGACAGAGTAGGCCTTCCCCAGAGGGTCAGGGACACCATTCTGCATGAAAGTATTCTTGGGTATCTCTGTCAAAAAGCATTCAGAGATGTCAAAAGACTGTTTCAGAAAACATGTGTACATCACTTTTCAACATTTGAAAAATGCAATGATTTGCACCAACTCAGGGAATAGAACTCCACTGCACCAAGGAACTGTTGATTAAAAAAATCATTTCTGCTCAACCTTAGAGGTGATACGTAGCTTTCTTTTAAAGATAGGACTTACCTCCATAGTTATGTTAAGCTGAAGGCTAATATTAAAATGGGATTGGATTTCCTGGTTACATGTATGCTTCTAAAGAAAAATATACCAGAAAAAAAATTGGAACCTAGAATGAATGAGTTGGTATGCAAAATGCACACACCTGGATATTCAGGGAATAGTGGGTCGAGTGGTGCACCAAGATAGAAATCATTAAGGAATCATGCCAAAGAATGAAGGGTGTGAAGGGATGGATGTCAGGAGGGTAGAGGCCCTAAAGGTGGCTGTGTATGTCTGGTAAGTACCTAAGAGTTGAGGAAGCGTGTTCACATATATTTCATTTGAACAATGTGAGGTAGGTGAGACTGGATTTCATTTCACAGACAAAGAAACCAAGGTGCTGAGTAGTTGAGACTGGCCACAGACTTCGCAGTCCACCAACAACAAGTGTTAGGTAGGTATACACCGCTCCTTCAACATTCTTTTCCATCCTCAAATAATTATGTGCATTTACAGAAACTATTTTTAGTTTGGTGTTGATCTGTTGATGACAACTGATCCAAAGACATAAAGGATAGGTGGATTTGATTCTGAGAGGGAACATTCTTCCACATGTGGCACCCAAAATAAATCTCTCAAACTGATGGGAAATAAAGGCAAGATAATTGAATGAGGGGGCATTCTTGGGCTCTGGTTGAACTTTATATTGGGCTCTCCCTTCTGCAGACCACCTCAAATTCATTTGGCAGCAAATATCACCTGTGTTTCCTTGTCTCAGCATAGTCACTATTGGGGAGGATTGGTTGGCATCAATCAATTCTGGACAAAATAATGTCTGAGGGCCATGCATATGTTTTATGTTTTATAACAGGGGTCCACAAACCTCACGCCATGGACCCATACTGGTCTGTGGCCCATTAGGAACTGGGC
This sequence comes from Cephalopachus bancanus, assembly GCA_027257055.1. Lineage (NCBI taxonomy): Eukaryota > Metazoa > Chordata > Mammalia > Primates > Tarsiidae > Cephalopachus > Cephalopachus bancanus. Next base: position 52,715 of record JAPVLO010000738.1, on the reverse strand, counting down.
CACACAGCAGGGGGTGGGCAGTGGGTGAACAAGTGAAGCTTCACCTGTATTTGCAGCTGCTCCTCATTTCTTGCATTACTGCCTGAGCTCTGTCTTCCATCAGATCAGCTGCAGCATTAGATTCTCATAGCAGTGTGAACCCTATTGTGAACTGTACATGCGAGGCATCTAGGTTGCATGCTCTTTATGAGAATCTAATACCTGATGATCTGAGGTGGAGTTGAGGCAGTGATGCTAGTGCTGGGGAGTGGCTACAAATACAGATTAATATTAGCAGTGAGGTTTGACTGCACAGAGACCATAATAAATCAATTGCTTGCAGAATTTTATCAAAATCCCATCAATGAGTGACAAGTGAGTTGATGTACTTCAATTGTACAGTTGCATCTGGTGGCAGGCTTTACATGAAAATCTGAGACTTACTTTAGTCTGCATGTAAGCTATTTATTATTTTATTTATCACTTCTGTCCACAATTTTTTTAAATGGTGAGTTGTATAATTATTTCATTATATATTACAGTGTAATCATAATAGAAATAAACTGCACAATAAATGTTATGCACTTTAATCATTCCAAAAGCATTCCCACTTCCTCCAGTCCATGGAAAAATTGTCTTCCATGAAACTGGTCCCTGATGCCAAAAAAGGTTGAGAACCGCTACTTTATAAAGTAGAACTGAGTCAAACCTCCAAGGATATAAGATTCAGAATTTTATGGAAATCCAACTCCAAATAAAGGCATTTTTGGGGCACACAATTGGGCAGCAGGGCTTCTCAAAAAACAAGCAACTAGCATTGCGGCTATCAAATAAAAGAATAGCTTTCCATTTACTAAAGGTGAAGTTAATAAAGACAATTTAAGTATGAATTATCAAACAATTTTTTTTAAAGAAGGCCTGTAGTGCCGACAAAATCAAATGGCTAAAGGTGACCAAAAAAACTCAGTAGTAATTCATTTCCTGAAATATTATAGAGTTTAGTATCTTGTTCATGAAAAACAAAGGTGATAAGGGTTAAAACATAAAATTGATAAGAAGGGGTAAGGCCAACTCAGCCTGAAAAAATAAAGTTGTAATTTAAGATGGCTGTAAAGTTTCAGGACAGATTCATACAGGGGTGCTGAGCAGTGGTGTGTATGAGTTATCTTATTCATTCATTATTTATGAAATATTGGCCCTAGTCAACATGCATATGGGGTTTTACCATTTAAAACACTTCACATACTTTATTTTATTTGTTCTCCATAGTAGCTACAGTTACTGTGCTAATGATTACATTTCACAGATGAGAAAACTGAAGCTCAAAAATAAGTCTAAGAGGACAGGATCAGGAAATGCTAGAGCTAGACATGATCACCAGAACACTCATATAAAACAATTAATCATCCCAGAAAGTGTTCAAAAATGACCTCAAAGTATACACAAGTGCACACCACCCAAACACACACAGAAACACTAAGCTACAGGTTTCTAGTTGGATTTTCAGGTCCATAAACACCCCGACTATAGTAAAGAATAGCAGTTAGCTGGTGAATGATAAAAAACCAAGGCTTTTTAAAAAATTCAACTAGTAAGAAACAGAATAAATGAATAATGATAAAAGTAGATAGAAAGTGCTAGACTTAAAGGAGGTCAAAATTATCAGTACTTATTATTTCATTATTTTCCCATGTGCCTTTACTCTAACTTGAGTTTTATTCTCTCTGTCTCTCTCTCTCTCTCCCTCTCTCCCTCTCTCCTTCCCTCCACCTTCTCGCCTTCTCTGTGTGTGTCTCTCTCTCTTATTCACATCTACAGAATTTCCAGATATTGGCTTGTAGACCAAGGTTCTATGTTTAGAGCCACATATACAAAGCCCTGGGAGACCTGGAGTTGTGCATCATCTACACATTATTGGGCACCTTCCACTCCTGACTTCAGAACCCAGAGCCTCCAGTCTCCACCAAAGGGCAGCAGTGCTACCTTTAGGCAGCTTATACCCCTTCTCCCAACCAAAAAGGTCAGAACAACCATCCTCCACAGCACCAGCTTGGACAACATCTGCCCACTGGTCTCCTCTTTCACAAGAATATATAAACTTGATCATGTTGATTTTGGCAGGGATTATTTTATTTCCTCTTCATACTTTTTTCTTTGCTCTCTCATGCCTAATCTTCACCCATCCCTATTCTTTTCCACTAAAAGCTTCATGGGTATTCCAGGCATAGATTTCATACAGTTCTATAGACATCATCTGCTATCAAGGAACTATCCATTCTTCCTTATTTTTAGTTCTAAGAAAGGTTAAAACAGCCTAATAAACATTTAGAATGTTTCTTGTATAACCTAGAATAAATGCTGATTATTCAATATTCTCTCACAAGGTATTTCACATATGTGTCAACTATTTCTCTTCTGCTCAATGAACATTTCACATGTGTCAACTATTTCTCTTCTGCTCAATGAACTCAAGTAATTATACCAATTCTCTGAATAGTTATTATCTAAAACAAAGGAAATAGAAAAACATTGTGTTTACTTAAAAACCATAGTTTGCTATTGCTGTTGTAACAAATTACTACAAAATTAAAGGCTTAAAACAAGACAAATTTATTATCACACAGTCTAAAGATCAAAAGTTTGGTACGGGTCTCACTGGGCAAAATCAAGTTGTTGGCAGGGTTGTGCTCCCTTCTGGAGGCTGTAGGGGAGAACTTCTTTCCTTGCTCCTTCAGGTGTTAGAATAACTCAATTCCACATGGTTGCAGGGCTGAGGTCCCTTTTACTGACTGTCAGTGGGGAACTGCCTTTCTAAAAACTGTGCACTCCTGGCCTGTGGGGCTCCTACATCTCAGAACCAGTAATGGTGTGTGTCAAATCTAGGAGAGGTCTCCATTTTTAAGGATTCGTGTGTTAAGTTTGGGTAATCCCAAACTTGGATAATCCGGGATCATCTCCCAATCTCAAGATCTTTAATTTAGTCACATCTACAAAATTCCCTTTGTCATGTAAGGGTACATCTGGAAACATTCTGGGAATTAGGGTAAGGACATCTTTGGGGATATTCTTCTATCTACCACGCTCCCAAATAAGAGGAATAGAGAGGATGACCATTTTATCCAGTATGGGGTATAGTTAAAGCAGAATGCTAAACACATGGACTACAGACCTGGCTGAGTTTTAAGTAGCTGGGCTATTTTTGCCTAGGTCATTGAATAGGGAGGGCCCAGATTCTTTGTTAATTTCTTTCATTTTAAATTAGGCATGGTAGCAGATGCCACCTTGGTTCACATTCATTACTTTCACACATATTGATAAAGTGCCTACATTGTGGCTATCAGGTTCTGGGCTGTAGTGATGGGCAAGCCAGAGAAATCCCTGCTTCTTGGGGCTTACTATAGAAAAGGAAGATGAACAGTACAAGCTATATTAAAAAGTAGTAGAATAGTAGTATATACAACAGCAATAAGTAAATCAGGATGAGATGTAAGAAGACAGAAACTGAGAGTTCTGCCATTTTAGACAGAGTAGCCAGGGACAGGCTCCATGAGAAGGGGAGAGTGAGGGAAGAAATCCTCCTTTGTTCTATGACACAGGAGCACGCAGGGTGCTCTTATACAAACCAGAAGAGGCATGCTGACCCACTGCAAGGCTTATGTGTCTGCATTGGACAATGACAACTTGTGACCATTTAGGCATGAGTTGACCAACTCTTCCCTTTGTATTGTCACGTCTACATAATATTATAATAAGAGTATAGAAAAAAAACTTTTTCTAAATAGAAATACTTATTTTAAAAGCAAGAGACTGGCATAATAGGTATATCGAGTGTGTGGTAATTTTATTTGTCAATTCAACCTTTCATTAAGTATTTCAAATTACAGCATCTGAACAGAGTAAAAAAATAAAAATAAATCAATGCATGTATCATCTAATTCAGGTGGAACTTTTACTACTCACCTCAACGCATTACTTGCTACTGTATCAAAACATACATTCTCCAAATTACCTGAAGCCACGATTTGTTCAAAAGGAAAAACAAAAGCAAATTCTAAGAAAAGTACACCTTTTCCAATTTACAAATATTCAGTGCATTACCACAGAAAGTACATTGTTGTTTGGAAATCAATCAGCTAAAGTATTTCCCAGAGATAATGAATTCTCAACCAACCAACTTTCAAATGTGTTTGGATAGAAAGGCATCAAAACAAAACAGAAGAAACAAAATGGAACATTAGATTGGAAAGTTAAGAGACCTGGGTGCTAAAATCGGTTCCCACTGGCATGCAGGGTAACCTTGGTTATATACATACATCACATAAAAGCTTTCTATCCATTTCTTCTTTGATAAAAATGTGAAAGGGCCATAATAACACCTGTCTTACCTGATTTACAGAAGGACTATTGAAGGATTGAATAAGAGAGTACATGTTAAAAGCTCTACATAAACTGCAAAGTATTAGCTACATAAATTTAAGAAACTATTATTGCTACTAAACTGCATCACTGACTTGTTTCACATAATAAATGTGAGACCTGGGCATCAGCAGGAAAACACTGAACAAGTACAAGAAGCTTCTGGATCACAGTGATTCTTGAGGAGGCCTCAGGAGGGATCTTGGTGATACTTTCATCAAACACATAATATACTGAGCACTTTACCATCTAACAGACTTGATATGAGACATAGGATCTCAAGAACATGGTAATGCTCATTACTTATATGAAGTATTCAAATCAGCACTGGCTGATTTCCTCAAACAGGAAATGCAGCATTGTTACCTTAATGAGGTCTTCCCTGGAGGAAAAATTGGAGACTAAGTAATTTTCTCTGGTTTTAGTGTTGGTGATGGATACATGCAGTCGATTCTGGGCCAGGCTGTGAGCGTTGGAAGGAAGAATTGACTCCATACCACTTCTACAGAAGAGAAAGCGATCTGCATTATTCACCTTCAATTATTGAACGCCTCATAAATATTTTAGAAGAGTGAATGCTGAGCTTGCCACAGTTTGTACAGAGGCATCAACATTTTGTCTTCAATACTTTGGGGCAGAATATACTCTCTATATTATACCTCAGTCGGGCCATGAAGTCATAACCAGGCGTCACTGCCCCAAAAGACTGTCTTCTGATTTCTTCGGCAAACTTGTATGTAAATTGGTTGCATTCCTGAAAAAGAAAATTAATAAGTCACCCTATGTGTTGTTAGAAAAAAAAATCCACTTCCAAAACTCAGTGCCCATCACACAATGCACTGGATTCTATACAGCCAAACCTCAGACTTAGGGAGCCACACTCTTTCACAGGTGAGCAAAGCACCCACCAGGCATGGGCCTCACCCACCATTCTCAGGCCCTCTGCAAGTTATATGTTCTCACAATCTCAATCCTTTTTTTTTCTTTTTAAACTACCTTAAAGGGCCTGTGCTCACATCTGAAAAATCCTTGAAGGCTCAATTTGAATTCTAATTGAGCACATTCTTCAAAAGATTCCCTCAACACAATTAACTTCCTTTCCTACCCCAATTCTGTGACCTCAAAAGCAGTTTGATTAAAACTCTGTAACAGAGCTGATTACTAATGACACCACCAATGACAGAAGTGGCGATGTCTATGGTTTGCACGGATTAAATCAGAGTTTTGGAGATTAGTCTTGGGCGCTGGTATTTTACAAACGTCCCTCAGGGGGTGCTTGTGGGCACCAGGGATGGGATTCACAGAGGCTGATTCTGTCAGTTTTTCTTCCCATAACCCTGCAAGGTAGGTTTAACCATCCGATTTGACAGGTAAAAGAACTGAGGCTTGAGGAGATTAAAAACCTATTCTAATATCTCGCCAAAAAATGATTGTCAGAAAAAATAAACCCAGGTCTATCTTTTATTAATTAACTAATTAATCAATTAATTCCAGCAACTGACTGGGCCACAGGGCTACTGGGCTAGTCACTGGGCTCTGGGGGAAGCAAGATAGAGTCCCTGTTCTCATGAGATTAATGAGTGACTCCAAAAGCAGATTACAGAGTGCTGTGAGAGTCCCCATGAAGGTGTAGTAGGAAGAATCAAGGCCTCTCCCCTTCCCTCAAAGATGTTCATATTCTAGTCCCTGGAACCTGTTACTATGTGAACTTCCATGCCAAAAAGGACTTTGCAGATGTGATTAAGTTAAGGATCTTGAGATGGTAAGATGATCACAGATTATATGGGTGGGCCCAATATCTTCACAAGTGTTCTTAGAAGGAAAAGAGGGAGGCAGGAGGGTGAGAGTCAGAGAGATTTAAAGATGCTGTGCTTATGGCTATAAAGATGAAGGATGGACCCAGGCGCCAAGGAATGTGGGTAGTTGCTAGAAACTGGACAGGGCAAGGAACCAGATTTTCCCCTAGAATCTTTGGATAGAGTGAGCATGGCCCTGCTAACATTTTAATTTTAGCTCAGGAAGACTTTTTCAGACTTATGATGTCCATCACTGTAAGATAATAAATGCCTGTTATTTTAAGCCACTAAATGTATAGCCATTTGTTACAGCAGAAACAAATACCGTGGGTATCACCTTCCAACCTCAGGGGTTGCCAAAGGCTTCTCTTCAATTTGACATCTGGGTTGGAATCTAAAATTTGCATAGGAGCCAGACAGGGGATAGAGATGTAAGAGGACACAGTAAAAACAACAGCAAGAAAAACCCAGAGAGGGGCACAGAGCTGAAATGTTTCATGGAGAATTACAAGTAAGGCTATTCCACACAGGGCCTTGTGATGCATGCTGAGAAAACTGGGCCATACTATCAGAAGTCAACAGAGTTCCTGTGGGGAATTAGATGCTCAGATTTGCACTTGGGTAATATTATTCTAAGTGCTTCAAGGTGCATAGACTGTAGGAAGCTGCAATGGATACAGTTTAACCTAACAGGAAGCCACTAGAAGCTTCCAGGTAAGAAATGAGGACAGCCCCCCAAAATAGGGTGTTCGTTCTGCTAAGTTAGACTGTCCATCTAAGCTATTTCCTTGTATGAATTTTAGTTACACATACATGTATTATATTCCTGACCAGACTGCAAATTTGTTAAGGCTTAGACTTATTCATCTTTGAGTTCCCCACTGTGGCTGGCACCATGCCTTCCTTGCAAATTGTGAGGGCGGAGGAAAGGTTTGCAGCATTGAGCTCTTACATATCAATGTCTAAATTTGCCTACCACCGAAAATATGCCCAGAATCAGGTGTTCCTCTTAATTATACATGCATAAGCTCGGAAGAAGATTAATTACACATGTATTTGTCACAACAGTGAAAAGCTTGAGGAACTTACCCCATCAGTGAGAAATGAACTAACACAAATTGAATAGGTAAAAAAATTTGCTAAAAAAACTCAAAACAATACTACAAATGAATTATTTCAAATGTTATTTTAAAAGAAATAAAATAATCTTAAGTTAAAAGGCTATTGTGGCTGAAAGATTATTTTGAAAAAGGAGAAACAAGGATGTCCTAAGTAAACAAAGAGAATAATTTCCCACCTTCCCATGGAAGCATCTGATAAACACTTAATTTTTTCATCACACCAACACAATAAGACAATACAACTGAGTCTCCAGTTTAGTGCAAAAAATAAACAACAGGTAGTTTGAGTTGAAAATGATTATATTAAGTCTTAAATACAGGTAAATTATTCAATATCTTAACATTGTAGAATTTCAGTTAAATGGCTGCATTTTGGCAGTATATCCAAATCATGTTAATTCTAAATCACATAAGACATTTCTAAATTTGCTGAGGGTTGGAAGCCAAGTCTACCCAATTCCAAAGCTTAGTATTTGCCCTAGCTAAAGGCAAGACTGCACTAAAAAGGAGGAAGTGATTCCCTAGAAGCCTGCTGTTTCAAAAAGGAAACTTCTGAAAAGGCACTAGCTTGCAACTGAAAGCATATGATTCTGCTAGTTTAGGGGGCGTTTTCACACCTTATTTATACTTTTCCTGACTCAAGATTCTCATCCTGTGTAATCTCTAGAGTTTTTAATCACTTTTCTAGTTCCCTGTAAATCAACCATAAAAAGAAAGGAAGAAAAGATAAGTGGATTTCTGAATAACTGGCCTCAAATCCAGCTTCCATTTGATAATGAGCTCACAATGGATCTGAGAATGAGATTCTGATGTTTAAAACTGGGTAGTTTTGAAAATTTAAATGTGACTGAAATTTACTTTTGGGCATGAGTGTGTTAAATTGCTATTTTCTTATTGTTCAAAGTCACTAGAGTATGTAAGTAATTAACATATAATATTCTCCAACTAGCTCTCACAGTCAGCAAACGATTGATCACTGTCTAGATAGCAGAAAACAGGTTTTTAAAAATAAATTGCATTAAATAAAATACCTAATGAGGGCTTATTTTTATTATTTCTGGATACATTGCTTGGAACTCAGAGTTTCCTCTTACTGTGAGGATTAAAAACAAATTAAATTCTCATACCATTCCACTTAATAGAAATTTCATGCCCACATTTTAATTTATATATCTATTTGTAAATAGCAATGAGCAGAGAATTGTAGGCGACATGTTCAAGGCCTTGAAAAGAGGCCCTATGTTTTCTCATCATTACAGAAAGAAGAAATGTCCTTTGCTTGAAAAGGATCAGACCTGGAATCTTAAGAATAAATAAAAACTCAAGACATTTTATATCCTTATTTCACTGTCACCCCAAATAGTCTTCTTTTCCGCATCCAGGGTACATATCCCTAATGATTAAATTTTAAAGGAAAAGCCTTAACCTTTTCTGTTTCCTAGGCAAAGGATTATTTCTCTGTAGAGATAACTTAATAGAGTCAATACTCATGTTTTCTGTTCACTCTTAATTTCTTGATGAGGAACACAGCGTAGTGACTACTTAATTACCTCTATTTTTTCTGGTGCTGTTAACAGGACAGAAGCCACCAAAGATCCCGCAGAAGCTCCAGCAAAGCCTTTGACATCCTTCAGAAGCTTGTTGCCATGTCTGCACAGTGCAGATGCTGCCCCCAAGTGGTAAATGCCCAGAAACCCACACGCTGCAAATGACAAGTTGATGTGCTTCATTCTAGCTGCGGAATAAGCAATAAAAAAAAAAAAAGAAAGAAAGAAAAAGAAATGCCATAAGTTGGTATAGTTTATTACCTATACCATGTAGTCTTGTGCTGATAATTGTTCCAAGGCTTTCTTCTAATATATCATTCTCTGTTTTAAGCACAATCGTTTCAATTCATTTTAATGAAACACAGGAACCTTTCAAGAAAAACTTTTCCGTCATCATCTTGACCAAATAGTCATATATACATTTTAAATTATAACAGTCCATATTTGTTCATTACATAGAATATGCAGCCTGCTGTTTAATTACTTAGAAAGAAACAGATGTATAACTTCCAACTGGCAAGGGCATTTGATCTATTTTCTTGACCTTTTGAAACTTTTTGTGGGAGAGTAGGGTGCTACTATGGTGGGAACAGAAAATTATTCGAGACTGTACCAAATTACAAATAAATAACACATTTACTCTTCGTAAGTGTACCAGAAGATTTCAAATATAGGTCCCTGCTTCTGTCCCCCATTTCTATTGTGAGCATCCATATGTTTTAAAACACGAATACCTACAATCACTCCATAATGCAATAAAGCTATTGAACAATGAAATACATTTCATTGTCAAGTGCCTCAAGACAAACTGAGGTCATGACTGGCGAAGTCAACTGAAGGCTCCATGAAATGTCAGCCACACAACTTTATACTTGCAACACATCTATATACAAAATGTTACGTTTTCCTGTGCCTCGGTGGGCACCATTTGCTCACGTGAATGAAATCATGACCCCACACGGCTCCCCACTCTGAGGTCCTCAGAGTTTCCTCGGTGGTCCATAGGCCCTCATTCAGGAACCCTGAGATCAGACACATGGCCAGGGCCTCGAATTTCGAGACCTAAAACTGCTTATTCTGATGCACCTGCCCAAGTCCGGGTTTTGATTCCATTTTGGCAGATGAGAGGGCGGAGAGGGAATCGGGTGGTCAGTTTCCAGGTGTCCAGGCCTGACCTGCGCAGGGGCAGTGACCGGCGGCTTGGAGGAGGCAGGGCAGAGGTTGCAGCCGCATCATCCCCTAGGCAGCACACTCTGACCCTCCCGACCCTCGCTGGACCCCGGTGTCCCGTCGTACCAACGTAGTCCTGAGGTACTTCCGAGTTGAGCGGTCCCCTTAATCAGAAGGCCGGGCCTGACCGTCACTCAACGAGGCTCCGCCTATCAGGGCCGGGCCACTATTGCTGGGAGCCCGCCCAAGAAGGTCCTACGGAAAGAGTTAGCACCGCTTCCCCGCGCAGATCGACGACGTCATTGCACCGACGCAGGTGACCGCCCCAGCCTCGCCTGCTGTATTTAAACCTCTGGACGGAACATGGTGGCGCCCGCTCGATCGTCGGCCGCTCGACCGAAGTATCGCCGAGTGCGGGCAAGACTTTCTAGTGTAGAATCACGCTGTCTTCGGACACCTGGAGAGGCGTTTTAACCGCCCCCCCCCCCGTGCCTTTCAGCTTGACTTGCCGTTCTGGCCCTCACCTGTGAGCCTGCTGAGTTTTTATCACCCTCATCGGCTGTGCTCCGGAATTACCTGCCCCTTTCGGGTCTGTTTTCCGGAAGCGGTTTCTCTCCATCCGTCTCTGCTACCCGCCTGGGCGGTCTACTTGCCTCTGAGGGCGGAGTCCAGGGGCTACTTGGGGGCAGGCCACCCTGCTGCTTTCCAAAGCCTACCTTTGGTTTTTCCCTACTTGTTTTTTTGGGGGGGGGGTTGTTTATTTTCTGAAAATAAAAAAGGTTTATTTTTATTTTATTCATCAGTATTACACATACAGATGTTTTTCCTTAAAGTGATTGAAATTGTATTCAAAACAAAATATTCATTTTAAACTGTCATGATTTAGAACAGAAATATACACATACTACCTTAACCTCAACGTTTCTATTAACTGTGTAACTTTAAACAATTCATTTTTAGTTACTAAGCTCATCTGTGGAATAAAGTAATAAATTCAGCCGTTCTATCATTTTTGATTAAAATTATGAAATTCCCTTAAATTGATAGGTATGAGAAAAATACAACATTTTTAGTATCAATTTTACATGATGCTTGCAACTTTCATTCATTCACTAAATGTAAATATATTTATAACCTCCTACATTTTTTAACAAGTAAGACTGTGGAAATGAAAGGCCTATGCCTTTGGGCCACTTTCACATCCTCATTTGGCCTTCCCCGCTGTATGACCTTGGACAAGGAGCATACATAATCTCTGGGAGCTTCCCAGGTGGTTCGTCTGCAGGATGAAAATGATAGAGCTCCATGTAAAGCTCATGCCACATAAGGAGCCCTCAGAAGATAGTCACTGCTCCTTCCTCTGGTACCTCTGACTCTGGTCAGACTTGAGAAGCAGCTTCAATAGTAGCCAAAATGCCTGACATCTCCAGCCAAATGTAAAGGACTGACAATTCACTCTCTCTCCAAGTAGTGTCTTCCCCATCTAATCCTAATAACCCAGCCTGGAGGAATCTCAGGCTTCGTGACTGAAGTTCTCCAGGTCCATGGTTTAAGGACAAAGATTTATTCTTATTGAAGCTATGAAGGAGAATCAGATGCAAGTGTCTCTACCTTCAGCAAAACAGGGAGGATGGGTGGAACTCTCCAAACTACCTCTGCCTTGGGCTTTTTCTCCCTCTTTTGGGGTGCTACCTCTGGCACACAACACTTTCTGTAAGTCCTTGACATGATGACTAAGGAAGAAATTTAGTTTTTAATTCACATAATCTTCCAAAACAACCAATCCTAGAAACACACTAATGCCTGAGCATAGCATAACTGTATTGCGCAGAATTCTTTCTTAAACTAGAATTTAGTAAAGGGAAGAAGAAGCGTGCATCAGGAGGACATACTCTTCAGTCCTTCAGCCTTTCTCTGTCCTCAAACTCTTTGTGATTGAGTGTTATTCTTCCCATATGAGCATCCTCCAGGAAGCTTGTGAGAAAAGAATCCCAAGCCTCCTCTTAGATCTACTGAATAAAAATTTGCATTTTACCAGAATCCACCTGGTATTGCTATGCACATTAAAGTTTGCAAAGCACTTGTCTAGCTCCTGTGCTGGAGTTACGGTATGTTTCTATACCTCCAAAATCCCCACATTGAAATTCTACCCCCCAAGTGGTGGTGTTAGGAACCGAGGCCTCTGGAATGGAATTAGGTCATGAGGGTAAGAACCTCATGAATGGAATTTGTGCTCTTAGAAAAGGGAAACGAGAGAGCCCTCTTTCCACCACATAAGGAGACAACAACAATGAAAACATGGCAATCTGCAACCTGGAAGACGGCCCTCCCCAGAACCTGGCTATGCTAGCACCCCGATCTCAGACTTCCATCTTCCACAACTGTGAAAAATTTCTTTCTTTTAGTCTATGGTATTTGGTTAAATAGCCTAAATGGATTAAGACAGGTCGTCTGGCTTAAAGTGATGTAGTGGCATCAAAAGTTTGAGAGACGAAATCCACAGAATCACAATCCGGGGTGGTGGTGTTGGCAGAGCAAGTATTTCTTGCATTTAGACACTGCTAACAGATTGATTCAGAAGACAAATGAAAAGTTTATCACTGGGCAGTCTGGGTGAGCACCACAATTTTGGGATCTTTTGCTTAAAGGAAAAATAAGGACACCTGTTAATTTTACACCTGGCCGACAGACTGAGAGATCCTACCAAATATAAATCTCATTGGAGCACCAAAATGCTCCATGATTTAACTTTGAAAATTTTAAACTTGCTTCCTTCTTACTCTCTTCTACTTCATATCATATTTCCATGTAACTAGTTAAGAAGTTCAGCTTCCTAATGTAAGGAAGAAGATTAAATTCATTCGCATTTGTCTTTGTCATCTTAGTGCCAAGCATAGCACTTGGCACATAGTATATGATCAATAAATATTTGTTTTGGATGTTGGATTTAAGTAAATTACCATTGTGATCTGAATATATAGTAATTTAATTGCCCTTTAAAACATTTTTTGGTAATTAATTTGCTTATTTTTTGCTTTTCTATTTTTCTTAGTAATTTAGTTTTGATATGGTATATTTATATAGCCATTCATCACATAGTTATTAAGCATTTATTGTATAGCAAGTGTGTATAGCAAGTATTGTGTTGATACAGGGCATACAGAATTGACAAGAATTCAGCCCTTATCATTAGGGATGCAGAGTCCAGCTGGTAGGGAGACATCTGAAGTTTAATTACAGAAGCATAATGATGTGCACTTGCAAAGACACACACAGGTGCCCTGTGTGTGCACACTGAGCTAGAGAATAGCTCTGGGAGACATCTATAATAACACCTGTCCCATAAACAAAGTGCCCAAGCCTCATGACTCCTTTTACTGTTCAAAGCTTCCTCCTGTAAGATTTTATCATGTATTCCCCTTAAAGAAGGAAAGAGGTACATGGATAAGGGATGCTTGCCCAACCTCTGACGCAGGGGCAGGACCTTATTTCAGAATCTTTAAGTCTAATCTCTTCTTCCAGTCTACTCACCTAGTACTATTGTTTCATTTTTCAATCTTGGCATCTTAACATATTAATACTTCTTCTTGTCCGGCTTTCCATCATCGTCACTTCAATACAGTACCCTTATCCTCTCTCCTGTTTACTATATCCTCATCTTTGTCACCTCTTCCCAAAATCTTGCAAACTGAACTGGATGAACTGTAGAGATTGGATGCATGCGTTTTAATTCCAGAGGAATATGGTCACACTGTTGGAGCACACGGCACTGCCCTTTCCCTGGGGCCTCAAGGTAATAACTCATGCTGGCATGTCCTCTGTGCCTAGTTTAAGTGATGTCTTGTCTTGAGACCACCATGGAACTCAGAGAAAGGGACTTTTACAATCTTGAGATAGAACTCCCCATCTGAAACCACAGAGAGAGGAGCTGCCTCCTTCCCACAAATGGATATCTCTAGGGACAAAGTGAGAGAATATGTGCAAAAGGTAATCAGCGAATGCCACCATGTGGTGAGAGCCAGCATGAAAATAGAGGCAGCTTAGAGGGAATCTGAGCTGACAACAAGAATTGGGGAAGAGGGTGAGCAGGGGGCAGACCTAAGCCTAGGTGTGGTGACAACTCTTGAGCCTGTAGATGCAAGTATAATATACATTGAGCTGAAAAATCAGAAGGTAAAAATTTCCTGAGTGTTTCTATTGTTGTATTAGAATTCCTTAATTGTAGTGCTTGCAGCTGATGTGTTCTAGGTAAGTGTAAGAACAGGTAAGCTTTCAAAGTATTCATACCTAAACTGTATATTCTATATTCCTGACTCACTTCCCCCACTGAACTCACCCATTTCTGTTTGCTTTGCTTAGTTAGTTGGTTAATTAGTTAGTTAGAATTGGGTTTCTAAAGTTTTCAAGCCTTGCAAGTTTATATTAGTTCTTACTAATATAAGTGCTTTTTACAATCCGTGTAGTTATTTTCTCTCTAATAGAAATATGCTGCAAAAACTGGTTACTAGCCAGGTGTGGTAGCTCACATCTGTAATCTCAGCACTTTTGGAGGCATAGGCAGGAAGATTGGTTGAGCCTGGGAGTTCAAGACCAGCCTAGACAACATAGTGAGTTCTCATCTCTCTAAATTTTTTTTAATTAGCTGAGTGTGGTGGTGCACGCCTATAGTCCCAGCTCCTCAGGAAGCTGAGGTAGAAGGATTGCTTCAGCCAAGGAGTTTGAGGCTGCAGTGAATCACAATTTTGCCACTGCACTGCAACCTGGGTCACAGAGTGAGACCCTCTCAAAACAAAGCAAAACAAAGCAACCGATTACTTAAAGGAATGCTGAGTTAATCCTTTCTAAATGAAACATTTTTTTTTCAAAAAAGTATGTGTTACATATATATACCATATTGTATTACATATTACTGTTATATACATGCACACATATTTATATAAAAGATTTTTCTATGCTAACTATGTGCCTTAGTCCATTTGGGCTGCTATAACAAGATACCACAACCTGAGTGACTGATAAACAATAGAAATGTATTTCTCACAGTTCTGGAGGTTGGGCGTTCCAAAATCAAAACAGTAGCATATTTAGTGTCTGGTTGTCTGGTTGGTTCATAGATGGCACCTTCTTGCTGTGTCCTCACGGTGGAAGGGGCTGGGGAACTCTCTGAGGCCTCTTTTGTAAGGGCATTAATCCCAGTCATAAGCCTTCACTCTTATGAATTAATCACCCCCCAAAGGCCCCACCCCAAACACTACTGCATTGAGGGTTGGGTTTCAACATATACATTTGAGTGGAAGGGCACACACATTCAGACCATAACAATCTGAAAACATAATTCAAGATAGACATCCTTAATAAAAATAATTTATTTTTTATTCACTATATCTGATGGCATGGTGTTGAAACTAAATCTCAAACTATTTCTATGAAAGAGAAACATTTTTTTATATGTAAGACTTACTGGGCAACCCTCTTTCAGGTCCTCTCCCACTGCAGGAGCTTTTCAGTATTCTTAATAAACTCCTGCTTTCTCAAAATAAAAAATGACTTACTTATAAGTTTCATTTTAATTTAGTATGTGAAGGGTTTCAAATATAATATTATCCATTGTTTTTATTTGCATATTAGAATTATTTAATTACAATGCTTGCAGTATAAGATAAAACATATAAGCTTTCAAAGTTTTCATACAGTATAGTATATAGAAAACAAGTTCAAGTTTTTGGTAGCCAGGTGGTGAGGATGGGGTATCAAATGCATTACCTAGTCTTACATATTTTTAGAAATCCCAAATCAAGGAAAATCTGTGTTCTCTGCTCTATGTACTTTGTCACAAAACAGCTGTGCCCTAGATATGGCTGCTCATGGTCCCCCAATTGTTCAGACATAAATAATCCTTGCTATTCTTCAAATAATTTTCTTACCATGGACAGGATTATTGGGGAAATAATATCAATGTTGAATAAGTGATAAAACAGGTGGACAGCTTCAGTGCCTTACACTTTATCAAACTTGCCAAAATACTCTTTTAATTTGGAGTACAGGATCTAGTATTTTCTGTCATAAAAAGTAGTACTCTAGTTACTAAAACATTCAACTATCTAATCACCTCATTTCAGAGACAAAATAAGGATTTGGGTCTATTTTGCTTTATCAAAATTCCTTGTTTTTCTGTGTACCTGCTCCTATTTACTGGAATCTTATTGTTAATAATTAGTACACTTACTGTCTGCCTGCTCTATGTCAAACTTTTATATACATTGTCTCATATCACTTTTACAGCATGATGAAGGGTAGAGAACTATAATAGATGAGAATTTAGAGCTTGGATAGTTTTCCCACATCCACACAGAGGAGGCAGATATTATAAGGCCAGGTTTCCCTGATTCTAAAGCCTTTGCAAAGACCTCCTTCCCTATGCTCCTTCAGAAATGACTTAGCATTGTGTGATTTGGCTAGTACAAGTCTCAGAATCTTACTTCCTTCAATTCTTTCTCTGGAAAGAATTTGTAATTGGTACTAAAATTTGGATACTTATAAATTCACTGAAACAATAAGTCCTTAATAAATGTAATGTATGAATTCATAGCATTTAGAGAACTTACTCATATTTTGAAAAGAAAAAAAAATGCAAGCCTAGGAATGAATTAAAGCTACCCTTCTCAATCAATCAATTACAGCAGAAATGCTTTGACTCCTCCTTTTCCTGGAAGCTGTGTCATAAAGTAGGTGATTGTAAAACAAACATAATTTCCATTAGGAGCAATGTTATAAAATGAGATTATGCTATTGACTAAGATCTTAACTCCAAATAAATCATATATCTAATCATTTGTCTTCATGTCTTAGCTCTCTCATTAAATAAAACTTATTGACCATCTAATATGTGAAATAACCTGAGCTAGGCATTAGAAAATATATTTTTAAAAATCTTAAGATAAACTTTTATCTAGTTTACTGTTTTTTCTTGCTACAATGTCCTTTCACATTTCTCTATCCCATTAAGCCCTACTCATTCTTCATAACCTAAATCAAAATCTACTTGTGTAATACATTCAACCACCTCTGTTCATCCAAACCACACCCTCATCTTTGTTACTATGCATACATCATTGCTATAGCATCTCTCACCGTTTATTTCAGTAAGAGATGTGGTTTGTGATTGCCACCACTTTCTAGGTTCAGAGTTCATCTGGAGCAGGGATTGTGTCTTGTACTTCTTGACTTTCTTCAGCATCTAGCAGTTAGCTAAAGCATAGTAAATGTTTATAGTAGCTAGAATCTTTATTCTTCATGTTTCCGATTTCTAACTGGCTTCAGAGGGGAAAAAATGTGCTAGTTTAAATAATCGAGGAGCTAGAGGTAGGGCTAACTGCAGATATGGCACTCAGTGAATGCTGGAGGGCCATTATTTTGATACTTCCTTTCTGTGTTTCTTTACTTAGTTTTTGTACAAGCAGGATATCCTCAAGAGGTTGCTGGCAGCCCCATCTTCTACTCTTGTCAGTGGAAAAGCCCTTTCATTTTCTACCTCCCAAACTTAGAAAAATACTCCGGCTGGTTTGATTTTCATTACATGCATGTCCTTGGGATAATCAATGTGAACAGCAAATTATGATATATGATGGTTTGAGCCCATGACAAGATGAGTGCAGACCAGGCAGACAGTGGGCAAATATGAATGGACATACTACAGGTCCATAGACTGTTGGGTGGGGAAGCCTCCATAGGAAGAGGCCTGGCAGACTAAATCAACTTGTCCATGCCAGTATTTGATAAATATTTGTTGAATTAAATGACAGCAAAAAGCAGCTATAAGCTTTATATAAAACAGGACAATTTGCTGTAGTCCTTTAGATATATGGTACACATTCCATTAACACACAACAACAGGAATGCAACTGTGATGTTTGGTGCATTGAAAAACTAGTTGCAGGCCGGGCTTGGTGGTTCAGCCTGTGATTCCAGCATTTTGGGAAGCCACGGCGAGTGAATCGCTTGAGTCCGCTGGTTCAAGACCAGCCCAGGTTAACTTGGCGAGACCTCGTCTCTGCAATATAACAAAAATTAGCCAGGTGTGGTAGCACGCGCCTGTAGTTCTGGCTACTTGGAAGGTTGAGGCGGAAGGACCACCGGAGCACAGCAGGTTGACACTGAGGTGGCTGTGAGTGTGCCACTGCACTCCAGCCTAGGCGACAGAGTGAGACTCCAACTCAAAAAAAAAAGAAAAAGAAAAAAGAAAAACTAGTTGTGATATTAGATATGTTCAAATGAACAGCAAATATTATTTGGCATCATTGTTATCCAGCATTGAATTAACTATAGTGCCGTTTAGCTTCTTTGAATTTTTTTTCTTGCTCTTAGTAAAGAATTTTTTAAATTTAAAAGAAATACTACTGATATGGATTTTTCAGGTCAGCCTGGCTTCTTTGAATTTTATGGGCTGTTTTGGATGTGAGAAGTGACATGCAACTCTTGCTTGCCAAGTCTATGTAAGTGGATATGGACGTTTTGCTGTGATAAATTTTCCTGTAGGAAGCTGTGGTACTTTGAGCCATGGCAAGAATCTCATCTCACACATAGGATGAGAGAAGTAGATGCTAAGTTAATGCAATAATGATAATGTTCTTCCACCAAAAAGTTCAGAGTAGGAGGATGCCAAAGTTCCCTCCATCATCTTTTTTTTTTTACTGTTTTATATTTTTATTATACATTATACACTTTCCCAGTCTTGTGGAGCAGGGGAGGAGTTACATATAGCAGAAAGAACAAAGATATATTGTAAGAAAATAGAAAAAACTGTGGCTTTCTTCGAAAAGAGAGCTATCTTTAGTTCTTTAATAAATTATTTCATTGTGCATTGACAGTCCCCAGGACATAGGATGGAAAACAGAAGAGTGACGAGATGAAATCGCTTTGCCTTATATTAAAGAATTTTGAGATTCCTTGAGCAGTGAAGGAGCCAAAGAGAAAAGTGAGGGAGCCAGGAGCAGGAGAAAGGACAGAATGTGGGAAAGAGAAAGGTCCCATTCAAGCAAAGGAAGCCTAGGACCTGGGAAAGAATACCAGGGAGAAGTTCCCAGCACTGAGAATTTCCAAGAGATATTTAAGAACAAGAATGACTCATATGCAGTCTTATGCTGTTTGCCGTGTCCTGCCAGCCCATAAGGCAAACCCCTTTCCATTACACTCCTTGATGTTCGTCAAATCTCATCCATAAAAATGCCTGTATGAGTTCTGGTTTTTTTTATTAAACATATTTTTTATTTTAAAATTGTGGGGTACAGTTAAGGGTTAGGTATACAAATATGCATCGTTCAGGCACCCTTGATGATAAGGGATGTCCCCCCGTCCCCAGACAGATAATGACTACCATTATTCCCACCACCCTTGCCCTCCCTGTCCCCCCCCATAGATTCCCACCACTGTCGATCCTTTTCTTGTATTACAATATATGTTCAAGGTCCACTTATGAGTGAGAACATGTGATACTCAGATCTTTGTTGCTATGAAAGATCACTCAGTATTATAGACTCTAGTTCCATCCAGGTTGCTGCAAAATTCATGATTTTCTTCTTTTTTATGGCTGCATAGTATTCCATCATGTAATGTACCATATTTTTAAAATCCAGCCCTCTTTTGATGGACTGCATGGTTGGTTCCAGGTTCTTGCTATTGTGAACAATGCTGCGATAAACATACATGTGCAGGTATCTTTTCTATAGAGTGATTTGAGTTCTTCAGGGTATATTCCCAGTAGGGAGACTGCAGGGTCATACGGGAGGTCGATGTTTAGAGCTTTTAGGAATCGCCACACTGCTTTCCACAGAGCTTGAACTAGTTTACACTTCCACCAATAGTGTAGAAGTGTTCCCTTTTCACCACATCCTCTCCAGCATCTGTTATTTTTTGAGTTATTGATAATGGCCATTCTGACTGGAGTTAGGTTGTATCTCAGTGTAGTTTTAATTTGCATCTTCTTGATGATTAGTGAGGTTGAACATTTCTTCATGTGTCTGTTGGCCACTCGTATGTCTTCTTTTGTGAAGTGTCTGTTCATATCTTTTGCCCACTTTGTAATGGGGTTGTTTGTTTTTTTCTTTTCAGCACGTTTGAGTTCCTTGTAGGTCCAAGATGTTGGGCCTTTGTCAGACATGGAGTTGGCAAATATTTTTTCCCACTCTGTGGGCTGTCTTTCTGCTCTCTTGATGGTTTCTTTGGCTTTGCAGAAACTTGTCAGTTTAATGAGGTCCCACTAGTCTATCCTATCTCTTATGGCCCGTGCATTTTGGGTTTTGCTCAGAAATTGGATGCCAGTTCCAATTTCCATAAGGGTGTGTCGTGCAATTTCCTGCATTTTACATCCAAGCTTACCATCAGAGGGCATTTTGAAAAACACATTTAGTGGCTGTCCTCTAAGGTGTCCCATATTTTGTTTTAAAGCCATAAATATACTATTGACATAAACTTTCACAAATGTTCTCTACAATGTCTTCACTGAATTTCAAACACAAAAATAACATAATATCCCAAGTTATACAGATGTATTCCTTGTTTGGAAAACTACAAAATGAGTAGGTAAGAATGGGTCAGAAGTCTGAGATGGAAATCACAGTAAAATTTTGAAAGGACTCACATGTAAAATGTGGCTGTAATTTCAAGGTATCTTACTGTGACTTGAATTCTCAAAAAATGAACAGTGAAGTAGGAAACTAATAAAATAGGAAAGTACTGTGGGAAAATATTTGGTGAATTGTGTGGACCAATTCAGTTATTCCTGGGGGAAAAAATTCCCAAGTTCTAATGAAATGTCATAGATTCCTACAAGCAGACAAATTTAAAATAATAAAGAATATAGAATTCACTCTCTCTGAAGGAAAGAGATGACAAGATCAAAGTTGTTCCAGCAGCATTAATTACATAGGGAAGCCTATCTCCAGGTATATCTGTCTAAGATTAGTTTTGCATTTCTAAATTTCCAGGTGGAAGTTGGAGAGCCATATTTATGTCCTTTTAAGCACCAAACTTTCATTTCTCTATTTTATTTTCTCTTTCCTCACCTTGGGGGAATATGATCCCACTCTTAAGATACATTAGAAGTGCCATATTAAGAAAGTAAACTTTTCATAATACTGCCATTTGAGTAGTCGTATAACACATTCACATTCCACTTTAAAAGCAACTATAAGCTGGGCTCAGTGGCTCAGCCTGTAATCCCACGCCTTTGGGAGGCTGAGGTGAGTGGATTGCCTGAGCCCGCGGGTTCAAGACCCGCCTGGGCAGCGAAACCTCATCTCTACAATAAAATCAAAAAATTAGCCGGGCGTGGTAGCGCGCGCCTGTAGTTCCGGCTACTCGGAAGGCTGAGGCGGAAGGATCGCCGGAGCCCAGCAGGTCGAGGCTGCGGTGGCCGGAAGCGGCCACTGCACTCCAGTCTGGGTGACAGAGTGAGACTCCAACTCAAAAAAAAAAAAAAAAAAGCAACTATAAAAGGCAGAACACACCCTAAATATCGCATAAGTTTCACGTTCTTCGAAAGGCTCCTTGCCATTCTAAAACTTAATTTTCCCGTATCTTCATATATATACACTCCAAAGTTTAGAAATTTATCTGGACTCCAAAGATGACCACATTTTTCTAAATTTATCAGAGAAAAATAATCAGATTCTGTAGGATATAGATACATTCATAAGATAACATTTTAAAGAGAACCGGGCTTCATTTCATCATTCTATGAACACAGGCAAAAAATTACAGTTTTTGTTTTATTTCTGTTAAATGAGAAATACCTTCTATCAATGTAGATAAGCACACGGATTCAATTTTACGCAATACTACAATTTTACTTATACTTAACATCCACCCAGGTTATATTTTCATTAGCTGCTTGACATGTGATTTTTGAAATTGTGGGCAGTTTTCATTATGTATTTGTTTCTTATATATTTGTTTCTTTGGCCAATGTTTCATTTTTTTTAACCTATCTTAGATTGACAAATTATTGCTGTAACTTATAAAACATAAAGCCTAATCTGTATGTACTTTATTTACTTCATATTTTATGTTGTTAGAGGAAATAATGACAAATGTATGTTTGTCTCTATTAACACACATTTGCATGATGTTGACTGCGTACCCCTTTCAAATCACCTTACAGATATCAATGCATTTAATATTCCTAAGAATCCTGTAAGATAAGTACTACCCTGACACTGGCATTTTAAGAATGGCTAAAAGATCCACAAAGAGGCTAAGTTGATCATTAGCAAAGCCAGGATTCATTTCTTAAGTCCTTCACTATGCTGCCTCTCCAGTGGCAGAGCCAAAAGTAGACCCCTACTCTTGGAGTGTTTACAGCAGTCATTTTCATAAAGACATTGATAAGTGAAGTGAGAAGTGATGCTGTTCAGCTGCATCTTTTCAGGATCTTGAGAGGCTCATCCTCTCCTCCAAGTCATTAAAAACTTGAGTTCTTAAGACTTAAACCTGGAGTCTCTTTTGTTGTATCAACCAGGTGATGCCATTCCCACAAACACTTTGGTGCAATCTCTGGGCCTATGGTGTTGTGATGATGTCAGATCAGGTGATGTGATGGCATGGGGACTACTAACTTTGCCTACCTGTGGATAGAGGGAACTCAGGATGTAATTAAGGGAAAGTTCCTGCCGAGCACAGTTGAGGACTGGAAGAAGGAAAGAGGGATATTGAGGCAGAAAATTGGTGAATTGGTGTGCTACTCCCCTCACTTCTCATGGTTGTATGTTGGGAGAAGGTCTAATGGACACACATGGAAAGGTAAAGAGTAAGCCCACTTTGGCAGGCATGGCCTTATGGGGCTGTGATACTATCATACAGTGGTTCTCAATTCTGCTGCTTTTGATGAGTCTAGGATGGAGAACAGGCATAAATGTTATTATTGGGAGGTGGGGGGAGCCTCCCAGTCGAATCTGATGTACAGTCAGGATAGAGAACCACTATTCTTAGAGAAGTTCTCTGGTTGGACAGCATGGCACCAGAGCCATAATGTGGGTTTGGGAGAGTGGTCTGCCTAGATTGAGAACCTGAGCTAAAAATGCCTCAGCATGATGTTCAGGGGATCTAGAAGATTCTGCACATTCTGACGATGAATCACAGAAGGGCTGAGAGAGTTCAGGCCAGCCTGAGATTAGGATGCAGCCCTGGGGGTACAGAGAACAGAGACAAAAGGCCAGAGCCATGGAGTCCAGCATCATAAGCACAGCTAGTGCCCCAAAATTCCAGATGCCACTTCAGTGAACACCATTCCAGCAACCAAAACGAGACCAGCACAGAGCTTTCTGCTGCTTAATCAGACATCCCATCTCCTCCAGTCCACAAAGTCCTCAAAACTGTGCTCGAAACACAATTTGAAGGGACCAGTGCAAAAGGAAAAAGCAGTGGGGAAAAGTGCTGTTAACGGTTTTTCCTTACTTCCATGGCTTATCTTCCTCAATTTGTCATAGAGTAGTGTTTTTTTTGAGTTGGAGTCTCACTTCGTGGCCCAGACTGGAGTGCAGTGGCACGCTCCCGGCCACCGCAGCCTGGACCTGCTGGGCTCCGGCAATCCTTCCGCCTCAGCCTTCCAAGTAGCTGGAACTACAGGCACGCGCTACCATGCCCGGCTAATTTTTTGATTTATTGTAGAGATGAAGTCTCGCCAAGTTGCCCAGGTGGGTCTCGAACCCGGGGCTCAGGCAGTTCACTCACCTTGGCCTCCCAAAATGCGGGATTACAGACTGAGCCACCGAGCCCAGTCTGTCATAGAGTTTTTAATTTGCTATTTAACCCAAATTGTGAATGACTAGCATAAAATTTTACCATTCATGTTTATATGAAATGATGCCATTTTAAATGACAAATATCAGAGCATGTAAGGAGGAAGTGGGAACATCAAAATCACATAATCCATATTTTATAGCCCATTAATGTATACGCATTTCATTCTGACCTGAACAGTGAGAACGCTATGGAAAACCAGCTCAGCTGTATTGATTCCTCGTCTTGATTGGCACACATTGTACTGATAGTCTCCACCTGATGAGTAAGGACAGCCTGAAAGAAAAAGGAACTATGGGCATCTCTATTTTTTGCTTTCCTGTTGTGTCATTATTTTCTTTTGCTGGCCAATCCCGGAAGGTGGTTTGAATACGGAAGAGTATAACTTGCCTTCTTGGTTGTGTGTGTTTCTTAGTATATATTTACCTTCTTTCTGCATTTAAAGAAAGGTCTGGTTCAAATGAGATCTCCTGTGAATCATGGGTCCACTGTTATTCCGTGCCCATGGGGCATTGCAGACCCTAGAACAGATTAGTACATTGCTGGTATCTTCTCTGCTCATGTGTATAGGTCATTGTCCCACTGAATGTCACTTATAAAACACAAGCTCAACAATAAAATTCCTGCAAATTTCAAGATGGTGACAACAGAGCGTTAATCCAAGTACAGGATCCTTCTTAGCACCGGGCCCTGTTCGATTTCACCAGTTACATGTCCAGGAAGCTGACCTTGCTCAGGGATGCTTTCCCAGGTATCATCTCGCAGAAAATGGGGAGAGAAGAAACTTTCTGCTCTTTTTGAAATTAGAATGTCATGGTTGTTGAATACTACTTATAAAATGAAAAAAAATATTTAACTCTCTTTGCTTTTTTGGTTTTAAGTCTCTATTCTTGAAATTCATTGCCTTGGCTAAGACTGCTTTGGTTACTCAGAGAAAAAGCAAAAACCATTGTGTGTGAATAAAGACAATTATTATTTGAATATATTTGCTAAAAGAGTAGATTTAAAGTGTTTTCACCAGAAAAAAATGATAAGTATGTGAGGTCATGCATCTGTTAATTTGCTCAATATAGCTATTCTACAATATAAACACATTTCAAAACATCATATTATACATGAAAGATATGCACAATGTTTAATTTGTCAAGTGAAAAAAAGAATATAGAACTCAGGGAAGGAGGGAAGTTAGGGGATTGGCTCTAGAAAGTGGAAAACTGTCAGAAACCATGCTTTGTCTTTGGATTTCCAGGATCTTATGAATTCTCATTTAGTATCTTTACTTATCTCTTATTTTATTCTTATCTTTTACACGGCAGACCTCTGCTCTGGCATTTACATAACCTGAGTTCATGCCAATGGTACAAATATGTAGAGTCTCATTCCTCCTAGCCCATATTTCTGGTAGAGAGAATATGATTGGGCAAATATCGCTGGTCAAGATGAATGGTGAGGGCTGAGGGGAAAGGACTTGGAAGCTTATGGGCTAGACAACATTCTCTGTACTTAACCAGATTCCTTTCTAATAGACAAATCATAGATCTAAATCTAGGTCTAGATATACGGTTTCCTCTGACTAATCTGTATATAATTGTTTTGAAATTGGATCACCACAGACGATGAGCACAGTATTTTATAAGTAATCAGGTAGCAGTGACTGAGTTCACACTGTGTGCCAGGATCTTTGCTAATCATGTTGCATTCATCATCTCAATGTCCACAATAAGTTCTCTGGTGGTATGTAAAGATACTCGTCTCAGGAACACTAAGTCACTTTTCCCATGTGGCCTGGGCAATAAAGGAGCAGAGCCAGAGAAGACCAGGTTCAAAGCAGAGCTCAGAGCTTGTACTCCTAACTCTTTTACCAGAGGATAAAAACACAAGCTGGGTTGATTATATACTCTGTTGAAAAATTATTGTCATTATCATCATAGCTCCCACCTTTCCCCTACTTATTCTTTAACTGCTGTCAGAGTTGAGAAAACTTCTGATCTTTGATTTTTTTCAGGGAACTCAATTAAAAAGATAGCAGCAATTAAGCACAGCAGATTCTCAGAAATGTTTGCCCTTAGTTAACAAGTGACTTTCAGAATAGCAGTAGTGTGTCCTCCAAGATTACATGAATAATCCCACAGAAATTGATACCAGTTTGGTCTGACCTGCACTGAAAATAGATTTCTTATGTTTTCAAGATGTTTCTTTTCTATAACTGTTTCTCGTCTGCCCTCTGCTGGCGGATGAGAATTGAACATCGCAAATCACAGACTTAGGTAAGTAAATACCAGCAGGAAGTTATAGTTTCCAGGATTAAAGACAAGGAGGTCTCACTTTCATGAGGCCTTAGTCCAGTTAGAAACCAGCTGACTCCCACTACCTGCATTTTACCATTTCTCATACAACTTCAGGGAGAGAGGTCAGGAAGTTTTCAGATGAAATTTTTATCATCTGCTTGAAGCTATGCGTGCAGCATGGCAAGGGCTGCTTTGTGCTTCTTACCTGAGTGATGATTGAAATCTCAGTGCAAAATTCAGTTTGTAAACATCCGAGCCAGGCGCGGCGGTTAATGCCTGTAATCTTACCACTTTGAGAGGCCAAGGTGGGAGGATTGCTTGAGCCCAGGAGTTAGAGTCCAGCCAGGGCAACATAGCAAGACCTCCTCTCTACAAAAAAATTTAAAAATTAGCCGGGTGTGGTGACACATGCCTATACTCCCAGCGACTCAGGAGGCTGAGGCAGGAGGATCTCCTGAAACCAGGGGATCAAGACTGTAGTGAACCTTGACTGTGCCACTGCATGCCACCCTAGGCAACAGAGTCACACTCCAACTCAAAAATTAATTAATTGATTAAAATTTTTAAAAATGTAAACATCTAAACAAGAGTAATGTTGCTCATTTTTGCCCCTCTTGTCTCATGCATCCTTTAACTTGACTCGCTGGAGTACTTATTAATTATAACATAGATTAATTTGATTTTTTCCAGAATAAAAAATCAAATGGTCATAGACTATAGCTACTTTGCTTAGAATATTTTTTTTAATTTAATATGTTCAGTGGATTATCAAATAGTCATTGCTTTTAGTCTACTTCATGGATTCATCTTTTTGTAGTGAAGCAGACTAAAGGTGAAAAATGAATATAAGACAATTTTTACTGGCATAATTATCTATTCATTAGCTCTCAAAATTCAAGCTACTGCTAAGGTAACCTCTAGGGCATAAAAATAGACTTTAAAATTATATTTGTGTGTAGATATGCACACAGTCAAAGGGCAATATTTATGTCACAAAAGAAATGTAAGTTTTTTCTACTTCTTTTGGAATATTTTTTAGAGATAAAATATTGTTCTTATTTTCAAAGAAACATGTATTTCTTGTAGAGCATTTAAAATATACAAACAGAAATGAAAAAACTGACTACCCATGTAAAACTCTATGCATGATATATTCATACCCATATACGTAAGAGTAATGTATAGTTTACTTTGTAGAAATTTCTATCTCAAATTTTAATACAAAGCATTATATAAAAAACCACCAATATAAGATGGAATCTAATTAAATAACAGCCAAGAATTTAAGTTATTGTATAGTCAATTGTTTAATATTATTAAATATACACAAGACTCACATTTGCCTATTTTACTCCAGGCATCTTACCAATATAGACTCATGAGTACTCCATTTTTGCACATAATAGTTGTGAATAAGAGACCAAAGGTTATATTAGATATTGATATTTGATTATTTACTAGGTTTTTTCACTATCTAAATGATTCCTTCTCATCCACTGTTTTTAGCAACAATGCTCTTGGAATTTGTGTAATAAATGTATACATTATGACATGCCAGTGGCCTCAATACTAGACATATTAAATGCATAAATGTCAAGGATGTTTATAAAGTTTTATATATATTAATTCACCTATCAGAACTCATACTTACCAGCAAGTGTTTTCTTCAGCGTAGTCAGATTAAGAGCTTATGAATGGTCTCCATAATCTATGAATGTGTTTCTATGAATGCATTTAATCAGCATTGCCAACCGAGAGAGCTCTGTGTGTTCACATTTTCACAGGCACTGTAGATATGATAATGAATAGCCCAGGTAAGCTGCAGTCTGATGAAGGAAAAGGTTGCAGCACAGGAGTCCAAGCCTTATATGGAAGGTGGTACAAGACAATGTGGGGTGCCACCCAACCTTACGGTCACATGTGAAAGCAACATGATTCCTGGGCTGAATCCTGGCCAGTGGAATACCAAAGCATGACTGAAGAGTTGAGAAGGTGCATAGTGCATTGTATCATAGTCCCAGAAAAGGAGAAAGTTTTTTGGAGATGCCTTCAAAAGTTTAGGATATTTTGTGGAATAACCCACAGAGACCAACAATTGACCAACATTTTGGGTAATTTGGACCTTTTAATAGCTCCAGGGTTTAGCAGAGAAACATGCATGCAGTAGATGCTCAATGAATGCTTATGGCTAACTGACTATAAGAGGTCTGACAAAATGATTGATGCACAATTGAAAAATTCGAGTTCTAAAACCAGATGGGTCTGAGTGCTAAGACTAATTTTCTCATGTAGCTTTCTAATTGATTATATTGCTTCCAGGAACTCTTCAGCAATAAGTCTCATTTGAGCAAGTGAGGGCAGGATGCCAATAATCAGATTGGCAGCCTGAGTATGCCTTGATATTCAAGGTGAGTACTTTGACAAGGGCAGTCCACATTTGGATTCTAAAGCTCAGATACATTTGTTTAAATCTGTTTACTTTATATTTATTTTAGTTACCCTCTGCGTGTGCATTGACACATTTACATATTTACACACACTTGTCGACTACAAGTTTAATTGATATGACTTAAGATGTCAGCATTTATTTATGTATTTTAAATTCAGGGGGTAAACATGCATATTTGTTACATGAACATATTGTGTAGTGGTGGAGATTGGGTCTCAGGTGCCCCATTTCCCAAATAGCAAGCACTGTGCCCTGTAGATAGTTTTTGAACTCAGCCCCTCCTTGGTGGCTTCCCCAGTGTTTCTTTGTGACCATTTAGCTCCCCTATATGAGTGAGAACACGTTTGGCTTTCTGTTTCTGAGTCAGTTCACTTAGGATGATGACCTCCAGCTCCACCCATGTTGCTGCACAGGACATGATTTCATTCTTTTTTATGGCTACATAGTATTCCATGGTGTGTGTGTGTGTGTGTGTATGTGTGTGTGTATGTGTATCACATTTTCATTACCCACTGATCAGTAGATGGACATCTAGGTTGATTCCACATCTTTGCAATTGTGAATTGTGCTGTGATGAACATATGGGTACAGGTGTCTTTTTTTATACAATGACATCTGTTCCTTAGGATAGATACCTAGTAGCAGGATTGCTGGATCAAATGGTAGATTTACTTTTAGTTCTGTGAGTAATCTCCATATCACTTTTCATAGAGGTTGCACTAATTTACACTCCCACCAACAGTGTATAAGTGTTTCCTTTTCTCTGCATCTGCGCCATCATCCATTGCTTTTTAATTTTTTTAATAATGACCATTCTGACTGGTGTAAAGTGGTATCTCATTGTGGTTTTAATTTGCATTTCCCTGATTAGGAGTGATGTTGAGCAATTTTTCATATGTTTGTTGTCCATTTATATATATTCTTTTGAGAGATGTCTGTTCATGTGGTTTGCCCACTTTTTAATGGGGTTATTTGCCTCTTTCTTACTGATTTGTTTGAATTATTTGTAGATTCTGGATATGAGACCTTTGTCATTTGTATAGTTTGTGAATATCTTCTCCCATTCTGTAGGTTGCCTATTTGCTCTGTTGATTATTTCTTTTGCTGTGCAGAAGCTTTTCAGTTTAATTAAGTCCCACTTGTTTATTTTTGGTTTTGTTGCATTTGCTTTTGGGTTTTATCCATAAATTCTTTGCTTAGGCCAATGTCCAGGAAAGTTTCACCTATATTTTCTTCTAGGTTTTTATGGTTTCAAGTCTGACATATGTCTTTAATCCATCTTGAAATAATTTTTGTATATGGGGAAAGAGAGAGATCAATTTTCATTTTTTCTGCCTATAGCTATCCAATTTTCCTAGCACCATTTGTTGAATAGGATATTCTTTCCCCAGGCTATGTTTTTGTCAGCATTTGTTTTTCCTGCTCTCATGCAGAGTACCTGATTCAAATCCAGGCTTTACCACCTATGACTGTGTGACCTTAGGAAGGTTACCTAACCCCTCTGTGCTTTAGTTTCTTTATATATTATGGGTAATGATTACACCTAAATTATAGTTGATTTATGTGGCTGAATGAAGTAATATATGTAAGAAACATAGGATACTATTTGTTATGTAGTAAGAACAGTTTATTGTATTGTTATTATCCTAAATCATAACAAGATTGATATTAAAAAACATTTAACTTACTAGATCAAAATAATCAATAAAATGTATGATAAGAGGATAATGATTATACTTAGACTTTAAAATATTTATATGACTAAATGAGCTAATATATGCCAAGAGTGCAGAATAATGTTTGTCTCAGAGTAACTATTTTATTGTTATGATCCTTAACCTTAATAATATCTACGTTAAAAACATTTAGATTACTAGATCAACCTAATATTTTCAAATAGTTTACAATTTAGCGTGAAGCTTTGGGATTATTTTTAATGTTTCAAACATGTTGAAAATACGAATTACTAAAACAAGAATGAAATTAAATGTTTAAAATGAAAAGACAGTAATTTAAAACACCTTTTCTCTCTCCACATGAGAGATATATGCTCAAGAAATCCAAGTCCTTGGAATGGAATAGATTTCGAAATTCTAATTCATTTTTCTTGCAATTTATAAATTTTTTGAGCTGGTGTGGCTTAAAAAATAATTTGAAAAATAAAGATGACCTGACTAGAGCATAATCCTAATCACTGTTTTCATAAGTTCCATGTGATGGGCACTCCATTAAAAAGATAGAAAAGCCAGTCTTATTATGTAACTCCACAGAACTTTCCAAATAAATAATTAGAAAATTATGAAAATAACAGAATTTTAGAATAAGAAACCTCCTCAGAATTTGTTTTTCATTATTTCTCAAGTAGAGAACCCCTTCCCCCTGTGTTGTTTAAAATGTACAGGGGTGTGTTGGGCTGTTATATTGGACCTGGGGGCCTTTACACCTCCGTGCAGTCTGAAACCTGTGAAGGGATAGGGGAACAGAGGGAGATTGGGTAGGAAGAGCCTCAACTGGCATGGCACCCCTGAGAAGGGTTCAGCCAGCTATAGAATAGCAACAAAGAAGGCAGAAACTGACAGACCCTAGTGTTGGTCACCATGCTCCACATTGGCTAGGATCTCCCCCAAGAAGAGTGTGGCCTCTGTAGAAACACAGCAGCAGAACCCGAGGTACTGCAGCTGGAGGCTGTCAGTCAACTGCAGTTCTTGCAGTTAATCAATGACTTCTTTCCCTGAGGGAGCTTTGAACAGCATATCTCTAAGGCTGCCAGTCACTCAGTTTCTAAATCCATTTTAGAATCTATGTAGAGGCGGATCCTATGCTATATATGCCAAGGATTGCCACAGTGTAATATTGCTACATTTCTAGGGGGTCTGCTTTCATATAGTGTCTTATTTGAAGACTATTCATGCTTAGTTTGTTTTATTTGAGAGTGTGTGGGAGGAGGGTAAAGATAGCTCAAACGGTTTCATTGTAATTGAAGCTTGTTTAGTTGAAGGGACACTTGCTCTGCCTATAACAATATCTTAGTTCATTTGAGATGCCATAACAAAATAACTGGGTGGCTTATAAATAACAGAAATATTATTTATTACAGTTCTGGAGGATAGAAGGCCAAGATCAAGGAGCCAGCAGATTCAATGTTTGGTGAGGGCCTGTTTCCTGGTTCAGAGAAAGCACCTTCTCACTGTGTCCTCACATAGTGGAAAGGTCAAGAGAGCTCTCTGGAGTCTCTTTATCAGGACACTAGGCTCATTCATGAGGGCTCCACCCTGACGACCTCATCAACTCTCAAAGGCCTTACGTCCTCATACCATTGTTTTAGGATTTCAACAGTGGAATATGGAAGGAGGGGATACAAACTTTCAGACCATAGCAAGCAGGAATTATTTTACTAGTTCTAATAGTTGTAGAAGTGATTAGAGCAGTAAAAGGAGGGAGAAAAGGTGGAGGAAGCATAATATTAGCTCTAATGACAATAAATTGGTAATTATTCATGTTGGCATAGTATGAAGACCTTTTATGTAATATCTCATGAAATACTGACAACACTATAAAGCAAGTATTAGTATTCTTTTAATTTTAGAGATAATGTTTCGAGAGGTTAAATAGATTGTTTCAATGTGTTGAGCTCATAAAAGATGGGGTGGAATTCAAGCCCATGTAGGAGGCGAGCTATTCACCTTCTTTTATCTAGTACCATTCAGAATGAAGACATGGGCTGGATTATTCCATTTTCTCTTTGTGTAACTTAAAACGATGTGCTTAAACTTTCTTTCTTTTTTTTTTTTTTTTTGAGTTGGAATCTCATTCTGTCGCCCAGACTGGAGAGTGCAGTGGCTGCTCCCGGCCACCACAGCCTGGACCTGCTGGGCTCCGGCAATCCTTCTGCCTTAGCCTTCCAAGTAGCTGGAACTACAGGCGCGCACTACCACACCCGGCTAATTTTTTGATTTATTGTAGAGACGAGGTCTCCCCAAGTTGCCCAGGCGGGCTCAGGCAATCCACTGGCCTCGACCTCCCAAGGCGCTGAGATTGCAAGCTGAGCCACCGAGCCCGGCCAATTAAACTTTCTAAATAGTTTCCTCACCTATAAAATGTTGATAATAACCAATCTGGCTTTTTCATGGAGTTAATGTTAAAATTTTAAAAAGGAGGATATCAAGAAGGTGTTTTGTAAACTGTAAACTCTTCATAAATGGATGTTGGTTATTATCTTACTAGTATTCAGTATTCTGTGTTCTAGATATGAGAATAGCATGCAGATATACAACGTTGCCAGTAGCAAGTGCTAAAAATTCATTCTCAGGAATGATGATTTCTGGATTTGAAAGTTGGAAAAGGCTTTGGAGATTATCCCACTCAGTGATTCTCAGCCCAGCTGCATATTTATATCACTTGGAGGACTTTTAAAAATTGTTGATGCCCCAAATGCACTGCATTTTCAGAAATATTATTTAATTGGCTTGGGGTAGGACCTAGACATCTCTGAACATGCATATGTATATATGTGTATATAGGTAAATGTATGTGTGTGTGTGTGTGTGTGTGTGTGTGTGTGTGTCTGTTTTCTCCCAAAATGATTTGAATGTGTAGTCAGGGGACAAAAATGACTGATTTGAACCAACACTAGTCTTTCTGATAATTAGGGTCACCAAATGTTTACTTAGGGCATTTATACTTGACACCTATTGCTCATTATTTCATCCTATAGACCCATTCACTCTCAGGTGTCACCATTTAGATAAAAAATTGTGTAGTTCATCTGCTGATGATAAACTGAGGTTTACAGAGGCTGTTTCTTGCTAAAAAAGAAATTAAATGTAATGTCTGACCTGGGCTTTCTGGGATTACTTTGGAGTCTCATTGAACACCATGCAGGTATGCAGGATGCTTCTTGAGATTCTTAAGCTAAAGAATTTCTTAATTTTTCTATGAAAATAAAAACTCTTTAAAATAGAAATATGGTATGTTTCGGTGTCACCCAATTAAGTGATGCACTACTGAGATCTCTCAGCCCACCTGATTCACTTATGAGGACATTTAATCATTGTTTACAATTGCTGAAAGAATCTTCTCATGCATGCTATCAATTGTTCTTTAGGAAATTCAATTTATAAAACAAATCAAAACCTTTATCATCTGCCTCAAGACTAGGTTTCCAAATATCACATATGGCAATGTGGATTCTACCGGATATGACATGCTTAATTATGACATTTAATGAAATCTCTAACCAAAACAATTGACCAAGATATTTGATCTATAGTTTCTCTGATATATAGTGATGCAGTCTTCTTGGTTGAAACTTTTTTTTTCTTTGCCAGGAAGCAGCGTTTATTCGTGCCAGCACCGGCTCAGTGGATTTGCATCCAAAGGCTGAGCCGGTTGAAACTTTTACAGCCAATGTCAAATTTGATTTTGTCATTAGGCCATCATAACTATCCCATTATATGAATGCCCAGAATAACGAAGACACTTTTAAGCCAGTACACAGGAAGTCTATATTCAGTACACATAGAAATGTATGGATGTGGGCATAATTCTATGATAACAGTAAGGATTTTTTTTCATCATTGGGCATAGTGTTCCAGCTTGACCCAATCAGAAGTAAAGATCTCAAAAAAAGATTTGCCTCCAGGGATGTTGCCATTGAATTCCATCAGAATAAAACCCTGATGAGTTTTTCTCAGTCTTGCCCATCTGGAATCATGAGTGAAAGTCAGAAATTGATTGTCAGTATCAGAGATTCTTCCCATTACAAAGTCTCACAAAACCCTCTGCAAACTATGCTGAGAGTTGTTTTTATCTTAGAAGTTCAGTGTCCACACTCTTGCTGTTGTTGGGAACTATATTCTGGCTGTGCAAATGACTCCTCAACAAACAGATGACTTTTGTTATTTGCTAAAGCAAAGCATATTTTATAGTATTGGGATTTAGAGTCCAGTACATCTAGATTCTTACAATTACCTATTTACAAAAGAAAGATAAACAGATTTCCCTAGATATGGAAGAAATGGGACCCTAAAAAGTGACATTAGTGTCATTCCAAGTGTCTTCCCTGGTCTTTCAAGACTTATTGACTGCCTTTCCTCTGTTTTTTTAGTGTACTGGGTACATTTCTTTATCATGATTCATAGCACATCAGAATATAATTATCTGTTTGTGAGTCTTTCTCCATTTGCATCCCCCCAATTTAGCAAAGAAATTAGAAAACAGTGTATATTAATAAACCTTGAGTGACTTAATAACTGATCACAAAATGAAGAGCAACTTGAGTATCCAATAAAGCAGTGTAACCTAGGGTCCTCATACACACTCAGAGAGTTGTAATATTTAGGCTGAAACCAAAATGGCAAAATGGAATTTCCTATGAATAAGGCACTTAAACGTATTCACTATTTGGAGAGAATCAGCTCTTTACTACACCTGCTTGGAAGAGTGAGGGAAGTAAGGAGGCCTTATCAAAATTTGGTTTTGCTCAAATGTATCAATTTATTTTAATGACTCTACTGAGGATACTGAAACAGTCATGATTATCAAAGTTCAGTTTGGGTTATTCCAATTAGTGTGGAATATTTTTTAATATGGAGATGACCAAAGCTTCATGGAAACACTTTTTAGAGCAATGTGACTATAAGCTCAACCGAGGATTACCTAATGGAAAGATTTTAAGAAGTCCTAGAAAATTCTGGCTCATTATGTGAGTGAAAATCACAGTGTACACAAAAAATGAAACTAAGTTGCTGATGCTACCATGCCTGCCTCATTAGTGACAACCCTTTCCAAAGAGGCAGTTCAGCTGTCAACTCCAAAATGTAAGAACTCTGATCCTTCCTGAGTTCATTAAACTTTCAACATGTTTTTCTTACATAAAAGTGCCATTTTAAAGTAATTGTATCCCCTACATGATAAAGAAAACAAACAGTATATAGAGTTGGACTCCTGACCAGAAAGGTACATTCTGTAATGTCAAGCAGTTACTGATTTCCAAGTATGTATTCAAAAGGGTATAAACCACCTGGCTGCATTCAGCTGTGCCTATCCATAAAATGCCAGATGGCCCCAAGACACCAGCTTTGCTTACTAATCAAAAGCAATGTCATGTATATACCAGCATAATGTGCAGATTGATAAAGTTATGCAATTATCGTGGGAGTAGGGGAGTTTTATAACCACACCAGCTTCTACGCCTTCACAATTTGTAATGTTTACAGGCTGCTTTTGGGATTTTTCTCCAAGGATAAATCAATCCCTTTAATCTTGTTACCATCTATACATCACTAAGGTATTTTGCTCTGTGCTTTTGGCAGTTTACAGAAGATTGGAACTCTTCCTTCTGGATACCAAACCAACATCTGATGCAAAGAATTACCAAGCAGCCTCAGTTGCCTGGGGGCCCCATCACACACAGAGCTCTCTAACCCCAGCCCACCAACACTAAAAACAAATAAACAACAACAAGGATCTGGAACTGTGTTGCTGTACAGATAACGAATCTAGAGAAAAATTTCCCTTGAAATTAGTCTTGAAAGAGGTGGCAGAATTGTCTAATCCATCTCCACTTTCTTTAAATATCCTTTCTCTGCCTTTTTGCTTGAGACGGGGTAGTTGATATTTACTGTTATCTACCATCCCTCTTAAAAAGAATCTTGCCAATAATCCACTTCACATTTTACTGATAACAGAAACTATTTCATATCATGAGGATTAAAGTGATTGTGTTTCTACTTTTCTAAAAAAACAGGAGGGACCTTAAATTGTAATAACTTTGGACAGCAGTATTATTTTAACATGAATGCAGTGAAATAATACTTATCTAATACATTCATCTGAATATTATTTGTCTCATTACTTCTATGCTTCAGTTCTTCTTTATATTTTTGATATTTTAAAAAATGCATTTTAGAGGTGAATGGCTCTGCTGTTGTCCAGTACTAATTTTCAAGGACAGATATTTCTGAGATTTTAAAAAATCATACATTTTGGCTTTTGCACAAGCAATTGAATTACACTTCCCAGGAATAAAACTTTTTGTCTCAATAAAATCTACACTATATAGCCATGATAGTATCAATTCCAGATGTCAAAAATGATGAGGAAATCAACATATTCAATTAATCTCTAAAAGGGTTACTATTAAAACTACCTGCTGCTATATTGAAGCTAACAGTGTATTCCTTTTTTGCAGTAGCAGTTACAATACATTTTTTAAATGACTGGATATGGAATCTAAGATGAATGCAAGACCCAAGAATCCATTTATATTTTCCATCTTTTAATATAATTATAACGGAGAGATGCAGCTTTTTATTCCTAGAAAACAGATTGTAAATGATCCAAAATGCTTATGTCTGCTATGAGCTCTTTCTCACAATAATTGTGAATATTCTTTTGTATTTTACAGAACTTCTTGCTCTACTTAGTACAAGATTTCAGACAGAGCTTAATAAAACTTGTTGCAGTATTTGGTGACTCACTAGTGCTATTGGCTTGCCCCTGTCCAAACTGTCAGGAAACCATCACAGTCTCTTCAAGTCAGAGCGTCTCTGCCCACACCCCACGCAGGTTGCGGTAGCCCCTGTTTGAGGTGGAGTCTGACTTTATTGCTGCCCTTGTCTGGGTGGAAGGTCCACCTGCTCTGAAATCTCATGAAGCCCAAAGCCCCAAGGAGACCAAAATGTTGTAACTGTAAACACAATTCTTTATCTCTCAAATATATCCAGATATTTATGTTAAGCTGCAAGAAATCTTCATCAGTTAAAACTAGTAATCACATTTTGATGTAACACAACTAAGGATTATAAGAGATGGGGCCTTAATTGATTGCATCCAAATGCAATGTAATCCTCTGGTTGTTTAAATATCCTGTGTTATCTGTCTTGATTTATTGCATAGTTCCTTTACAGAAATTCTGGTTCAAAGCCCTTATATGATGGCTTATTTTATGAATTCACTTTGATCCTAAATCCTGAACCCTTTGTGTATGCTGTATGCCACACCTTGACAATTACCTCTCATTTGAATTGATACTCCAGAATTTGCTGGAACCGATATTTCCCCTTTTCTGGGGGTCCAAATTTGTGGTCTTTTAATAATCTTAGTAATAATGTAAGTGCTCACTATATGGCAGCTGTTCCACTAAACACTAGACATTATTTTAACACTTGCTCCACTCAACAGCCTGGGTGAGAGCTGGGCAGCCATTTGATCCCCATTTTGAAATCAGGTACCTGCTGCTTACTGAGGTTAAATGACTTTCTCAAAATCACACAGCTAGTGATTCGACCAACCAGAGTCAAAGAGCTATGTGATCCCAAAGTCCATACCCTTTATTGCCACATTGCTTCCTGCTTGGAAACTTTTTCATTGTTTACTCTCTGCCAGGCCTGATAAGGTCTGATCAGCCTTGGCTCCCAGACACATTTTGTAGTAGCATCCAGTACTTCCCTCTTTGTGTCTTACATTTCAGTCAGAGTTGTATGCATCTTCTCCTTATTGGCACATATGGCTCTTTGTGTTTTACTGCTGGATTCCTCTTTCCTGCCCCTTTCGCTAACTCCTTCTCACTCTGCATCTCCCACTTAAATACTACCTGCTGTATATTACTTTCCTGACTTCCCCACCAGCTTCCTTATTCTGAGCTCCATGGTGTTCCTCTATATGTTGAATTGCAGTTGCTTTGGGGGCGAATCTTTCTGTTTTACCTTCCTTAAAGATGGAATCAGATTTTTTTTTTTTTTGAGTTGGAGTCTCACTCCGTCGCCCAGACTGGAGTGCAGTGGCCGCTCCCGGCCACCGCAGCCTCGACCTGCTGGGCTCCAGTGATCCTTCTGCCTCAGCCTTCTGAGTAGCCGGAATTACAGGCACGCGCTACCACGCCCGGCTGATTTTTTTGATTTATTGTAGAGATGAGGGCTCACCAGGTTGCCCAGGTGGGTCTCGAACCCTCGGGCTCAGGCAATCCACTCACCTCGGTCTCCAAAGTGCGGGATTACAGGCTGAGCCACCAAGCCCGGCGGAATCAGATTTTATTCCCCTTTGTGTCTCCAAGATTTTCTGCATTTTTAAGACCATGATAATGGTATCATAAATATTTGCTCAAGTAATTCAAATTAACATTTTCCCCCCTCTGTTCCCATAGCCCTGTTTTGACTCTAATTTTTAGTGACACCATCACAAGGTTACAGCATCTAAGCATGCTTTCACTCACTGCATCTTTTCCTCTCTCTTAAAATAGATCCAGCAACATCTCATCACTTCTGGGGTAGGTCATGGGTGTTTTATGAGCAATCTGTCCTCAAACTCTTGCTCAATAGGTTTTTCTTGTTTGGAAACCTTTGCCCTCCCACCTCACCCTCCATCAAATTCCAAGTGTTCTGTTTTTCCATCCATGTCTACCTTGACACTCATCTTTGCCTCGTGCTTCTCTAGATTCTCAGTGATGCTTATAACCCTGTGTGGTTATTTTACTTTCATGGCTGTAAGATTTTGTTATTTCTGACTTCCTGTTTCTCCAGAGAGATGGAAGAGCTTTGAGAACATAAACACAGGTGTGTCTTTTTACCTCTTGGTGAAAGTCTTTATTGGGAATGATGATGAGCCCCATGTCACTCTATCAATAAGCTCCAGTAAGCATGTATTCACCACCTGGAGAGCTATTGGCAGATGTCTGTCATTCTCACACGCGAGCGCTCCCACTCATGCACCCTAGCTCTCTCCCTTGCTCTCTTTCACTCTTTCACTGTGGGTCTTTCTTTCTCTCCCTCTGTTTTCTTCCCTCTTCCCTCATTTCTCTGCCTTTTAAAATGTTAATCTAAGACCTTCATATTAAAAAAGAAATGAAAGGGAGGAGGAGGCAGAGTAGAAAGTGGAAGCCACTTTTGCTGAACACTTACAAGCTCCTTTTTTATGCCCCTCCCTGACTCTTCATTATCATCTCTCTTCACTCCTACCCTCCCTTGTGTCAAGTGTCCAATCAACCTATATTCTCAATGTACAGGCATCACAAGTTTTCTCGTTCCTTTATGCCTTTGCATAAACTGTTCACTTCACTGAGCATGCCTTCCTCCCTCTCCTGTCTTGTTTGTTTGTCTGGAATCTCTTCACTTTGAACCAGCTAAACTCT
This sequence comes from Cephalopachus bancanus, assembly GCA_027257055.1. Lineage (NCBI taxonomy): Eukaryota > Metazoa > Chordata > Mammalia > Primates > Tarsiidae > Cephalopachus > Cephalopachus bancanus. Next base: position 13,027 of record JAPVLO010000738.1, on the reverse strand, counting down.
CCTTTATTTGGGTTGACATCTCAAATTATGCCCTTCATAAGTGATGAAGAAATAGATGCTCCCTCCTTTCTGTCTTCTTGATCCTGTATTGTAACACTTATTGATTAGTTCATTACTAATTATTTACATAAGCATAATATACATGTAAGTCACTTTATTTGCATATGTGCACTGTTTATTGCTTCTGCCAAATTTTAGATTTTATCTCGTTCGTCCTTGTGTCGTAATAGCATGCAATGCACCTAGTATATCCCAGCCACAAAATAATTACTGAAACACTTCCACTTCAGGCAGACTTAAGGACTTGACTACATATTCAGCCTTGGGCTACCTTTTGATTGAAAGAAAGTGACTTTCCTTCCTGAACAATAAGCACAGACATCAGCATCAATAATTTTTATTTCAAGAATTGAATTACTTATTTTTATGAGCTTGTAATACTTTATAAACGAGCTAGTGGCTTTCACCCGAACTATCATGAGAGAGCTGGTAATTTTCGTTAGGTATGCTTTGGCAGAATTCCATTAGGATGGAGCTATACTGTTACTTTAAAAAGCAAGGATTATGAATGTGGAGTGCTGTGGATGGTCCTGATTTGAGGAGTTCTGGAGAGCCATGAGTTAGTGGAAACATACTAGCTAGCTTTTGGGTGACTGGAGTTGGTGTCTCAGCTCTGTCTTTAATCAGATATATAACCTGGTCATGTCCCTTGAACATACAGTTCTCTCATTTGTAAAATATCGTATCTCGTGTCAGAATTTTACCAGAGATAAATTGAAGATGCTCTATAAACATAAAGTAGTATGAAAACATAAGGGTTTAATAATATTGCATTATACTTAAACTTATTTCTCTAAGTTTTTCAATATATATACACCTCTGCTGCTTATTAGTATCATCATCTTACTTTTTTTCTACTTATTCCCTTTTTCCCTCTATTCTTCCTCCTCCTATCCATCTCTCTTTTCTCCTTCTCTCTCTTCATCTCCTCCTCCTTCTTGTCTTTCTTCTTTTTCTTCTTATCTTCCTTCTCCTTCTCCCTCTTCTTCTTTTCCTCCTTCTCTCCCCCCTCCTTCTTGTGTTTTTTAAGTCATATCTTCTGAGGGCCTGTGCCCACCTGGATATGAGGTTCTTGTCGCACAGCTCATTAAGAGAGAACTTGCAACAGAGGCCTGCAATAGAGAACTTTAGAAATTTTGTTGAATATATAATTATACATATATTGCTGTTGGGAGCCAGCCATGGAGGCCCGCCTGAGCATTAGGGATACAGGGGGGCTGCGGACCCTGAGACCACCAGGTTGCATTCAGGAGCTGAAGGCCCATTCCCTCCTTCCTTCTTTGTTGTTTGGCATGACCCACTAGCAGGGACTTTGATGATCTAAGCATGAAGTTCTGAGAATATAACAGGCATGACTGACTCTAGGGATCCACTGTTCCCGTTTCTCACAGACTGCGGTTTCGGCTTTAAACTTAACACAGTTCAAACTCAGGTCACATTTGGGAGCCTTATATATGATACAAGCTTCTTTATAAAATTTAAAAGTACATTTGTAGAATTAGTATATGCATATGGAGAGCTGTTTCCAGCTTTAGATGGTATAGATGGTTATCTAGAGTTACCAGAAATGGCCCAGCACGAACTTTGGACTGGGCCACATTCCTAAGGGCCCAGCATCCACTGTGGGCTGGGCTGCATTCTTTTAAACCAGTTCTTTAGCTACAATTAGTGTAGGTTTTTTCTACTTATTATAGAAGTTGAATTTATTTTATTCATAGAAAGTATTTTAGAATAGGTCACTCTACGTCAGGGAATTATGTTAGTTCAAGCAAGATCAAACATGATACTTTGAGGTTTTATAGAATACAGCTAACTTTAGAACTTTCATTGTTCCCACTTTCTATTAATTGCGGTTTTGGCCTTAGTACATTTACAGTTTGTATTTGGGTTTTATTTTAGAAGCTTTATTACTGACGATCAGTTTTATATATGAGGATTAGGAATTAGAAACTTTTATAGAAATTAAGATAGATACATAGGATTTTAGAATAGCTATTTTGTTAAGAGATTATAATCAATTGTTCCTGGAAATGGCCCAGCATGATCTTTGGACTGGGCCACGTTCTTTAGGAACTGGTTTAAGCTACAATTAAGAGTTTTTTATAGTACAGGTAAAATTAGCACAGAATAGAAAGGTATTAAGATTTAAGTCAGTCATTAGGTATTGGGAATGCATAAGTTTTAGAAGTTATTGATTATTAGGATATTATGATGTTAGAATTGTTGTATTATTTGTAAGGAACATTAACCAAGCATAGGGAACAGTGAAATAATATTGGGATTGTCCTTCCTCATGCTAAGGAAACACCTGGTAGGTGGGGAGGATGCACCTCATCCACCTGGTCTTGTGTTCACGTGAAAGTCTTGTGATTTAACATGTGAAAATTTGGGATAAAAGGCTTACAGTTTGCCCCATTAAATCGACTTCTGCACTAGACAGAGTCCAGTCTTTTTCTTTCTCCCCCCTTTCTCTTTCTTTATCTTTATTTCTCCAGAATAATCGCCGATGCTGCCCCACCTTCCAGGGACCCTCTAAATCTCTCTGCAGGGGCTGGCCCCCCGTATATTGCCTTAAAGGAAAAACAAAGCTAAAACAAAAGACAAACAACATTGATGAGGCAACTTTATGACCAAGACACTGTTCCTGCTGCTCTCCACAGAGCGATTCGCCGATTTTTCTCAACAGCCCTTAAGGATGACACAGCTGCTTCCTTTTACAGGAAGTTACATAGCCAGCCAGCAGTGGGACAAGGTTTCCACCTTAAGCCTATAACGCCCAAAACCAGTGTGAAAGACATTAATGCATGCCTTTGATACACCGAACCATAGAGAGGTACTCAGAGAGTAATTTGGTTAAAGACAAAAAAACTAAACTAGCAGAACTCAGTCTCCATAGGTGGACATCTTTCTTAACAGACCCTTCTCCGTTGGGTCCCAGTAATTTGTTATAGTTCCCCATCTTGTCTCCATAAGCTTAGTACTTAGTAAAAAGTAAAATTCTCACAGAAAAAATTATCACTGACAGTGGGCTCATGAATTCATGTTCTTTCCTTTAATCTTTGTTCATTTTGTTTTGGCACTGACATTTTCATACAAGATATTCTTCTGTCTAAAGTAAAGTATTTCTATTTAATTTCTTTCAAGATAATGAATTCTGTACAAGGAAATGTTATTTTCCATGGGGTCTTATTTCTTATTATTTCACTTCACTGTTGCTTTATAATTTATTTACTAAGCTGTTCTTTGTTTGAGAACACCGCTTTGCCATATGTTTCTAACTTTGTTTTTTCTGCAGATGTTTTTTTTTCTCCCTTTTGTTAAATTTCTCAGAGACAAGTATGTCCTATGTATTTTTTCATGCACCTCATTGTTTTCTGATGACACTTAATAAACTGTGATTCATGTCACACTGAGCAGAATCATTACATGAATTTTCTAAATCTGTTTCTTGTATCAAAAATGTATGTGTCCACGTGGAAAATCTGTGAAATAGCTGATACTGATAATGTTGGTTGACATTTCAATAACATTGGTTTCCAATTTTTTTCTATCTGTTTCCAAAAACTCATGAAAAACAATCATGCATAGCATAATCTATTTTATATTTCTCCTTAAAAAGGTTTTCTGGTCTATTGGATATGACATGTTTCCTTGTGAGTCAGTTTCCTGTGTTTAGTACTTTTACAACACTTGTTTTGAAAACAAAATCTAAAAACTTTTAAGAATGTTTAGTTGGAAAATAAAACCCTTTAACAGATATATTATAAAAATATAATTGTTTTAAATATAGCTATTGCAGATATTTGGCTGCAAAGAACAGTGGTTCTAAAGATTTATCAATTTACTAGTGACATTTTTCTCTGACTTCAAACTTCCTCTGCTCACCTCATTCTTCTCTAAGGGCAGGCAATAAAATAGACATCTTCAAAAAATTATTTGCTTTTCAGCTAGGATGTAGGAAACACACACAAATGCACATACCACATACATATCCACATCTCAGCATGTCTGTGTATATACTCACATATATGTAGGATGGTAATTCATGGTTAGGTTGCAACTTGCTAATTTAGCTGACCGTAGGATCTGTGCAGAGGAACAGAAGAGCAAAAGGCTGGAGAAGCCTCTATCATCCAGGTTTTAGTTAATTCTAGCAGAGGGCAAAGCATAAACCTAGGTTATGGAGCAGTGTTATCTTAAGGGTTTGGGGTACCTTCAGTGAATAGAAGTTGCCATTAAAGATTAGAGACCTCCATCAAGGCTTAGGTAGGAGAAAGTAGAAGTTGAGTCCCTCTGGGAGTTGGGAAGAAATGCTAGCAGGAAGAGTCCTCGTGGGTCACTGCCCAAGCCACCCAGCCTGCAACTTGGATTTAAGTCCTATTCTCACTAATGAATTAAGATGAAAAGTAGAAATTAAGGCAGAACTCAACAGGAAGTCCCAACTGTAAGTGGACCCATAGCTCAGCAGTTTGTAAACAGTTTTTGTTATTACTACATTGCATAGTCACTGAAAAAAAAAACACATTTCAAAATACAGGGAACAAAATGGAAGATAAACACCGAAGTCATTACTACGACTTACATTAAGTTTTATTTGGTAATAATTAGAGGCAAGTTGTCAAATTCTTTTTGAGGTAATGATAGATGTATTGTATCAGAAAAATCAAGGTTGTGTACCATTGAGGGAGATATCATAGGTCTACAGAATGTGGATGGATTCAGGGGACCCACTGGACATCAGCTAAAGTGTTTGTACTGGGCTTGTGGACAATGGGAGACATGTCACATGGATGAGGAAGTGGGGACCAGGAGAGCTGAACTATAAAAATATTAATTTTTATAATCCTTGAGAAAGGATTCTGTGAAGGTAGAAACAAAATACAGGTAGCTGACAAGTTAGCAGATAGTTTGGGTCAGGGAGATTTTAGAGCACCTAAACTAGGATAATGGAGGTGGAAATGAAGAGAAAATAAAGATTTGAGGGCTCTTAGGAGCTAGAAGAGACATAAAGTGGCATCTGATAAGAGCTGTTGGGTGAAGGACAGATATTGAGAGAAGTGAAGTTCTGTGTCCCAATGACCATAACTAGTGGAAGTCAACAGTATTCACATGGATTTGGCTGAGAGGCAGCCATAGGTCTGTGTATGGCATTCAGGAGAAAGGAGAAGAAGGGGGAATAAATTGAGCCAATCCTAGGAAGTAGCTTCAATTTGGAAATGACTTCAAGGAGGAAGGCCCATAATCTGAATTCTTGTTGTTTATACAGATACCATTGCTTCTTTTCTGTCTGTTTCTTATGATTAAAACAAAAAAATCAAGGCACAATGCAAAAATAGTGACCCAATTAATTAGGTCTGTAATTTTGTGGCTTTTCACAGATTCCTTTACCATCTTTCTTGGGTTCAATATTCTTAGATCAGTGTCTAAAAGTCTCAGGAGGATATTCCTATTCACCAATGAAGGCTGGCATTACATCTGCACTTGAATCCAAGAAAGATGCAATAGTCAAAAGCTGTTATAAGAGAGAGCAGGAAATAGCAAGAGGAAGAGATCAATGTGCTTAAATACAACATTAAGATACATTCTTCATAATATTTCAGAAGTGACACTCAGAAGTAACAGATGGCTTCTGTAAGGGAATGATACAAGAAAAGTACCTAAGTCATTTTCAGCATTGGTGTGCAGGGATTTTTGAGTCACTGATTAAAAGTTCTGTTACATTATGACAGCTCATAATCTGTAACATCAAGCATGATGCTAGAGGGGAATTTAAAAGAAAGTCCTCCATTTCAATCTTCTGCTTTTAGACCTTGTCCATACCTTTGAGACAAGATTTCAGAAGAACCTCTTAATCTAACCTGATCTGTTACCCAAGGCACATTGAGAAGGTGATCCATGTACCGATCCCACTAGGGCAATGCAGAAACATAATAGAACCTGAAACAACAATACTCCATTGTTGGATGTTTTTTACTTAGATTATACACAATATAACGCTGACAACCCATCCATCTTAACCTGTTCTCTCTTGCATTATGTGTATATCTTTAGATACGCAAACATGATAATAGCCTAAATTTCTAAAGTACTGGTAGATGGTGAGGATAGAAAAATTGGTAACTGGTTATAAAGTAGATTGTAAATATAATCAAGTACAAAATCATTACATCAAATGATTGTATTTTTAGCAATGGAATATAAGTGAATTGGTCATCATTTTTATAGGTAATTCCAATAAACATTTATGAATTTAAAAATGATTGAACATTGTGTACAATGGTGGCTATAATTTGGTCTCACATATTTTCCACAGGAGAAATTCTTTGCAAGTTCATTTTAGATGCTATATGAAAGGGCATACGATTTTTAATTAGAAGTCTTGGGTTTGGGTTCTAGGTCTACCATCTGTCAGCCCCAGAAAGTTCATTTTCATGTAAGACCTTCAGCTAAATCATCCATAAAGAGGAAATGCTAATATAAACCCTTCCACTGGATTGTTGCAAAAGCCTCACAGATAGCTAATGTCTGTGAAAGAATGTAGTCAGCTGCAGAGCTCAATGCAAATTTTCAAATGTCATAAAAGTATATAGTCATTCCCTTAAATAGAAATATATGTGCATTTTTGTTTTAAAACTTTATTCAAAAGAAATTAAGTACTCCTTGAATAGTAATTCTAACTCCTTGAATAGTAAAACTGAATGTAATTTCTTTTCCTGTAATACACCATTTGATAGCAAGACAATAATGTTTAAGACTTTCATAGGTTTAATGGATAATGGAGATGAGACATCTTTTAAAAAAATGATCAAATTTGTCCTTGAATAAAAGACACTGCAGTCAAATCACTGTTCAATTTACTTTTCTTATTCTAACTTCCTGAGTGATTTCCTAGATAATTCTTGAATATTTTCTACCTCTTTTGAAATTCACAAACAATATTTAGGAATGAATTTTCATTTTAGAAAGCTAAATGATAAGCAGCATTGAATGAATACCTATGGTGTGCAAAATCTTTAGAAAATTTTATATAACAGGAGGTCTGATGGACCTCAAAATAAGAATAACATAGAATTTTTAAAGCTAGATAACGCTTTTATCTCTCCACCTACCAAATTATTTTGCAATGACTAACTCATCTGAGAACCTAGTAACATTGGGGACAGGACAGGGTACATAGTACCCTACACTTTGTACATAGTTCCCTGCACCTTGCAGTACATAGATATGTATTGTGGCCTGCAGGCAGAGTTCAGGGAGAAGAAGACAAGAAAGAAGAGCCAAACTCCAAAAGTGAATGGTGAGGACACACTCATCATACAGGAAGAAGTATTCAGCACATAGTGGACCTGTTGGAAGGGAAACTGGGTTCCAGGTGTATCCACTCTCCTGGTGACATGTGAGGGCTTTTGGAAGAACTCAGGGAGTAGGAGATAAAATAGCTTTTTCTGGGGAGAAGGACCACGAGAAAGCAATAGTTCTTCTCCTGGGTGACAGCCAGTCTGCCTGTGGCATGTAAAACTGTGGTTGCTTTTCTTGTGGCGTGAAGGACAAGGACCTCTTTGGGCTGCTGCAGCTCCTACAGCCCCACCTGGGCATTTCCTTTTATACAAAATCATAATTTCCCTCACTGTGAAAGCTGTTTGGAGTTGAGATTTCTTTTCGTACAGTGAAAATCATGCTGAATGATAGCAGCCTTTCTCCTGGAGAAAGAATGAGATTTTAAGAGACCCAGTGAGGAACGACAAGGATCATTTAATGTTACTTTAATCATCTCCATTGCATTCTATGTTGAAGGAGACATTGGGGAGCGAATGAGAGAGGAATTATGGTGCTGCTTCTCTTGCCTTTCTTTTGGGTAATCCCTGTTCCTTGATTGCCTCGTATTACCATTCTAAAGGTAAGCAGTATTGATTGCTTGAGGATGGTTTGTCTTGTCACAAGCTTTAGATAATTAATACATACGCAGAGATAATCAATTGCATGCAGGACGAAACTCAGGGTTACTGGGAAGCCATAAATCAATGAGTAGATGTAGTATCTTCGACAAAATGGAAAAAAGGAGGAATTCTATTTGGATGTTCTTCCTAATCCATTCAATATTCTCAAAGGACTTTCTCCAAAGGATGGATAAAGAAAACATGTTGTATTTTTGGTGCATACTCAGAGACATGGTAGGAGAATTAGGACGCCTGGGAGAGAACTAGATTACTCTAAAATTACACTCATTCTGCAGGCCAGGAGTTTATGCACATTATAGTAAACATAAAGACTGTGTTTCAAACACAATATAAAAGTTTGCCAAGCATCCTGGGCCATCTTAGAATTTGCATATCCTGGAATCGATTCCCTCAAGTTTCCACCCAACACTGTGATTCTCTGCTTCAGTCTAGTTTTGGCAGAACTTTTACTTAAGCTTGTAGTGTCGGAATGAAGCTCGGGGCTGTGAGGTTTGTCTTCCAGGAAGTTACTGGCAAATGCCCACTCTTGGTTTGTTTTCAGATGCGTTGCTCGACTAATCTCCAAGTTTGTCCATCAGCCAGAAAATGCAAACCCTGCAAATCACAGCTGGAGTCTGTTGCTGGAACAAAGCTGAACTGCCAAATTCAGAAGATAAAGTATGTTCCACTCAGGAATCACAATTAAATATGCAGAATTTATGTGTTTTAGTTTTTGTAACTCTTGGGTGTTAAACCATAAATGTGAGCTAACGAAAGACAAAATGTGTAAAATACCTAACAGGATTAGATGGATAGGAGACACAAAATAAAATCCATTTCTTTCCTCTTGTACTTCTGTATCCCCTCACTTTACAAGTGGAGAAATAACTTGTTAGAAGTGGTTAATTAATGTAAACTTCTAAAAGTTTATCAACACAAAATGGTGTACAATCTGGTGCCCCCTCGGTGGATTTGCCAGGCTCGGTGGCTCAGCCTGTAATCCCACGCTTTGAGAGGCCGAGGTGAGTGGATTGCCTGAGCCCATGGGTTCGAGACCCACCTGAGCAACTTGGCGAGACCTCATCTCTACAGTAAATCAAAAAATTAGCCGGGCATGGTATCGCGCACCTGTAGTTCCAGCTACTTGGAAGGCTGAGGCAGAAGGATAGCCGGAGTCCAGCAGGTAGAGGCTGCAGTGGCCGGGAGCGGCCACTGCACTCCAGTCTGGGCGACGAAATGAGACTCCAAAGCAAAAAAAAAAAAAGGTGTACATATGTTTGTGAATGAAGATAGGAGGCTAAAAGAAAAATGTAATCTACTTGTCTCAGAATAGCAAAAGACGAGGGTCTAATGGGAGATTTTCATTGTGGTGTATGTTAAGATATACAAAATAATGTCATCATTCTAATTATAAGAATGTAGCATGTTTTATTGAAGTTAACTCACTGCTCACACTAATGCTACATCAAAATGTAATGACAAATTTCTGTTTTAAATATAACTTAAGCAATATCTTTGGAGCATTTGTAGTGCATGGAAAACAAATATGGAAACTAAGAAGATGCACTGAATGCTTCCGCAGTTCTACAGTCAGGTGGTCAGTTTTGGAATTCTCTGACAACTTCACCAATGCTTTAATCTTCCTCCCATTGTAGATTTCCCCTGATCTTATTTGGAATGTAGAAATTGTGTTCCTATTGTTAGTACTGAGGAAGAAATGGATAAATAAACATCATAAGGGAAACATAATGCCCAGCATGAATGGACATGTGAGAGTATATATGTCACACATTGTAATTGTAGCCATATTTGTATGTATATGAACTTTTCAGTTGATAATTTGGTACACGAGACCAGGAGGCCTTTAAGGATTTAGGAGACATCAGTTCTATACTTCCTGGGTAGTATATTTCTGGATCCAAAATTCTTTGATTTTTCAGTGCACAGTAAAATAGAAGGATCTTCCTGGGCGCATGCACAGAAATTTAAAAGGAGCAGGAGCTAAGTCTAAAGGGATATGATTAATTTCCTAAAGGGGTTTTAAGTATAAAGTTAATAGTTCCATCATCAGGTGATCTGACAGCTGAAGAACACTGCTTAATCTTGTACAAGTTAGACTCAGGGGAAAGTGGGTTATTCTTCCATGATTGGAATTACTTGTCAGGTTCATTTTAAGAACATGTGAATTTGTGATTTTGCTGGTGACAACCAACCCAATCAGAGAAGGCACGTGTTAAATGGAAAGAAATTACATTGTCTGTAAATCAATAAGACCAAATTAGAGTAGCGCTGTACAGCTTCCCTTGGCATTGTGCTTCCAAAGCTTTGTGACACAAGTGAAGATAGGAGACTGGGAGATAGAGATTACAAATGTGAGAGAATGGTTTTGATGGAGATTGCTAAAGAGTTACACTGATAAATATAGCAGATTGTTTAAAAGTAACATTTGTGGAAATAAAAACATTGGAAACAAATTTCTTCGTGGTGCTTTCTACAATTGTTTTCCATGACTATTTTCAAACGCAAATTACTAAGGATATTTTAAACTAGAAAAAAAAATTAGACAAAAACTGAATAAAGCATTTAAAGGGCACAATTCACTTAAATTAGATTGAGACCTAGACATATCTTTTAAAGGATGTAACAGCATTTTCATATCTCAGAGATGAAACACCCTGAAGTTTTCTAAAGCAAAAACTGTTATTTTCATTCTTTCTACCCTTTTATCTTGGAAGACAGCCAGTGTTACTTGGCATAATGTTTTGTACATAGTAACCGCTCCACAAATTGGGTTAAATATTTAAGAATCAGATGGAATCATTTCAGAGACTCTAAAACTAGAAGATGGCTTAGCTGTCATCCTCTTCACACTCCTTTCTCGGAAGACTAAGCACTGAGATCCAAATAGGTGGAGGGAGTAGAGCCCCTTTCTGGCTCTTGATCCAGTGTTTTGACTCTATACCATACATTCTGGACTTTATTTAACTATCACATGCTCAATTAGAAGATTCAAAATGCTGTATTGAAATATTATAATGAGAAAAAAGTGATATTTTCTTAAACTTTTAAAATTGTCTTTTCCTGCCCTGGAGCTCAAATATATTCTACCAGAATTCACATTCATTTTTTTTTTTTTTTTTTTTTTTTTGAGTTGGAGTTTCACTCCGTTGCCCAGACTGGAGTGCAGTGGCCGCTCCCAGCCACCACAGCCTCGACCCTCTGGGCTTCGGCGATCCTTCTGCCTCAGCCTTCCTAGTAGCCAGAATTACAGGCATGCGCTACCACACCCAGCTAAATTTTGATTTATTGTAGAGATGAGGTCTCGCCAAGTTGCCCAGGTGGGTCTCGAACCTGCGGGCTCAGGCAATCCACTCACCTCAGTCTCCCAAAAGCACGGGATTACAGGCTGAGCCACCGAGCCCAGCTCACATTCATTTCTATCAGGAAATTCTGTGAAGACATACTCTGTGATTTAAAAATATTATTTTAGCTCTTGGCAGCTTGAGAACACACCTGTTTTGTAAATAAAGGCAAACTATACTCACTATGGTTTCATATTTTATTTGGTGACATGATAATCATGACAATCGGTGGACTTATTTTTCATTCTTTTGCAATTTCTTTTTAGGAATTAGATCTTCTGGAATGTCCATTTCAATGATATTCACTGACGCCATATTAAGCAGGTATTATGTGAATTTACTAAACTAAACAAGACTGTTATAGATACAAGGACTCACAGAGCATCTTACTTGGAAAGGGCAAAATATAAACCATGTGAGGAAGACGCAATAGGAAGACAGCATTCAAATGAGCTAATTCTCCTTTTCCTGAGCTCTGTATTCATTGTCCTTATCTTTCTTTTTCGCTGTTTGTATGATGCATGGCATGTTTAATTTCAATTTATGTTTTTAGTTTTGTCCCCCATTCCAGTTCTGCCCTCAGGAAACATAATCTACATATCTTCGTTGCTGTCTGAGGTACCCTAAGGCCTCCAGTAGCAAGTTTAAAGGATTTACCTTGATTCACTGTGACATCGGTTAATCTACTTCAAACATCTGAAGACTCTAGTCTTTTGACTTTTTTTTTTGAGTTGTGGGATCTCATGAAGTGCAGTGGCATGATCATGGCTCACTACGGCCTCAACTTCCTGGGCTCAGGCAATCTTTCTGTCTCAGCCTTCTGAGTAGCTAGTACTACAGGTGTGTGTCTCCATACCTGGTTGCTTTTTTATTTTTATTTTTAAAGACCAGGTAAAAGGACTTCGGTGCCAGTGATGACTCCACATCTGGCTAAGACCAGGAGATTTATTAAAGGGGCAGTTATAGGAAGGGACTGCAACTGAGGAAAAGTGAGAGAGAGAGAGAGGGAGAGAGAGAGAGAGAGGAGGAAAGAGAGAGAGAGAGAGAGCCAGCAAGAGAGTGGCGGGGACAGAGAGAAAAAGCAAGAGAGCATTATGCAGGGGGAGGGGGCGTATTTATGGACCTTGCAGGGGCTGGCCAGTGCCATGTTTGGGCCTTATTGGAGGAGACCATGAGGTAGTATTCCTATAGGGAGAGGTTGTTTGAGCACAGGTTTAAGTTTCGTGTGTGTGGGAAAAGCTGGAGCTTAGGGCCTTTGTTGTCTTTGGGAGGCAGCACCATCTTGGGGACGCCCTTCTGACTGTTCTCTGCGCCTTTCCTGTTTATTTGGGAGAGGGGCGTCGTTATTCTTTCTGGCTGCTTCCTGCTGGATGTGGGCGTTGTGGGGTGAGGTGGGGGAAGGGCACAGAACCAGCCAGAATAGGGTCCAGAGGTAGGCACTGAAGGTTCCTTGTAAATGTAGAATGGCGACTTGTTCTGACCAGTCCTTCAGTGGGCATGAGGGTGGTAGTAACCAGCTGTCTTGGAGTAGACTGTGGAGGTAAATAGAGAACCTAGAAGAGAACATATCTAAAAGAAAAGTTAAGTGATATTTAGGGACAGCACCAGAAGAAGAAGCCAGGTGGGGCACAGGTAACATTGACAAGTGATGGTTGAGTTTTGGGGGAA